>BSBK01001238.1:0-600000 GCA_027943335.1 Chamaecyparis obtusa
GCCATTTTTTCATACTTGGCAAAATCGGGGTACCTGATTTCCCCGATTTCAAAAGTTCAAATTTTCATATACTGTCGCCATTTTTTCATACTCTGCAAAATCGGGGTACTCAATTTCTCAATTTGAAATAGAGTACCTGATTAGGTCTGTGCTTTGGTGGCATGTTTGCCCAGGTTTACTGACACCCAGGCCTACTAAAAAGTCAACAAGCGCTTTCATGCGCTTTTGGATGAGTGAAAAGTGAATATTTTTCACATCGCCACTTTTTGGCCCCTCATGATCTTGCACATACCCTTGACCAAGGCAAACCCCTCAAACAAACAACAAAAACCCTCTTTTTCTTGCAGGTGCAAGTACGAAATTTCAGATCTGAGAGCAGATTTGGATACCCTTTTCGGCGAACTTCTGAGATTTGCGAACATAGTTAGAATCTACCTTCAAATAAAGAATGTAGCCTTTTACCTTTTATGAGGATCAAAGACTACCTACCATCGGAAAGACAAAAGATTTTGGGTTTTCTTTGTCTCGGCATTTCTAGTCCAAAATAGGTTGCAGAATTGCCCGAAAGTGCATACAGACATCAGAAATTGGCATTTTCCAGATTTTCCCTAATTTGAGGTTAGTATTTATATTTCAATTATTTCAGATTTCAAGCACAATTCTACCATAGGGAAATATAGGGTTTTTCTCTCTCTTTCATATTCTCCATAGATTGATTCGATTGTGTATTAACCTTTAGGTTTATCAAATTGGATCTCTCCTTTGGGAATTTGGATTTAGGAGTGGATCTAATATTTCCCCCATACATTACACTCAATAGAGGTGATTTCATATTACCTCTATTCACATAATATTTATCCATTTTTGATGATTCTTAAATTCATCAAAATTTAGAGGTTCATATTCCCTCACATTTAGGCCACTAGAGCATAGCATTTCTACTTAATTATTGTCTTGATTTGTCTCATTGATCTTCTTAGTACTTCATTACTTGATTAAGTAGCCTCATCATGTCTTGTTCGAGGCCTTGATTATCATCTACATATTCAACAAATATGACATCTAGACACTAGAAAAGACTTTATAGCCAACATGACTATACATTTTTTAAGTCTTCAAAAAAAAAATTGATTGAATCTACATTGAGTTTTCTTAAAATCTATTTTGGAATATGGGAGAATGCCTTTCAAAAATTCTCAAATACTAACAACTAGCCTATGTCCAATGAAAGCTTCATAAGGAGTTTTATTTTAACTTTTTTGAAATTGCATATCAATTACAAATGTCTTGCACATTCAAGCATCAACATGATATCAATACAACGGGCATGAAGAGAAAACACACTAGAAATCACCCATGGAATACCAAGAGTCACTATTAACAAGTTAACTTTTATTTAGAGACCACCTTCATATTAAAAGTCAACAATGGAATGCCAGGAGTCACAATCTAGAATTTTACTTTAGAGGTCCCAATGGGAGAATTAACTTGTGTCTCCACAATGAAAATCCAATCTTTTAACCAATTATACTCAATCCCTTGGATAAACTTCTATTTCGGAAATATACTTGACTATGTTTATAGACTTGACGAATAAATTATAAGAAGATTCTTTCCTTTGAACATAATTGCCACACAATAAATGTGCTATTTTTTTTATCCTATTCACACTATTTTGGTGAGGACTATGAGGAACAATTTAATCTTTGATAATTTTATTTATTTACCATATTCATATTTTTTTTATAGATTGTTACTCCTTGAAGCATTAAAAATTTTCAGTCTTATTCATTAAAAATAGATCTAGATATATTTAAATTATGATAATTTAAGAGATACTCATAAAATTATGAAATAAATATTCAATTAAGAACTAAAACAAATATATTTTGATATAAAAAACTTAAATATACACATAACAAAATTGAGTACAAAAAATAATTGAATTAAAACAATTTAATGTGTAAAATTACAATAAGATTGAATTGCTTTGTTTTATAAACAATTCCTTTCCTAAGAATAGGAAAACAAAACATAAAATTGAAAATAAGTTGATCATAGTAGTTGACAAACTACTAATCCATTAAAAGAAAAATCTAAAAATTAAACTTATCACATATCAGTTTACAAATTTTATTATTTTTTGATAAGAAGTCGAAGCTGAGATAGTTCTTGTTATTATTCAAATATAAGAAAGTATACAATATCTAGATAATCTATCAAAACACTTGAAGCAGATAAAAACCATAAAAGAACTACCTAGACATCCAAGAATAGTCTCTAACCATATTGTTTGATATGAAAAATAGGAGGATAAGGTAAAAACTAAGGTAAAACATAAAAAACTATGTATCCATAGTAATGTTGCAACATCTTGCATCTAAATAGAGTTTAAAGTAAAATGTATCTAGCAAATGTAAACATCATTCTTATCTTTTTTCTCCCTCATCCCTAAAGATCCTATAGCTTGACCAATTTTCAATTTTGCTTTTCCAACATAGTTTCCATAGAAACTTGCTTTCCTCATGGTGTGGTGGAGCCACTTCTTTTGCCTCTGCTGCATCCCAACCATCGTTCTATGAAGAGTCCTCACTTCCCCTGACTACTTGACATCAAAGGAAAGTGGAGATGGCATTATTTTTTGGTTCTAAATAACCTCAACTACCTGACATCATACATTGTCGGCAAGTCGGGCACTCTTCCTAACTCTCGAACCAACCTTGACCACCTTACTACCTGATATCAAACATTTTTGACAAGTTTGGTTCTCTTCCCAACTCCCAAACCAACCTCAACTACCTGACTACCTAACATCATACATTGTCATCAAGTCGGGCTCTCTCCTTGACTCCCAAACCAACCCCGACTACTTGACTACTTGACATCATACATTGTCAGTAAGTCAGAATCTCTTCCCAACTCTCAAATGAAATAAAAGTGGTTCATGGATTTCAATTTCTTGATGATTGTCTGACCTCATACATTGTTGACAGTTCAACATCTTTCTGAACTCTTGAACTAGAGAGTAGGTATGAAAGTTTGTAATTTGTCCCCAACTACCCAACCATTCACTACATTTAAAAGGACTCTCATCTACTATTTCAACAACTGTAATAACTAATAGAAAGGAAATAAGCTTTTTCTTGGTGTGATATCTATTTGTTGTAACAGGTTTCAAACCCTAAAAACCTGTCTAGTATTAATTCCATTTTCTCCTAAGTTTTGTAGTTCATCTACCAATGTATTACCTTCTATAAAAATGTGATTCATTGTTATATTTTGTAAATTTTTCATCAAATCTAGAGCTTTGTACAAGAGTGAATGTAATTTCCAATTAGGAATCTTCCTCCCCCTTATGACATTTATGGTAATGGTTGAATCCCCTTCAATTTCAACCCTTCTGAATTCAAATTTTATACATAGGGATAATCCTTCCACTAAAGCCTTAAATTCTGCTATATTATTAGCATCAATTTTCAACAATTTTGATAATCTTGCAACAATTTTTCCTTGACATGAATGAATAATACAACCCACTCTTGATGGTCCTAGATTGCCTCTGGAAGCACCATCAAAATTCAATTTAAACCATCTTGAGTTTGGGGGTGCCATTTGCAATTTTCTCTATCTATTTTTCTTAGTTGACATCCTTTACCCATGGATATAAGTATTCTCAAACCAAACCATATTTTGTGCATCCTATCATCCCAGTCTGTGAAATAACTCGATTTATTCTTTTGGGCATGTATTCTTGAATTCATTGTTTCCACAATAATTGCTTCCATATTATTCGTAAATATTTTCCATTCTATTAATTTCCCTTGAAAGATTATTCTATTCCTTTCCTTCCAAATCTAAGATACTTCAATTGAAGGTGATATTTACCCAAATACTACCAAATAAACTATATTTATATAGGCTTGACCAAGATTGAGATAACATCACAATATCATTTGGTAATATTGATAGCCATCCTAATTTAGCACATAGTCATTGTAAGTATTCTTGGGAGAAAGGGCAGGTTAGCAACATATGATTGACGTCCTCCTCACTATTGTTACATAGGAAGAAAATTTCAAGGGACCCTAAAAACCAATCCTTTTAAATCAATTTTGCCTTGTAAAGCAGTCCAAGTGAAGATGCCTGCCTTTGGCATGCATAGTTTATTCCAACACAAGTGGATTGGTAATTGAGCCTTGGACCTTTCTTGCTACCTTATATCTATCCTTCACATTATATAATTCTAACTTAGAGTCATTCCATATTATTTCATCAAGTTATGTTTCTTGAAGGAAACAAATCTATTCTTAAAAATTTCTCTAAGTTTCCCAATATCCATTGGAGAAAAATTAAGTTCTTCAAAGATTCTCCATTCCCATTTGTGGCTTAGATTTGGATCTATAAATATAATATATTCTCTTACATATTGTCACCAATTTAGTTCACAAGTGTGTTTGATTATATCTTCCTCCATTAAATTATTAATGGTAGGGTAACTTCCTCGAGAGTCTTGCTAAAAAGGAGCTTTTTTCCCATCCTTTATATTCCATGATAAGCGACTGAGTATAATATCACTACATTTAGACATGAATTTCCAAATATGAGAGCCCCTTGGATAATTTGATAACCTTAAAATATCTTAATTGTTTGAGTTTGTGAGATATTTACCTCTAATAATCCCAACCCATTAAAGATGTGGCTCCTTATGAATTTTCCAAAAGAGTTTTTCCCTAGTGCTTTGTTCTTCCATAATTGGTTCTTTAATTCCTATTCCTCCATGCTCATTAGCATTGCATATCCTTTCCCATGAGATCATAGAATACTTTTTATTTGTGTTAGTGCCTTTCTAGAAAAAATTCCTCAATTTCTTTACGAAATCAATGTAATGTCTACTAGGCGGTGAGATATAAGACATCAAGTATATGGGAATTGCAAATAAAGTTGATTTCAATATTACTATTCTATTTGCCCAAGGTAACCATTTGTATTTCCATGATTCTTGTTATTACAAAAGATTGCACCCTAGGATATGTTATCAACTTAGAAACCTTGTGATACATGGGAGCATTCTTAGGTTGTGGGTACCTATAATGAGAATGAACCTCCAAAGTAATCTGGTTCTTAAGGGCACCTCACCTAAAGCTACCCAATCTAAGATTTTTTGCAGAGGAAAGAGTAAGAAGGATACATGAAATGAAATCTACCATCTAAGGTGATGCACTAAATGATTATTTGAGACCTACATAAATAACAAACACAAAACAAAACCAATGATATTCAAACCCTCTTACACAACCCAATAAATCATAATGTTTGCATCATTAATTTATAAGAAGGCTAAAAAATCATAGTCCTTAAAAGGAGAAAGGAACTTCCTCACAATTTAAAACTAAATTCTATAACCAACACAACTCACAACTTGAAAAAATGTATGTATTCCTACATAAAGGCATCAATATGAAATACAGTTTCAAAGACAAAGAATGTCACAAGAAAATACATCAACACTAAGCACACAATACCAAAAGAATGGGAAGGCATAAATTTATTGTTACTACTAAAAAGGTGTTACAATGTTGTGTTACTTTAAGAAATGAGTTACAAAACCCTCCACTTTTGCCAAATAACTTAAAAAATTATAATCAACACCAAGTGAATAGCCATAACTCTTTGTAAAATTGAAGCCTCTACCCATACTTATCCTCTTCAAAAGTAGTTGCATCATAAATGGGAGCATTAAGTCCATGGCCATATTCAACCAAAAGGCCAACTTTCGAGCCTCCCCGTTAACTCCAAAAAGGCATAAAGATGATAAAATGATCAATCCTTATCATCCTTTATCATAAATACCCTCAAAGATGCATTCAAAAGCCTTCAATCTTATCAAAACAACTCTTGAATCTAGGTAGCCTCATAATTTTTTTCAATATTATCCCTATGACTTGGAACTTGTCCAGCTTATGACAAAAAATGTATTGTTTAACAACACTTTTCCTGAGGGGGCTTTGGAGACCTCTAACATTCCAAGAAAGACAAATCATTTCTTATTTCTAAAGCTTGTTTATAGGGTTTGCTTCCTACCTACTGCAACATCCCTTGTAGTCCCTCTTAATCTCTTGGCATGTTCTGATGGCCTTCCTCTGGGTGTCTCCATCCCCACATCATCCTTCTTGGGATTGGTTTTCTTTTTTGTGTTTTCCATTCATCCTCATCTTTCTCCCCACAACAATCTACGCCTAGGGAGTTGGGTGAGGAAGGGTAGTTCTTTTCCTCCAATTATAGGGGAAGTTTTGCATCAGTCTTAGGGGATTTTAGCTTGAGGGAAACCATAATGGTAGACTAGTCCAACTTAGCATGGCTGATCACACTTGTCTCCGGGGTAGTCACCAGGGGGTTCTCCAATGACTCCACCATTGGAAGGGATTTTGAGACTCCAGATTCAAGGTGCACTACTTTGTTCTCTAGAGGGGAGACTATCTTGCCTTCTTCCACCTCTGGGTTTTCCACCTTTGGGTTTTCCAGCGCTTCAGCCACCATGGGTAGGTTGGTCTTATCCTTCTCTTCTCCAACAACCAATGGTGGTTCCTCAACGGTGCCTTTATCCTTATTTCTATTTTTGGCTCCCTACAAGGAGGACTTGCAAGTATCACTAGAATGGCCTCTAGCATCACATTTCTGGCAGTAGAGAGTGGCATTCTCATACACCAGAGCTTGAGTCCATCTGCCCAGTTTGGATTTCAAAATGACAAAGTTGGGGAGGGTTTTGTTCAAAGTGACATTCACACAGAATCTTGCAAACACCAGCCTAGATTTAGAGCGGGTTACCTGATCTACCATGATAAAAGTGCCAAAAGAGTCACCTATCCATCTGAACAATTGTTCATCCCAGTATTCAAGTGGAAGACCAGGGAGCCGCACCCAAACTAGTGCCATCCTAGTCAGCTCAGTCGCCGGATTGAACCCGGGTTTCCATTTTGCCAGGGCTAGGAAGTGCTTTCCATAAACCCATGATCCTAACAAAAAAAATGCCAAATCCTCCAAAGTAGTGAGCTTGAACAAGAACAACCCGCCCGGCATGGTAGAGACAAGGACATACCCCTTAATCTTCCATTGGGTAGCCATCCATTTTTTTACCATTTCAATGGTAGGTCGAAAGTTAAAGAACTGACCCACCAACAACAATTGAAAATCTGCCATAGTCCTATTCACCACAAAATCTGGGAGCGAGAGGTCGGTGCCTTCCTCAATCTGAATGAAATCCACCAGGAGAGCATCCGGAGTTTTCCGGGCCTCGCCAACAAGTGCACATTTCCAGCTAGATTTTGGTGGGGATGAAGGGGCATTAGCAAAAGAGGATGCCCTTTGGATTCCCTCCGTTGAATCTTTCGTTGGGTCCATGACAGAGATAGTCTCGGGACCAACACGGGGTCCAGCATGGGGACTTTCCAGGGGGGGAGATTCTCCCCCAGGGGAAGCGGGAATGGGAGCCTACGGTTTGAAAATGAAGGTCGGGCAGGAAGTTGTAGAGCAGAATTTTTTGAGCAAGTGATTTGTTTAAATCATTGACTTGAAACTTGTCATGAACTCTCCAGTTACGTCCTTTTTTACTTGAAGACAAAAGACACTTAACTATTTTTTGTATTGACATTATTTACAAAGTAATTAAAATTATATTACTTAGAAAATAATTTACATTGAGTAATCGATGCAAAAATAATAGTGTTTATCCCTTTATTACATGGCCAACATATGATTATCTTATAACATATACAATATTTAATAAAATAATTTATAAAATATTACTTTATTAAATACTCTATATCTTATAACATATACAATATTTAATAAAATAATTTATAAAATATTACTTTATTAAATACTCTATATCTTATAACATATACAATATTTAATAAAATAATTTATAAAATATTACTTTATTAAATACTCTATATTTTATAAGATATTTTACAAAGAAAAATTTCTAAGCACTTCATACCCCACGAGAACTATTAGTTGGAGAAAGTTTTTAAGAAAATAAAGACACCAAAAAATACCTCTTATGTGGTTTACTTTCTAGGGTAATGAAAACCTAAACTCAATACATTATTTTCATTTGTAATTTTCAACTCTTTAACTTCTTGCACCACCAAGGGTATGGTCCATAATTTCAACTCTAAAACCAACAAAGGCTAAATCATTATATGAGATGATAGATTCAGGTACTACGTACCTAGTAGTTAAGTCTTCATAAAAAAAAAAAAAGATAGTTTCATTTGCTTCCTTAAGTGCCACTGCTTTGGTCCACTTGGTGAATTAGTTCATGACTATAAGAACTCATTGTGACCAACACTAGATGGAGGGTTTATAACTCTAATAAAATCCAACCCCTAGCTCATAAAAGGTTGTTCAACTTGAATAGGCTACAAAGGAAATGTTGGGCAAGATACCTTGATAGACATTGATTGTATGTTGTCATTGATGACAATTATACTTATTTCATATGGTCTCTCAACATACTTTGTGTATACCAAAGGTTAGGATGATAATCAGCTAAGTATGGATAATCAGGTAGCAATATACACGTTCGACAATATAATCAGTATGGATGTGTTTGGTTGAATTATGAGTAGCGAACTTGATAGAAGGTTGGTTGGAGTACAATCTGTGATATCCTATGATTGCAGAAGCTGATGTTATGTTTTGGATATGTTTTGATGTTTTTAGTATCAGATTGGTAGAGAAGTATGAGAGACAAAATTAGACAACAGATGGATTGATCAACGATCCTACTGGATCGATGATCTGATTGGTTTTATTGTACATTTTGGTAGAGCCAACATGATACACGTTAATTATTTACTTGGAAAAAAATTAGAAAAAATATGTGTCACATATAGACACGAGTTTACTATTTACATCTAGAATCTTGTAAAAAAATATTATCATTTGATTGTGTTTAAGGTGGTCAGACATACACCTACTTCTTATTTTTTCTTGAAATTTTTGTACTATCTCATTGAAAATTGAAAATTTCACCATATAGAATAATTTTTTTTCAAAAGAGGGCTGGTAGCTTAGAAAATCCATTCAATTTTCTATAGATTCTCTTCTTACATATTTTTGATATAAGATTGATAACTTGTTCAAATTTTTATGAAAACTTGCCTAACCCTGATTTTCTGAATTTTCATTGCCACTCAAGGGCCTAGTTTGGTACACCATAATCCGACACATAGCCTTTCCATTCTTTGGGAGAAACTGTATTGGAAAAATGTGACTTGATAGAGGCTATGGATTGTGGTGATGTTATTTTCTATAACCATCTCAATCTTCCTCCTCTACAAGGCCAACTCATGAGAAATAGATGCAAAAACCCTCTTTAGAAGATAAATAGGGTGGGGAGGTGGAGTCCTCCTCCACATGGCATTCTAAAAATGAATACAGATGAGTCTTCTCAAGGAAACCTAGGTCCTATAGGTATTGGTAGAGCTGGTAAGGATAGCTTAGGGATTGGTCAGTTTATGTTTCATGTTTATAAAGGTCATCATACTAACAACTCGATGGAGGCTATTACAATATTGTATGATGTGGAGCATTCTTGTGTTCTTGGACAGAGCAGGCCATTCTGAAAGTGAATCGGATTTGTAGGTGGTGGTGCATATGTTGCTTCAACAACATTCCAAGGATGTTAGTTGGTAGTTAGTTTTTGTTGTTAACTAAATTCTTAATTTGTGTGCTTCTTCAGATTTTGTTACTTTCACTCATATCGCTAGGGAGTGGAACAAAGTAGCAGACTGTTTGACAAAATGGGCTTTTGATTAAATGAAAAATTGGAATATTGTGGATAAGGGTCAATTACCTCTAGGTTTGTCTCAATAGTTAGATCACTTACTAGATCTTGATAGGCCTAATTGATGCTAGTGCTCTACATTTCTTCTTGCTTGAAAAAAAATTAACCCATCTTTTTATTTTAATAGATCTAAAAAAAATGGAAACTAAATTTAACTATAATAATGATGATAAGGTTGGGAAGCCCATTTTTTATTGCAGGAAGAATGCAACTTGAAATACAAGCAAACATAGAAATTGAATGCTTGAATTTTGTGTAGTTTCTCCTTCCATTCTTTGCTATGGAAGGTACCTTTTGTGTGTTCCACCAATTTTCAATCTATGGAATTTTGTATCAATAGTAGTGCCACTTATAGATTGGCCTTACTCACTGATCTATTCAACCATAGTATCATGAATTCTGTAATTGCCTCTTTATTGGAGCCTAAAATCAATCTCCAAAAAATAAGTCTCCTTTAATTGCAAAATATCTAATTCAAGTGTAGATGAGACATGCAACTAAGGTGCTTTTCATCTCGTGTATTTCATGGGCTAATGCTAGTAGAGTCGAACATTGTCAAAGCAATAATTGACTATTTATATATTAAATTAGTTGTC
This sequence comes from Chamaecyparis obtusa, assembly GCA_027943335.1. NCBI lineage: Eukaryota > Viridiplantae > Streptophyta > Pinopsida > Cupressales > Cupressaceae > Chamaecyparis > Chamaecyparis obtusa. Next base: position 10,447 of record BSBK01001238.1, read on the forward strand.
TTATCAAGCCTATAAGAACTACAAAGAACTCTCATTCCTCTAAGCTATTTTAAAAATTTAAGATTAAATTTATCAGATTTTTATAGTTCATGATATTAATTATAAGTGATTTTTGAATTCAATTGAATAATAATTATTGCAGCAGCATATTTTATCATACTATATAATTCATGACTACTAGCATCAACACAATTGAAATAAATTAAATTTTCAAAATCCATAAAAAAAACAAATAATCTTTAGATTTTGGAAACTTAAATTTGACAATTGAAAAATAGTCTTCTACTCATTACGACGTCAAAGTGAAACATACCTTCACTATTTCTATTGATGATCGCAATGAAACGCTATTTTCTCTATCAGTAACAACTTGCACCTTAATATACAAGGCATATACAAGCATTAAAAAATAAAACAGATGTTTATCTAAACAAAACTCTACCCCACTAATAAATAAATAAGCGTAAAATATTAAAGGAGCTCTTCAACGACACTTGAGTCATAATCAACACACCGACTGTATAAATAAATAATATTATCTCTCACCATCTTAAAATTTAATAATTTGCTATATCATTCATTATTGTAGTCAATACATTGTCTGTATATAGCAAACTTTCTCTCTCAACCAACTCAAAATCTATTCATAATTTGATGCATCATTGGTTTCTTGTACATTATACTATATTTTTCTAGTTCAATTTCACGTTCTGCCATGCGACGTGCTGGTGTAGAAAATGACTCTCCTGAACTTCTACCGGTAGGCCATCAATACTTTGGACCTGATCCCCATGTTTTTTAACTATTGTTGGTCTAATAATAGAGCATTGAATTTTATAAACACGTTGTCTTATCCGTTCATAAGATGCATGCACATCCATCTACGTGATTCTTTTATCATAAAAAACACTTCACCAGCGTGGAAGAAAAGGAATGATGGGCGCAGTACGACGCAGTTGACAATTTATTTTTTCTTTCTCTGGTGAAGATATCATAAATATTTGCGGGAAGATGTGAGGACAAAGTCTGAAATTCTTTCATGGTGTGAAGACTCTAAAGATTAAGAAGATTTTTCTGAGATGTGGAGAATGGCGTAAGAAATATCAAGGCAAAGCGTTTGAACACTAGGACTACGTTTTTAATGGCCAGTGACCTCGCCTAGTTCTCATAGTAGCAGACAAGCCTTAGACCTTGCATGGGTTTTTATTTTAAACCACGTGCAGACAAATTTTTTATTTTTATTCTAAACCTCAACTTTTCTATGTGAGGCGAGTATATCCAGTGCTGGCAACAATTAGCGCATACTTCCAAGTACTCTAAACCATTTTTTATAATTTCAAATAGAAATATGAGTCAATTAATGAGCAATCTAATGAGATCATAATTAGAAGTAGTAAAATTAGGGTGCTGACATTATAGACAAACAATTTCATGACAGCTTTGAAAAGTTATTAATGGTGTATTAACAACACACTAATATGAACAGTCTAAACTATCAAAACATTCAGAAAGCATTCATACGATTGAAAGTCTTAGCATAGTATATCAAAAAATCAAAAGACTAGGGACTAGCCAACCAGTGGCTAAGAGAGGTCGGACTCCAACTGTCTGTAAGAAACTTGAAAATGTTCTTGTAGTTCCCCTTATTTTCACCATTTTTTCTGAGCGGTTTTTTCAGCACTAGGCATAGTATAGCAATAAATCTATGCATAACTCTAGATGAAGCAGGAAATGTTCACCATTTTCCCCTCCATTTTCAGCACCTAAAGCTATGCATAACTCTTAGATGAATCAAGAAATGCTCACCAATTTTTCCTTCATTTTCAACACCTTATTCTTTAGGGTCTCCAACTCTAGCTCAATGGTCTTGTGGTCTGTACATATATTGGCTTCACCATCGTGCTAGGTGTTGTCTTCATTAGGTAAGGCCTCTTGAGTCAAATCCAATGGCGCCATTTTAGCATTGTTGAAGATATGATTGAAATTGTCACTAGTGGACTTAGAAGAGATTTCTTCTCCTTCTGTATCACCACTGTCACCACCCTCTTCCTCCCCCAATTCATCATCATAATCCACCAGCTACTTCCCTTTTCATTTGTTCAATAAGTAGCACAGTAGTCTTGCAGTCTATAGAAATATTGGCTTCAACACTATGCTAGGTGTTAGGTAAGGCCTCTTGATGTGATTATAATTGTCATTGGTGGACTTAGCAAAGCTTTCTCCCCCTTTTGTATCACCACCATCACCACCCTCTTCCTACTCCAACTCATCATCGTAATCCACCAATTGCTTCCCATTTTCTTTGTTCACCGAGTACCTAGCCAGCTTATTGGTGTACCTAGGGCTCACATTACCACTTTTACTAACCTCCTCACTATTATTCATGTCTATATCATTGGCAAATTGAGTTTGACATTATTGACATTGACACATTTTAAGAAGAAAATTGGACATTATATACATAACAATTATAGTTGTAGAAATGAGTTTTATTACAAGAAACATATACACTTGATCAATTGGTTAATAATAGATAGATATATAGCAAATAGTTTTTTGTTAATTTTGATTAGTTTTTATAAACATACATTTCATCTTTTAAAATAATCAACAAGTGTTGGGAAATCCTTTACTATTATATAGTGTTGGTAATGGATGGTTTATAAATCACCGATTTTGATTATTTCTCTTCCTAAGCCTTTATTTAATTTTAGAGAGGCCCTAGAGGGATCTAAATCTAAGTCTTGAAACTCAAGGTGAAAGACAAATTCATTACTGTGTATAGGTGAGCTATGTTCTTTTGTTGATGTAATACATATTATGTTGTATCTATTAATTTAAGGTGCTATAATCTCTCCAATCATAAGATAGAGATTTTTTGTTTCCTATTTAAAATAAAGATTACAATAATTGTTATCATTCTTATAATGATTTTATCTACATAATGACATGGAATACATCTAAAAAGGGAAAGGAATATTTCACAATTGGATCCAAGGTGAAGATCAATATTCAATATGTTATAAACTATATTAGATTCAATAGGATCTATAGATGATTATAAATCTACTTCTTATTATAATTTTAGTCTTGTTACTATAGTACTTTCTTGGAAGTACAAGAATTGACCTGTTATACATTGTAAAATCTAAGTAGATAGCTTCTACTTTCATTGTTTATGAGATAGTTTAGTTGATGTTCCTGTTCTAGAATATGTAGTACATCTAACTATGATAACTAGAGTACAATTTAGATGACTAAGGATTTGGTGTTTCATTGTCGATCTAAGCATATAGAGATCAAACACCACTACATCGGGCTTAATTGAATGTGTATACTATCTGATAGAGACACATCTAGGTAATATCATCATGAACCCCTTGTTCACAATTGATTTTGCACATTTTGGGTTTTCCTTGGTGTTCTTCCAAGTTTTTATAGGGGAGAGAAATTACATAAAAATGAAGATCCTTTTATTTTATATTTTCTAATATTCATTATAGGGAGAATTAGAGGATGAACATTTTTTGTTATAATCATTTCATTACCCTATAATTATTTATCTGTCAGTGTACAATTTTATAAGAGTTAATTTTTATTCAAATGTGAATTATTTGTGTAAAAATACATTCTTCTCCAAATTAGTCAAAAAAACTTGGAGAATATTCATATTTTTTTTATATTTTCATTAGATAATCAACAAACCATCAACTTCATTTGTTCTGATTAAATTCAAGTGGGAAAGGTCCTAAACCCATGGAATAGAAGAAAGACTAGAGAAGGGGAAGACCAACCTAAACCCCATAACATCAAGCCCAGAGGCGGAGGAGGAGGAGGAGCTCACAAGAAATGAGACGACCAAATGATAGTAAGAAAGAAAACCCTACTAAAAAGAAAACTTTTGACTGGAGATAACAACCAGTGAGACACAAGTCTCAATATTGCTCGAATAATTATATTTGAATCACAAAGGGGTTTTAGAAGAACCCTGAACCTTCAACTAGTCACTCTTAATCAAGGAAAGAGGCCCATGCCTCGAAAGAAGAGCCAAGTTTTGAAAGGAACCCTGCAACCTTTTACAACCAAAACCACTATGAACTAGCTAGTTCATAGAAAAGAGGAGGGGCAACATGGAGTCTGCAAGATGTTGGTAATGAAAAAGATCCGAGGAAAGGGTCTCAAAACTAGAGAAAGACTCCCTCAAGATGAGGGCCATGAGGTTAAGAAAGGCTCCCTAGACCAACTAACTGGGTTTTGAAAAATATTCCAAAACCACTCTGCAAAAGACAACAAAAGTCACCCACCTATATGCCCCCAAGAAACCAACAACAATCCCCTCAACCTCCATATGATAGGATCCTACCTTTATAGGTTTTGTAGGTAAGTGAGCCACTAATAGGAGAACCAAAGACCATCTCAGTAGTACTCTCACATAGCCCCAACTAGGAGAAGATGTCAGGGAGTCACAATTAGCCTCTTTCCAGACACTAAGGACCACCTCCATAGGATAAGTATAGTACTCAATAAGACTCAAGAAAGAGGTCAACCAAAGTAACCAAACCGTCAACCAAGCTACAACCAAGAAAAATACCACAAGAGTGGTCATTTGAGACCAAAGCACAACCAAAAATCTAGCAAAAGAGCACTCTAGACAACAAGCCAAACCCCACCCGACAAGGGGCTTTACCAAACATGGGAGCAACACTGGCAAAAAAAAGGAGGCAAGAAAGTCAAAATTCCCTCTAAAAAAAGAAAACCCCATCAATGAAACCTCATGTAGGATGAAGGAAGAAAAACCCACAAAGAGGAGAGAAAGGAAGCTTCCTCCCAACCAATCACCAAGAACAATCCCCTCTGCACCATCCATGGTCTGCTAGGAAACCTCCCTGCCACCAATGGTCCGCACATGGAGACCGTTGAGCAAGACAAGAAGCAAGACATAAATAGTAGAGTCCCAAAATAGGATGATAGGTGCAAGCACGACAAAAAAGGGGTGACTACACCATGACCATGTCAAGAAGAAGGTCGACAAACCCCTAATGGGAAGCCCACCAGAAGCGCTAAATCACGAGAAGCGTATCACAACCACAATAGCCAACACAGACCACATGAAAAGGGAGATGATATAGATGAAAAAGATGAGGGCCACAACAACCATACAATGGCTCAGAAGGGACCCAAACCAAGGAAGAGGAGAAAACTGCAACCCCTCATCCCCTCCCCATCCTCTGCACCTCTTTCTACATCCTCATCCTTTGCATTCAAAACCCTAGCTCCACTGCCTCCATTCCGGCTCCTCTCCATATTCCCATCAACTTCATTTATTATTTTTATAAAGTTATTGTTAAAAAATCTTGAAATTAAATTTATATAGAAAAAAATTAAAATTTAACTTTATATTAATTAAAAATAATACTAAATATAATATTTATACATTAATTCTTTTAATTTAAATTTTGCTTATCCTTATTTACAATTTCCATAATAAACTCTATCCTTCATCAAAATATAATATTTTTAACCTATCTATACAAAATATATGCATATACAATGGTGCTTGTGGACTTCCAAACCTCTTTCCAAAGTAAGAACAAAGTTACAAGTTGACAATAGAATGTTTATTTGTTCCCTAAAACCAAAGGTTTGTATATATAACAATTGCCATACATCCCAAGCAAACTTTTCTCTAACATTTTGAAATATGAAGGAATTGGCGATCGCTTCCATATTTAACACAAAAAGAGACTATCATTGTCTCTGATTACGTCCACGTCTTCAATGTGGGAACCATCCATGTCCATAACTACACTACACTGCTTTCCAAACTTTTTACCTACAAACGCAATCAAATTTTCCATTATAACACAAAATAAAATACTGAGGTTTCTTTGTTAGCCACAAATTCATAGGGGTTCAAAATTAAATTATAACATACAAGAGTAAAATTTCTTACTAGCTATGTTGAGCAGCTCTTCGAGTGCATTAGGCAACAGAAGCAACTTTCCAAGCCTCTCCTCTGCAAGTTTATGTTGATGTTCCTTAGGATGATAATTATATATTATTATTCGTTTTGGGTATTTTGCATAATTGATTGTTTCAATTTCTTGTGTTGAAACATTATTTTGTTCTACTGATAAAGGCCTTGTCTGCAAGTTATTATTTGGAGATTCAAATTGGCAATCGATTTCATTAGTTCCTTGGAAAGCATTGGTAGGCCTTAAATTATCCTGCCTTTCCGAATGATCACTTTCGTGCCCATCTGAACTTTTCTCTGCAAATGGCAAATTTACAATAGAAGATATTTCATCCAGCATTGATTTTTTAAGTTCCTTTAAATGCTGCAACCATACCAAGAAATTGAGTTATTCTTTGTTAAATGAAATCACTTTGAATATTCATGTCTGATTCGTGTTGTTTAACCCCTACCTGGAGAAAGTTTTTTTCAATGACTTTACCATCTTCAATATCTGTTTGCACGATTCGAGTGAAATCATGGCGACCCAATCGAAGAAGCTGGCTAAGTTTTGTTGTTCTTACTGTAAAAGGCTGTGGGATATCTAAAAGTACAGCGATCTCCCCAATCAAATTTGGAGTTCCTTGTTTTTCTAGAAACTGTAAAAGAGTTAACAAAAATTGTAAGGATTATCCAATTTTCTTATAGTTTTGAACTCCCTTAACTTGATGATAGATCAGTAAATATAATTTAAAATAATTATAATTGAAATTTTATACACAATCAGATTTAAAAATCACAAATAATATTCACATTGATTTTAAAAATCTAATAACATTAGGGTTCTAAGGTAAATCTTTCTCCTAGGAAAGGAAAATTACTCTCTGGGATGTTAATGAATGCATATCTCCCAGTTCAATTAATGAACTATCTATAATAGTTAATGTTTATACTCTCTTAAAATTGTCATTAAAATTCAGAAATAGCGAGGACTGTATATTGAAAACAATACTAGCCTGTTCGGTTCCATTTGCATGTGTGAATATATCCTGCAAACAGACAGTGAGTTGAGAATTAATTTAGATGTTATAAGTCTTGAAATAGGAATGGTGGTGACAAATCTAGAAATAGATCGCTAAAGATACATTTATGTTTAAATAAGGGATGAAACGTTTTACATACCACTGTTCCAGAAACAATTATGTAAAAATCTCCAGGAATCTGATTCTTCAAAATGATATCTACACTCGGTGGAAAATATTCTCCTTTCATCTCTGCAACCTTCAGGCAGGAAAAGATAATGTCTACAAAATTAATCACCTTAATCCATTTAATTTCTACTTAGCCAATATACAACTAAAGGAAAATACATATTGTACAAAAGTTAAGTAATCAGAATTAAATATAAAATTAACTGTGAAAAAATATCTACACTAGGAATGCTATAATGGAAAATTAGATGTGGCATCGTACAGAAAACTTACAAACTGCAAAAGCATGTTTTTTGAAACTCCATTAAAGATGTAAGTGTTTTCAACAGTTGGTAGAAAAAGATGGTGATAGATATTAGAACGGAGGGCTTTAGGTAGGCCTGCCAAAGTGTCCTGTTGAAGTTCTTTTGTCTTAAAGTTGAGCCGTAGCTGAGCCATCATTTGAAGCTTTATCCATTCTGGTAATTGGGTTTTCGCAGCATATTTTGAAGCCTCGTCAATTGTATGCCTCTACCAAAATTTCAAAGAAAAAAGACTACAGGTAAAAAGGAATGAAAGCTTTAACAGAAAACAGAAAAGTACATAAGATGTCTGTAAATATTGCTTACAAACATAAACGTCTTGGTTGCTGTGTGTACAAGAAGGGTGGTCATATTTCCTATCAAGTAGGCTGTGAAACCCAAATTGAAGAACAAGTAAAATATAGTAAACAGTTTTTCTCTAGTGTTCACTGCGTGTAGATCTCCATACCCAACAGTTGTTACAGTAGTAATTGCCCAGTAAATAGAAGCTACATATCCCCTCCATATACTCCTTTCTTTAAAACCAGGGATAGTGTTATTAAGCCAAGTGTTTCCCTTTGCTGAATAATTTGCTGCAAGCCAATAGTAAAAACAACCAGCACTGTGTACAACAAATAATGTAACCTGCAATCAATTGAGTTTTATTAGAAAACAGTATATTTGCATTAACTTGTTCTGGTGTATAATTTAATGTTAGCTATAGTGACTTACAGAAATCAGCTTTACAATTCTTGTCCAAAAATAGTTGAGCCGGATATCCTTTTCAAGCCTGAAATGTAGTATTGTAGTATTAAAATATTTTGGTAACAGAAAATCAAATTTCTATTGTTCTCTCAATAGATCTATTGTCTATAGATCATTTAATCTTAACATTGATGACAATTGTTTGGAGAATTATATTAACACATTTACATCCTATATGGAAAAAGTATATCTATGATAGATATTTAATTTTAGAGGGAACTTGCTGACCTATATTTTATGAGTCAAATTCATTGATTTATGGAGTCATCTTAGTAAGAACTCATTTTTTATGAGAATGAATTGCACACTTAAGATTCATTGCATCTAAGTGGTGTTCATAGAGGAGAAGCATTGGGGCTTCCTGGAAGGTCATCTATCCAAGTTCTGTTTCAACTCCAGTATAATTAGCCATGTAATTTTCCCCAAAGTTAAGCCCACTTAGCTTGCTACCTCATTTGCAAAATCTTTAGCAGGTACTATGTCTTATAAACCATTCATTATAAAGATCCTTTTAGCAATCAATCTGTAGCTTGTTTGAGTTGGTGTAGTATCATCTATGTGAGGATCACCTAGATACAATAAGTACTACGTGTAACATTCATTCTCATGAAAGATGAATTCTTGTGAACTACTATTCATCAAACATACGCCAATAAATTTAACTCAAAAATTATACAATTGAATCCTAAAACTAATATCATGATTTCACTTAGCTGTAAAAGATACCACCAATTTGTCAAAAGTCTATCTACCAATAAAGATGTTTTCCTGATCATCTATTTAGAATCTAAATGCAAAGTGATTCAGAAAAACTTACTGAGAGAAAAGCTCGCTAACTCTTCTTAATCGCCACAGGCGCAACATATTAAGAAAAATAAATATCTCATTGCTTGCATTTCCATTTTCTGTGAAAGCCAGATAAATTATCTGAAATGGAATTGTTGAGGCCAAATCCAATATAAACCCTCTGCAAACATAACTGCCTCAACATACCACAATCATAGAATCAGGGTTAACAAATAATAGATTGCATCTCTTAATTTGAGAGATTTCTGATTAAGATAACTGAAGATTTGAGAAAGGTTACTTACTGAAGTGCAATTTTCTTGAAATCTTCGACAAGCAGATAAGTTGTCATGTCCAGGTAAGCAACGAAGAAGGTGACGACGATGTCGATGGCGAAGAAAGCATTAACAATATTGTCGACCTTAAACAGTGGACCCTTGTTAACCTTCCTAAATGCAAACTCAAATGGTGAAACCCACGCTGTATACACCACCAATACAATCAGCCAATTCTGCCACCACCTGTATATCACAACTATAATTTGATATGGGCATTTTTTCAATTTTTATCACTGCTAGATGATACGAGTTTTTCACAGTTCATAAAATATAATTTTAATCTTTTGGACGAAATTGTGTGTATGATTTTTTATTCAAAGTTTTGTATCACATATCCTTTTTTCTTTTTCCTGATAATGAATTAGTAAAACTGATTCGAAACATTGACGACTATATTACAGATGATTTCAAGATCTGCATTTTTATGGCATGGGAAAAAAACTTTGTAGAACTTTACAGAAAAGAGATATTTTTGGATTTTAGAGAAAAAAAAATCCATACTTTATTTTGCGATCCCTGCACAAATTAGATCTTTTCAATCACACAAATTCACCTTTTAATGAAATTGTAAGATTTTAGCTGTCAGCCCAACAGCTGAATTGGGTCGAAGAGTGGTCTGTTGCGGATGGAGAGGCCTCACTGATAGTTTTGAATCATAATAGAATTACAAAACTCTGTGATTGTTAACAGATCTAAGAAATTTTGGAAAATATATTTACCCATAAAGGTGATGATAAGGTGGGATGATCCATTTCCGAAAATGAGTAGAAGATATATCAGTGGAACTCCCAACTGCAGGTAGAATACCGCTTGAAACAGAAGCAAACAAAGAAATTGAGCGCTTGGGTTTTCTTTGTGATGCAGATTCTCCTTCCATTCTTTGTGTATCTTCTCTGCGTTCCAACAAATTTCACTTTAAGGGCTTTGACCTGTGATCTGTTCAATATTATTCCCACGAACTCTGCAATTGCTCCATTATTGGAGCTCGAAATTGCCTTTGAAAAAGTATAGTCTTCCTTCATTCAAAAATATTAAATTTAACTGTAGATGAGCTATTCCAGTTATGTGCTCGTCATCATTTGTGTGTTTTGGGCTGATTCCAATGAAGATCTCTTAACAGAGTCAAAGAAACAAACAACTTTTTATATAAAATTAGTTGTCTTGCAAAGCCAACGAGAATCGCAAGTTACATTTTTCTTGGAGTGACTTACGGAGTTTCACAGACAACAAGATTGGCTGCCCTGAAACCGTGTAAAAGAAACACTTTTTATTTTTATCTTGAATTTCTCCCCATGTATTGAAATTATTGGGCCTAATATGCTCATGTGGTTTTTCATAGATATGTACTCACACAGCGAAGGGTAAAATAAATTACGGAATGCCATATTATAAGTAGAAATAAATCATTATGTTGGATTCGTGTTTTCTTTTTTCTTTAAATTTAGATAGCATTTGAGTCAGGTTTTAAGGAGAATTCAAGCCCTCATTTATTGATCCCTTAAGAAATTTCTAGAGCAAATTTGAAGGTTTTGTTTAGGGTTTTATATCAAGAGAATATATATTTATATTATTTTTAAATTCTTTGTTAAGTGTGTAATTGTAAATTCATTGTAGTAATTAATTTTTTACAAAGAGAAGGTAGTCAAACACCAAAAAATAGGGAAAGAACAATAAAAAATATAAAAACAAAAAATATAAGTAATCAGCTAACTCGAAATTAGAATGGTTCAAAAAATTGTTCTAAAAATTATTTTTCTATCACACAACAAAGATCTCTCCTAAATTTGAATAGTATTTTTAATGTTATAATTGATTTTAAAAATTAAATTAATATATATTTTTTTTTTATATTAAATATAGGTAGGTCAAATACAAAAAAAGTATCCACCGAGAGTATCAAAAAAGGAGGCCCAGCCTCACCACGAACTCAGAGTATCATGTATACAGACTAAAAACAAAAGAAAGAAGAAGCTAAAGAACAACTAGTGTAAGACATCATAATGGGTATCAACCCAAGCAGTCCAACCAAGAGGACCCTCCATCCAAACTATGTTCTTATGCTCTTGGATTTGCGTAAGCATGAATATTTCATCTTTCCTAGAATTAATATTCTTCCTGATCTCTTGATTCAGCCTTTTGCAAGTTCGTTCAAACATTTGAAGGTCATCGAAATTCCTCCTCCACTCGTAACCATACTTCAACTCATAGACGAAGAATGTGGCATGCCCATCTTTCAAGAATCTCCTCAGCTTGTCTTTCTCCATCATCATTGTTGTGTGGACTTGAAGAAAGATTTTTAAAAATGTGAGTTTTCGAAAAAACTCAGTAAGAATTCTAGGGTTGCTTTGATACCTTTCCTCATTCCTGCACTTCCAAATGTTAGAAGACAACATATTCCAAAATAAATTAGCATCTTTTTTAAGCCCATCAATATGCCCAGTAACAATTTCTAGAATATTCACATTTAAAAGGTAAAAAATACCAAACATGTTCTAGATTTCTTTAGCAAAGATGCAATCAAAGAGGATATGTCTACTACTTTCAGGAAGTCTGCAAAGACTGCAAATATCAGTAGTGTGACCATCTTTTCTAATAGGGAGTCTGTCAAGCAGAGCCAGCCACTTAAAACATCTGATTTTAGACTCAACATGACCTTTCCAGAGAATATTAAAATACTTCTTCCAAGACACAACATCAAGAGAAGAATACCAAACAGTATTGATATGATTAATAATATTTTCATTATGATCAATGATTCTATAGATATTCTTGGCTTTGAGATTAGCCATAATGACCCCATTCGACCATTTGCACTTTAAGTATCTATGAGAGTCCACATGACAGTCAGAAGGCAGGTCCTTAGTAGCCTTGACAATCATGTTATAAGTCTTCTTTTGGGAGTCCGGAATATTAAATCTGTTCTTAAGCTCATCCCAATTGATGAGTTTATCATTTTCAAAAAGATCAACAAGTTGGGAGATCCCCAGTTTAGTCCACAGCCTAGCAGAACATCCTTGGGAAAGGGCTAGGGGTTTACCAGCCAGGTGGAAGTTCCACCAAATGGATCTTTCACCATATAGATGCTTAGCATCATGGAAATCCTTATTGGTGACAAAATTCCTGACATGGTCCCAGGCTCTCCAGATGGATCTGAAAACAACAGAGCCTTGGACAATGATCGGGAAGTTGCCAACAATTAAGTCACAAAATGGGAGATTTCTCCAAGTTCTAGCTTTTTTAGGAAAGCCTCTTTCAATATTATGCCTGACCAACACTTTCCATGGATCGTTTCCATCCATAGAATGAAAGATCCATTTGGCGGATAAAGCAATACCTTGAGTTTTAAGGTCTTTAAGCCCCAGCCCCCCAAGGAGTTTGTCAGTATGACACCAGTCCCATTTGACCGCATGCATTTTTCTATTGCCTTTACCATCAGACCAGAGGAAGCTCCTAATGGCCTTTTGAATTTCCAAATTTTGGTAGTTACTGAACATCCAAGTAGAGGAGTAGTATATGCTATATGAAGACAACATCTTTTGACAGACTTGAATTCTGCCAGCAAGAGATAAGGATCTGTTGTGCCACTTATTCAACTTCTTATTAATTTTTTCCTTAATCCAAGACCACGTCTTTGAGGGAAGGCTCAACAAAGAAGGCGATACCTAAATACTTAACAATTTTTTGAGGTCTGCCCCATTGGAAGTTATACTGATTGAACCAAGTAGGAGGTTGCTCTTCCCACCCTAGGCAAATGGATTTGGATTGGGAGATACGAGTACCAGAGATAGAACAAAACATATTAAGCTTGGTTTGCAAGGCTTCAAAGTTATTGTTGGTAAGCTAAAAAAAAAAAGCAATATCATCAGCAAACTGATAGTTAATAAGCTCATAATTGTTAGGAAGATAAAAGCCTCTATTTACAGGGGAAAGCGTATTGTCCCTGAGGATATAGTAAAGGGTTTCTGAAGCAATGACAAAAAGAGCAGGGGCTAAGGGACATCCTTGTCTGATAGATCGACCAAGGGGAAAGGGATTGGAGAGGGAACCATTGACCTCCACCTGGGCAGAGGCATCATTAAGCAGAACCCTAACCGAGTTACAGAAGAAGGCCGGGAAACCAAAAGCTTCAAGCATCATGACAATAAAATTCCACTCAACCCTATCATAGGCTTTTTCGAAGTCCAGGAGTAACATCGCAGAGTTTTGATGAGAGCACTTCACCCAATCCATGGCTTCCCAGCTAGTAATTAAGTTTTCCAAAATATATCTACCTTTGATAAAACTAGTCTGGGTAGCACAAACAAACTTAGGAAGGATATGAACAAGTCTGAGGGCCAGGATCTTGGCCAAAATTTTATAGGAAACACTGAGGAGGGTGATAGGCCTCCAATTTTTTATAAGAACTTTGTCCCCATCCTTATATATTATACATAAATTTTTTCATAAAATACATATATATTATATTGATTGAAATATATAAAAAATACCATCTAAGAATTATTATGAACAATTTATTTATTCCTAAATTCCATTATAATTTATTTTACTTTTATAAAATTATAATTTTCCCAAAATTCAATAATTTAAATAAAAATTATTGAATTTTCCTTTTTCAACAATAAGTCTGTGGTCAATGTACGCAGGAGCCTTGGGTAGCAATCAACACTCCGACTATTTATAAATAACATTATCACTCTCCCATTTTAAAATTTAATAATATATCGTACTCAACAAACAAACTGTTAATACAACATGTTATCTCTCACCCATTTCAAAATCTAATAATAATTAGCTGTATAATTGGTTCTCTTGTTCGTTATTTTATGCATTTCATTAATTTTCACGTGCACAGCTGTTGTTGCTATGTGAAATGAATTCTCTGAAAATTCCTTTACCTGGATATCATATTTGAACCCAAATATTCCTGCAATTATTGAACTACTTGTCATTTAAAGGGTAAACAAAAGAAGATTTGTCGTCTATAAGAATCCGTTCATAGGATGCATGCACTATCATCTTTAAAATAACTCTGGCCAAAACTTGATGGGATTATAAACCTCGATTCTTTTATCATAGAAAATACTCTGGAAACATCAATGACAGTTACAGACATTTCTCCTTTCTTTGGTAAAAATGCTAGATTATTGTAGAGGTGAAAACATTATATATTGATATTCTTTTGTTTGTTTTTCAATTATTGGATTATGAGTCTTATCAAGGTTGTTGATGGATTGATCCTAAGTGGATCAATAATTGAGTGATCAAATATAATAACAAACAGGTGGTTCTTAAGTTTTTTACGATTGTTTGTTTGTTTATTTCTTTTGTAATGAATAAATATTTATATGATTAGTTAATCAATTTATAATAAATTAAAAAAATGAAGGGTTCATTCTGCAATGTGATAGTTTAGTTGTAGTATTGTTAATAGTGCTACCAAGGTCTAAATTTCTATTGGGCTGATTGTGAACCATTACATTATTGAAGTGGATTGTTGTGCAAGGCCCTTGCTTGACAAAGATAATAAAAAATATGAAAACATCTCTAATGCACTATTACACCAAAGATATAAAAAAATAAAGTTGATTCCAATGGTAAAATACTATTTGAAGAACGAGTAGATGAGGGACCCAACCTTCGCCTTGTGCTAACACTGCAGCAAGATAGTTCTAAATTATCATTTGGAAATAATATTCATGTGGATACTAGGATAGAGGAAAATTCCAAAATGTTTACAAAATCTCAAAATGTTTAAACTTGCAGCTTATTTATTCTTTATCACCCTCCTTATTGATTTTGAAGATGTTTTAGTTTGGTGGTATGCTAACATGCCAATGTTGGACCTCTTGTGGTACATCACCTTATTGTACATGCCAATGATAGGCCATTTAAATAAAATTTTAGAAAGACACATCCTAAGGAAGCATTTCTTATTATAGGGGAACTTTAAAAGCTTTGAGAGTTGGGTTTACGTAATGAATTGATGACATTAATGGATATAATAAATTATTCCTATTAGTAATAAATTAGAATATATTTAAATATCTACCAATTTTAGAGACATCAATAAAGCACACCCCAACGATTATTTTTGCTTACCCAATATGGACATGATCATTGACTTAACAACATGACATCAAATTTTATCTTTAATGGATAGTTTGTATAGACTTTATAAATAAATTTTTTATGAGAGGGTAAATATAAAATAGTATTCAATACACTTTGGGGAACTTTCTATTGCCAAATCATGTCTTTTGAATTGACAAATATTATAGAAACATATCAAATATTAATGGTTTATGTCAACCATTTAAAAATTCACTCAAGAAAGATGTTCTATTTAACTAGAACTTAAAGTATATTGACAATATTTTGAGCATTTTAAGTCATGTATTTTAAATCCACTATTGTTAGTTCCACCTAATCTCACAAAGTACTTATTACTATATATCTCAATGTCATAGTTTTTCATGGAAACCCTCTACGATCAACATGCTCATCAAGGAATAGAAAGAATTGTATATTATGTGAGTCAAAATCTAGTTGCATGTGAACTCAATTGCACTTAAACTAAAAATTCATGTCTAGATATAGTTTTATCTTCTAAAAAAATACAAGGATATATACTCAAAAATTAAACTCAACTCATTGGCAAAATTGATCGTGTGAAGTATCTCTTATCAAAATCAACTCTTACATGTAGAATTGTAAAATGGGTTATGTTGCTTGGCAAGTTTGACATGAAATACGCCAATAAAAAATATATAACCTGAAAAGTATTTGTAGATCATCTTATTGAAGAACCATTAGAAGATAATTAACCTCTAAGAATACACTACTAGATGATTTTAGTCTATCTCTTGGTGATTTACATTATTATAAATTTTATCTGGATGATTCTTTCACAAAAAAAGAGCTCGGAGTAGGAATTTTTTTCTTTAGGCTACAAGATGACCTAATCCATAAAGAAATATATGTATTAGTTTTTTTAAGATTTGGCCATGAAGGTATCCACCGAAGATTAGAGGCCTAATAGGGCATGTGCACCAATATGATGAAAAAAAAAGTGGCCACTCACCCAAAAAAACACGATAATGACACTAAAATGTTTAGGCTATTTGAAAATTCAAATAGCCCAAACACATTATACCTCAAAAAATATAGCTCCATAATGCATCATATGTAGTTTTTAAAATAAATTTGTCTTCCTAGTTTAATATTAAAATTTGCAATCAAGTTTTTGGAAAACAAAAAGTTGGCTGTTTTTTATAACCATAAATGCTTTAAAAGAAGTTGACACCAAATAAACTTCAAACATTCTAAAAAACCAAAGGCAACCTAATAACATTTTTGTTGCTATCAACCAAGTCTCACAACTCTTCTTTTCTTCTAGGTTGACAAGAACCATTCATGAAAATAGGGTCATCCTAATGAACCTAGGACATCCCAACATGATTTCATAAACTGATAAGACACGCAATTGCAATAAAATTGATTTCCTTGGTGGTATGGATATATATAGTTGTATAGATAGTGAATATGAAAATCTTTGTGTTGTGTAGCTCTATATATATATTATGAGAATATTAGATGAACCAAATAGAAAGAAAATATGTACATTACAAAAGTGTGCCTTAAATGCATTCATGGAGTTGGCCTCTTAAAACCCTCTATTTCTGACAAAGATTTGACAATTAAGGTTTCTATTGCAGAAAAGAGATATTTTTGGAATTTAGAGCCAAACCAAAAAGCCATACTTTATTGCGATCCCTGCACAATAGATCTTTTCAATCACACAAATTCATCTTTTTATGAAATCGTAAGATTTTAGCAGTCAGCCCAATAGCTGAATTGGGAAGAGTGGTCTGTTGTGGATGGAGCGGCGTCACTGATATTTTTCAATCCTAATAGAATTACAAAACTCTGTGATTGTTAACAGATCTAAGAAATTTTGGAAAATATATTTACCCATAATGGTGATGATAAGGTGGGATGATCCATTTCCGAAAATGAGTAGAAGATATATCAGTGGAGCTTCCAACTGCAGGTAGAATACCGCTTGAAACAGAAGCAAACACAGAAATTGAGCGCTTGGGTTTTCTTTGTGATGCAGATTCTCCTTCCATTCTTTGTTTATCTTCTCCGTGTTCCAACAATTTCACTTTAAGGGCTTTGACCTGTGATCTATTCAATATTATTCCCATGAACTCTGCAATGCTCCATTATTGGAGCTTGAAATTGCCTTTGAAAATGTATAGTCTTCCTTTATTCAAAAACATTAAATTTAACTGTAGATGAGCTATTCCAGTTATGTGCTCGTCATCATTTGTGTGTTTTGGGCTGATTCCAATGGAGATCTCTTAACAGAGTCAAAGAAACAAACACCTTTTTATATAAAATTAGTTGTCTTACAAAGAAGACAAGAATCACAAGTTACATTTTTCTTGGAGTGACTTATGGAATTTCACAGACAACAAGATTGGATGCCCTGAAACCGTGTAAAAGAAACACTTTTTATTTTTATTTTGAATTTCTTCCCATGTAGTGAAATTATTGGGCCTAATATGCTCATGTAGTTTTTCATATATATACTCACTCAGCGAAGGGTAAAATTAATCGTGGAATGACATATTATTAGTAGAAATTAATCATTGTGTTCGTTAAATGATAAACAGTTGAACGAATAGTGTTTTCTTTTTTTCTTTAATTTTAGATAGCTTTTGAGTCAGGTTTTAAGGAGAATTCAAGCCCTTTATTTATTGATTTGTTTAAGAAATTTTTAGAGCAATTTTTAGGTTTTGTTTAAGAGTTTTTAACATGGTTTTATATTAAGAGAATATATCAAATTTTGTTATATTGTTTTTAATTCTTTGTTGAGTGTGTAGTTGTTGATTCATAGTTGTAATTAATTTTTGTACAAAAAGAAGTAGACAAACATTAAAAAACACAGCAAAGCAATAATAAAAGACAAATAAAAATTGAAAATTATAAACAATCAGCCAACTCAACAATGGTTCAAAAGATTATCCCAAAAGTATTTTTCTATCACATTACAAAGATCTCTCTCAAATTTGAGTAATATTTTTAAAATTATTATTGATTTAAAAATTAAATTAATATAAAAATAGTCATAAAATACATATATATTATATTGATTAAAATATACTATAAAAATCATCTAAGAATTATTATGAACAATTTATTTATTCCTAAATTCCATTATAGTATATTACTTTTATAAAATTATAATTTTTTCAAAATTTAATAATTTGAATTAAAATTATTGAATTTTCCTTTTTCAACAATATAATATATATGTAGAGTATAACCCTGACTATAAACCAAATATACCTTAGTGTTACTAATCAATGCATAATATAATTAGGGTTAGAAAAAGTAATTACATTAAAATAATATTATATTAAATTATATTTTTTAAAAATATTATATAATGATTTATTAATTTATTCAATGAGTGATGCTCGAGGCGTTTAATTTTTTCATCATTCACCTTTAATTAAAATTAAAGTTGAAAAAATTCAATGCCTTGATACATCTCGGTGTATTTTAAATATAGAGTATATATTAGCTAGTTATTGATTTAAAAATTAAATTAATATAAAAATAGTCATAAAATACATATATATTATATTGATTAAAATTATAACCACTAGCCTTAATCATATTTATAACCCTAAACCTAACCTTAGAATATTCTAACCTAAATCCTAATCTAATAATAATTCTAACCCTAACCCTAATTGTATCCTAAAACCTAACTATGTCCCTAAACTTGATGTAAACCCTAATCCTAACCATAAACCCATTTAACTAATCCAAAACATTAACTCAACCATAATTCAAATTCTAACACTAAACTAAACCATTATCCAAACCCTTTAATCCTAACCCCAAGTATTATGTAAAACCTAATAATGGACATAATGCTAACCATTACCCTAAACCCTAACCCAAACCATAATTTTATCTCTAAATAACCATAATCGTAACCTTAAATCTAAACTCTAACCCTAACAATAATCCTAACTCTTACTCTATCCATAACCTAAACCCTAATCTTAACAATGATGTAAAGTATAACCCAAATATACCTTAGGGTTACTAATCAATGCTTAATATAATTAGGGTTAGAAAAAGTAATTACATTAAAATAATATTATATTAAATTATATTTTAAAAACATATTATATAATGATTTATTAATTTATTCCAGGCATTTAATTTTTTCATCATTCACCTTTAATGCGTATTTTAAATATAGAATATATATTAACTAGTTATTGATTTAAAAATTAAATTAATATAAAAATAGTCATAAAATATATATATACTATATTGATTAAAATATACTATAAAAACCATCTAAAAATTATTATGAACAATTTATTTATTCCTAAATTCCATTATAGTATTTTACTTTTATAAAATTATAATTTTCTCAAAATTCAATAATTTGAATTAAAATTATTGAATTTTCCTTTTTCAACAATAAATCTGTGGTCAAATTGTCACTCAGGAACCAGGAGCCTTGAGTAGTAATCAATACACCGACTATTTATAAATAACATTATCACTTTCCCATTTTAAAATTTAATAATCTATCGTATTCAGGACACAAACTGTTAATACAGCACGTTATCTCTCACTCATTTCAAAATCAAATAATAATAATAATTAGCTGTATGATAGGTTGTCTTGTTCGTTATAGTATGCATTTCATTCATTTTCAATTGCTCAGCTGTGGTTGCTATGTGAAATGAATTCTTTGAAAATTCCATTACCAGGATATCATATTTTGAACCCAAATATTCCTGCAATTATTGAGATACTTGTCATTAAAAGGGAAAAAAAAATAGTTGTCTATAAGAATTCGTTCATATGATGCATGCACTTCCATCTTTAAAATAACTCCGGCCAAACCTTGGTGGGATTATAAACCTCGATTCTTTAATTATCATAGAAAATACTCCGGAAACGTCAATGACAGTTACAGATATTTTTGCCTTCTTTGGTAAAAATGCTCGATTATTGTAGAGGTGAAAACATTATATATTAGTATACTTTTGTTTGTTTTCAAATTATTGGATTATGAGTTTATCAAGGTTGCTGATGGATTGATCCTAAGTGTATCAATAATTGAGTGATAAAATATTCCAATGACAAACAGGTGGTTCTTAAGTTTGTTTGTTTGTTTCTTTTTTAATGAATAAATATTATATAATTAGTTAATCAATAGTATTACATATATTAAAAAAATGGAAATAATTTTGATATCAATTCAGATTTGTAAACAGATTTTGAGTAAGAAGAGTTCTATATTCATAATAAATTTAAAAAATGAAGGGTTCATTCTGCAATATGATAGTTTAGTTGTGCTGTTGTTAATGGTGCTACCAAGGTCTAAATTTCTATTGGGCTGATTGTGAACCATTACATTGTTGAAGTCAATTATTGTGCAAGACTCTTGATGGACAAAGATAATAAAAAATATGAAAACATCACTAATGCACTATTAGATCAAAGATATAAAAAAATAAAGATGATTGCAATGGTTAAAAACTATTTGAAAAATGGTACTCAACCTTCTCCTTGTGCTAACATTGTAGATTTAGATAGTTCTAAATTGTCATTTGGAAACAATATTCATGTGGATACTAGAATAGAGGAAAATCCAAAAATGTTTAAACTTACAGCTTGTTTATTCTTTATCACCCTCCTTATTGATTTTGAAGATGTTTTAGTTTGGTCATATGCTAACATGCCAATGTTGGACCTACCTCTTGTGGTCCATCACCTTATTGTACATGCCAATGATAGGCCAATTAAATAAAATCTTAGAAAGACATCCTAAGGAAGCATTTTCTATTATAGAGGAACTTTAAAAGCTTTGAGAGTTGGGTCTACATAATGAATTCACTACATTAATAAATATAATAAATTATTCCTATTAGTAATAAATTAGGATATATTTAAATATCTACCAATTTTAGGGACATCAATAAAGCACATGCCAACGATTGATTTTTCTTAACCAATATGGACATTATTATTGACTTAACGGCATGACATCAAATTTTATCTTTAATGGATAGTTTGTATATAGTTATCAATAAAAATTTTATGAGAGGATCAATATAAAATAGTATTCAATACACTTCGGGGAATTTTCTATTACCAAATCATGCCTGTCTTGAAAAATATTATAGAAACATATCAAATATTAATGGTTTTTATTTTCCATCACATGCTTCATTGTATTATTAAGGATTATGTTGATGATCTATATTAAGTAAATCAAATACAAGAGTAGAACATCATTTTGTTTTGAATAATTTTTTATAAACTTATGGAATGCAAGATTCATTTGAATGCAATGATAGTCTTTGGTGTCACCTAGAGGTAGATTATTGGAATTCCTTATCCGCATAAAACATATTGAAGTTGGTATAGTCAAAATTCCTATGCCATAAGAATGTCTCCCCCTTGTAGCTTTTGACACCTTTGTAAATTAAAAAAAAATCCAAATAATTAGTAGGTTTATGTCAACCACTTAAAAATTCACTCAAGAAGGATATTCTAATTAACTAGAACTTAAAGAATGTTAACAATATTTTGACCATTTTAAGTCATATATTTTAAATCCAGTATTGTTAGTTCCACCTAATCTCGCAAAGTACTTATTACTATATATCTCAATGACATAGTTTTTCATCGGAACCCTATAAAATCAACATGATCATAAAGGAATAGAAAGAATTGTATACTATGTGAGTCAAAATCTAGTGGCATGTGAACTCAATTGTACTTAAACTAAAAATTCATGTCTAGATATAGTTGTATCTTCTAAAAAAGTACAATAATATATGCTCAAAAATTAAACTCAACTCATTGCAAAAATTGATAAGTATCTCGTATCAAAATCAACTCTTACATGTAGAATTTTAAAATGGGTTATGTTGCTTAGCAAGTTAAACATGAAGTAGGAGAATAAAAAATACATACCCCGAAAAGTATTTGTAGATCATGTTATTGAAGAACCATTAGAAGATAATTAACCTCTAGGGTGAACCCACAATACTGGGTTACACCTTTTTTCCTGAACGTACACTGAACTCTACATTTTGATAAAATCTTTCAGATTTAGATGCATATTGTCGTTAAACCATTTGAAATCGGAGGATGAAGTAAATTAGAGTCTTTAAGGATTGTTTGTCTAGATTTTAAATATATTTTTTATTTTTATTTTTGAATTTATTTGAATAATTTTATCTTTCTCCCGCAAAAATTGGTATGTTGCCGAAAACATTATTTTCATATAGCATAACATTTTTTCCAAAATAGTTATCAATGTGATTCTTTCAAATTTAATTTTGTAACATCCATACAGATGACATGCAATTGGTTTGACAACATTATCATGATTATTGCATATTTTATTAGTGTTAAAAGTTGACTAAACCATAATTTTGACATACCTTGACTACATAGCTTATAAATTGTCGTGTATTTTTCCAATTTCATTTTTTTTTGATAGAAAGAGAACTTCAATGCGTAGGGCATAGATATTTTTTAGATTTTTTTTCTCTCATTTACTATTTTTCCATAAGTGTCAAACATAGAGGTAGATATATGGTGAAATATCTATGTTTAGTAAACTAAAAATATGAAGTCATAATAAACTTAATATATATTAACATTATAATCATTGGAAAGATTTTTCTCAGTAGTACCTTACTACATAGATAGGCTTTTCAAATGGTTCCTTTTGATCTACCAAAAGATAAAGTCAAAGAGATTTTTCGTCAGCATTTTAATAGGTGCGAAGGAGACTCTATTGTAGGTATGAATGAGTATAGATGCTATATCAATGTTTATTTTTATCTAAGAGGCTTTGAGCTAACCATTTGCAATTAATCCCTCCAAATGGAACCTCTCAAGGCTTAAATCATCATATTTATTAAAAATGTGTTCTTTCAACAAAAATCAACATGTCTAAAAAAGTGTAACCCACTATTGTGGGGTCACTCTCTAAGAATACACTACTACCCGTGGTCCCACAATAGTGTGTCCCAATTTTTTAGACATGCTGAATTTTGTTGAAATAACTCATTTTTAATAAAATATGATGATTTAAGCCTTGAGAGGTTCTATTTGAAGGAATTAATTAAAAATGGTTAGCTCAAAGCCTCTTAGATTAAAAAAACATTGATATAACATCTATACTCCTCATTCATACCTACAATGGAGTCTCCTTTGCACATATTAAAATATTAATAAAAAATCACTTCAACTTTATGTTTTGGCAGATCAAATGAATCCATTTGAAAAACCTATCTATGTAGCATGATGCTATTCGGAACAAGCTTTCTAATGAATATAATTTCAATACATATTGAGTTCATTATCACTTTTATATATTAATTTAACTAAACATAGGTTGTTTGGTCATTCAACAACCTGTCTCTTCAAGACTTTGGGAAAATTAGTAAATTACAAAAAAAAATTATGAAAAATATGTAGGAAAAGAGTATTTGTGTTACCTTTCTATAAAAAAAGAAAAAATGAATTTTGATATACACAAATCAAGTTAGAGCGATCCAAGTGACCTTACGTCTAAATTACAGTTACTGTCACTTTAGAACTTAATAAACTATGAAATATTGACCCAAAATGAATGAAACCAATTTCATCCTTTAGATATTAAAGTTACAAATATAATATCGAAAGAATTACATCGTTATCATATTTTAAAAAAAGTTATGTTGATCCAAGTGACAATAACTCCTTAAAAACAAAAATTTTCACACAAACCACTTTTTCGAAGGAGAACGAAAAATGAATTCTAATTTTAAAAAAAAGTATATCTAGAAACTAGAAAGAAAATTCTAAAAGACTCTAGTTTACATCATCTTCAAATTCCTAATAGTTTTGCGGCAATAGGTGTTCGAAAGTGAAGTTGTTTCTCAGAATGTTGATCTTTGTGTCAAAGTTGGGCAAAAAGTGGGACACACTATTGTGGGACCACCCTACTAGATGATTTTAATCTATCTCTTGATGATTTACTTTTTTAGAAATTTTATTTGGATGATTCTTTCACAAAAAAAGAGCTCGGAGTAGGAATTTTCCTTTTTATGGTACAAGATGACCTAATCCATGTAAAGAAATAGGTATTGGTTTTTTAAATATTTGGCCATGAAGGTATCCACCAAAGATTAGAGGTCTAATAGGACATGTGCACCGAAATGGTAAAAAAAAAGTGGCCACTCACCCTTGAAAAAAACCCAATAATGACACTAACATGTTTAGGCTATCTGAAAATTAAAATAACCCAAACACATTATGCCTCAAGAAATCTAGCTCCATAATGCATCATATGTAGTTTTTTAAATAAAATTGTGATCCCAATTTAATATTAAAAGTTGCAATCAAGTTTTTGGAAAAAAATAACTTGGTTTCTTTTTTATGACCATAAATGTTTTAAATGAAGTTGACACCAAATAAAATTCAAACATTCTAAAATACCAAAGGAAACCTAATAATGTTTTTTTTTGCTATCAATCAAGTCTCTCAACTCTTCTTTTCTTCTAGGTTGACAAGCAACACTCACGAAAATAGGGTCATCCTATTGAATCTAGGACATCCCAACATGATTTCATAAGTTGATAAGACATGCAATTGCAATAGACTTGATTTCCTTGGTGGTATGGATATATATAGTTGCATAGATAGTGAATATGGAAATCATTGTGTTGTGTAGCTTTGTATATTATGAGAATATTAGATGAACCAAGTAGAAAGAAAATATGTACATTATGAAAGTGTGCCTTAAATGCATTGATGGAGTAGGCCACTTGGAACCCTCTATTTGCGACAAATATTTGACAATTAAGGTTTCTATTCTTTCATTTTCGACATATAAATTTGGCATCTTAGAGAGATGTACTTTGACAACATAATTGTAGGTATGAAAATAAGCCATCAAAAATAGTTATGAGATCTTTCTATCATAAAATTTTAGAGGGGATTCACCATGCTTCTCTAAAAGAAACCAAAGAAGGGTTAGTTTTGTTACCTGAATGATAAGACTCTTGAGTTGATTTTGCTATTATGTCCGATTCTATTCAATCCTTTTTCTCCTACTCTAGACAATTTGAAATATTACATAGATAGGCTTTTCAAATGGTTCCATTTGATCTACCAAAAGATAAATTCAAAGTGATTTTTCATTAGCATTTTAACAGGTGCGAAGGAGACTCCATTGTAGGTATGAATGAGGAGTATAGATGCCATATCAATGTTTTTTTTAAATCTAAGAGGCTTTGAGCTAGCCATTTGTAATTAGTCGCTCCAAATGGAACCTCTCAAGGCTTAAATCATCATATTTATTAAAAATGTGTTATTTCAACAAAAATCAACATGTCTAAAAAAGTGTAACCCACTATTGTGGGGTCACCCTCTAAGAATACACTAATGCCTATGGTCCCACAATAGTGTGTCCCACTTTTTTAGACATGCTGAATTTTGCTGAAATAACTCATTTTTAATAAAATATGATGATTTAAGCCTTGAGAGGTTCTATTTGAAGGAATTAATTAAAAATGGTTAGCTCAAAGCCTCTTAGATTAAAAAAATATTGATATAACATCTATACTCCTCATTCACACCTAAAATGGAGTCTCCTTTGCACATATTAAAATACTGATAAAAAATCACTTCAACTTTATGTTTTGGTAGATCAAATGAATCCATTTGAAAAACCTATCTATGTAGCATGATGCTATTCAGAACAAGCTTTCTAATGAATATAATTTTAATACATATTGAGTTCATTATCACTTTTATATATTAATTTAACTAAACATAGGTTGTTTGGTCATTCAACAATCTGTCTCTTCAAGACTTTGGGAAAATTAGTAAATTACAAAAAAAATTTATGAAAAATATGTAGGAAAAGAGTATTTGTGTTACCTTTCTATAAAAAAAGAAAAAATGAATTTTGATATACACAAATCAAGTTAGAGTGATCCAAGTGACCTTATGTCTAAATTACAATTACTGTCACTTTAGAACTTAATAAACTATGAAATATTGACCCAAAATGATTGAAACCAATTTCATCCTTTAGATATTAAAGTTACAAATATAATATCGAAAGAATTACATCGTTATCATATTTTAAAAAAATTTATGTTGATCCAAGTGACAATAACTCCTTAAAAACACAAATTTTCACACAAACCACTTTTCGAAGGAGAAGGAAAAATGAATTTTATTTTTATTTTTTAAAATATATTTAGAAACTAGAAAGAAAATTCTAAAAGACTCTAGTTTACATCATCTTCAAATTCCTAATAGTTTTGCGGCAATAGGTGTTCGAAAGTGAAGTTGTTTCTCAGAATGTTGATCTCTATGTCAAAGTTGGGCAAAAAGTGGGACACACTATTGTGGGACCACCCTACTAGATGATTTTAATCTATCTCTTAATGATTTACTTTTTTATAAATTTTATTTGGATGATTCTTTCACAAAAAAAGAGCTCAGAGTAGGAATTTTCTTCTTTATGGTACAAGATGACCTAATCCATGTAAAGAAATGGGTATCGATTTTTTTAATATTTGGCCATGAAGGTATCCACCAAAGATTAGGGGTCTAATAGGACATGGGCACTGAAATGGTGAAAAAAAAGTGGCCACTCACCCTTGAAAAAAACCCAATAATGACACTAACATGTTTAGGCTATCTGAAAATTAAAATAACCCAAACACATTATGCCTCAAGAAATCTAGCTCCATAATGCATCATATGTAGTTTTTTAAAATAAAATTGTGATCCCAGTTTAATATTAAAAGTTGCAATCAAGTGTTTGGAAAAACATAACTTGGTTTCTTTTTTATGACCATAAATGTTTTAAATGAAGTTGACACTAAATAAAAATTCAAACATTCTAAAAAACCAAAGGAAACCTAATAATGTTTTTTTTGCTATCAATCAAGTCTCTCAACTCTTCTTTTCTTCTAGGTTGACAAGCAACACTCATGAAAATAGGGTCATCCTATTGAATCTAGGACATCCCAACATGATTTCATAAGTTGATAAGACATGCAATTGCAATAGACTTGATTTACTTGGTGGTATGGATATATATAGTTGCATAGATAGTGAATATGGAAATCATTGTGTTGTGTAGCTTTGTATATTATGAGAATATTAGATGAACCAAGTAGAAAGAAAATATGTACATTATGAAAGTGTGCCTTAAATGAATTGATGGAGTAGGCCACTTGGAACCCTCTATTTGCGACAAATATTTGACAATTAAGGTTTCTATTCTTTCATTTCCAGCATATAAATTTGGCATCTTAGAGAGGTGTACTTTGACAACATAATTGTAGGTATGAAAATAAGCCATAAAAAATAGTTATGAGATCTTTCTATCATAAAATTTTAGAGGGGATTCACCATGCTTCTCTAAAAGAAACCATAGAAGGGTTAGTTTTGTTACCTGAATGATAAGACTCTTGAGTTGATTTTGCTATTATGTCTGGTTCTATTCAATCCTTTTTCTCCTATTCTAGACAATTTGAAATATTTCTCTTGCAAATTTCAGAGTGGATTAATAATGTTTCTCTAAAATAAACCATAGAAGGAGTATATCTATTGCCTTAATGATAAGATTTTTGAGATGATGTTGAAATTATGTCTAGTTATGTTCAATCCTCTTTAGCCTCCTGTAGATAGTTTGAAAAAATTATTTCCATTTATCCCTTCTCTTTAGCCTATTTTATTCCCCTAACAATGGTGGAATACTTTAACCTTAGACATGTAAAATAAGCCTTAGCTGGTACACCACAATGAGTAACATTTATTGATCATGGTATGTGTTGGGTTGAGGATAGCACCATGTCTCCACACATTTTAAGTTCCTACTTCTACCATGATTTGGGACTGAGAAGACCTCTCTCTCTCTCTCTCTCTCTCTCTCTCTCTCTCTCTCCATCCATGAATTTGGAAAAAAAAACCTCCCATAGGTGCACCCTTTTTGAATCATTGTAATCCATTATCTCTCACATGGTATTAGAGAGAGGGAAAATCAGTAGTTGGTCCAACAAGAGGAATGAACTAAGAAAATTTCATGTATACAAACTATCTTATGAGAAAATTAAACCAACAAATAACGAGATCTAACTTGTGTGTGTTATTCATTGATCCAAGAATCAAATTTTAGAGTGGAATCGCCATGCTACTCGAGGATTGAGAAGACCTAGTTACCATTGGCTCTCTAAAATCATTAGTGTCCTTATGTATGCTCTCTCTCTCTCATACACCATGTATGTATTTGGAAATAAAAAAATCCCATAAGAAAATCCTTATTGAATCACTAAAATCCATTGTGTCACACATAACATTAGTGAGTGGTAAGTCAATAGTTGGTCCAACAAGAGGGAAGACCTAAGAAAAGTTTACGTAGACAAACTATCTTATATATGAGTAAGTTAAATAAAAAATATTAAAATCTTATTTTCATGCTTTATCTCCTTCCAAATTGTATCTATGTATCTCTCACTTTTCCCCCTCTCCCTTTCTATCTCTACCCATCTCGTTCTCTCTCATAGATGGATTAATAGAAAAGAAGCATGTACTTATCAAGCTAGTATTGCATATGAACTTATCTAGACCCATTTATCTCCCTCTACCTATCTCCCTTCCTCATTCTACCTCTCCCTCTCTCTATATTTCCATTTACCCTTATCCCTTTCTCCCTTCTCCCCCCCCCCCTCTCTCTCTCTCTCTCTCTCTCCCCCCTTTCTCCTTCTCTCCCTTTTCCCTTGTAGTGTCCTTAACTAGGTTGATAACTAGGAACATATATATTCCTCTACTTAGGGATCAAATATCACAACTAGCAGTCATAATCTAATTAAGGACATCATTTGATTGTCAACCTAGGGACGTTAGACTTGAAATGGGTCTACAAAGTATATGAACTAACCACCTCTTTCAGACATGTGTTCCTATTTAGAAATACCATGCTGGAAATAAACTTTAGCTAACAACTTCTTCTCAAAATGATAACTAAACCCAGTATTGAAGATATGCACCACTCTATCCCTAGTGGTTGTAGGAACAATTGACAACTCTGGGAATAATCATGTTGAAGTTCTAATTGTAGAAATGGAAAGGATATATAAATTCCCTAAGTGGCCCCCCTTAGGTACTTTCTTAAGTACACACCAGATTAAACTAAAAACTCCATAAAATGCTTCTCATTGAATGAAAATTGAAAAGTGGGTAAAAGTATGAACTTATGTCATAGTATATGACAACTGACTTGTTTTAGCTAAAAGGAGTTTCAATCGGACTGCTTTCAGCTGAAGATGGTTCGACCAAATATAGGTGGCATCCATGTGGTGCCACACGGTGCCAACTGGTATCGATGTGGCACAAAATTTTCAGCCAGAACAAGTTTGATCGAACATGTTTCGACCAAAATGGTGAAAACTATATATTCTAAAAAAACCACTACTACGTTTGGGGCTAAATTTTGATAGACACTCCTGAAGGGTAAATTTTTTAATGAATTTGTTATTTTTTAAAAAAATAGGCCCCGATGATGTCAGTATTTCGATGGGTTTTAAATTGACCATCAGAATTCTGATAGTTTCGAGTATACATTAAAAAAGACTGAAGTGCCAAATCATTTTTATTTCGATTGGCTTAGAAAATGAGTGGGAGAAAATGAGCTGGGTGCGAGAGAAGGTATGTGATTTCTTCATCTTTCGAGCCTCTTCCATCATATTCAACCACAAATTTCATATGCATTGCATTTTATTTGATCATGAATGCTCTCTGAAATGACTGCATTCTATTGGTGTCGTTCCCTAGCTAGTGCTTTATCTCTATTATTTGATGTTACTGGTGTCATCCCTAGCCCATGCTTTAACTCCATTATTTGATGTTATTGGTGCTTGTGCTCAAGGATATCCATTTTTTTTGAAATATTGACTCTGGTTATCAAATGGATAGCCCATGAGCTTCTAGCTAAGCACCATTTTGATGCAATCAAGGATGGTGGATCCACTTAAGGATAGTCCAAACCTTGCAACCAATAGAATACTCAACAATGCAACACAAATTAATTGTTTAACACTGATTTTCATTAACATGCCTAGCTGTAAGGCCTTCCAGGTTAGGGCCAATTATAATCATAAAACAATTCTGCAAGATCCACAACCAGATCCAATACAATCTCAGCTAGTTCAATTCTGAAGACAATCAGAAGCTGATGCAAACCCTAAGGTAGATCTAAACTTGAGCTCGCAAGCCTCCAAGGAATCTCCTTGTTCCCAAGTATGAAAACCCCTAGCTCTGCTACAAACAACTATTAGATAACAATCTGATCTGCAAGATCATGCAAGATCTTTCCCACAACTTCATCAACTTCAGCTTCAGAACCTCAGATCTGACTCACTAAGTCTTTAAGTCATGAATTTCTCTAATCTCCCAATGATCTACTAAGTTGTGTCCCTAAACATCTACCCAAGCACTCATTAAATACTAATCATCAGCCACAAGTCGGCAAGATGAAACCCTTAACTCCCCAAAACAAATATTAAATGCCATACAAGTTGGCTTACAAATTGTATACAAATATTTAATTCAGCATGTCGGCCTAAAATAATAGCTACCAACAATAAATTCCCCAAGTCAGCTCAACAAATCACACAGAACTCCAGTCAGTAAGTCAGATCCACCGAGCGATAGTGAATTCATCGAGCAAGGTAGGCATTGCTAAGCACTAGTGTTGACCGAGCACCACATGCATGACTGAGTAACACTTCATTGAGCATTAGAGACTATCAATTTCCTTTAGTGACCGAGCTTCCTTCAATGACCGAGGTCATCAGTCAAGGCTGCAATCGAGTAACACCAGCCAAAATACTAACACCCCATGCAGTTTCACCGAGGACAAAGAATGCCCCTACCTTAATCTTGTATGCCCCTAGATCAGACACCCCAGGTTCCAAAATATGTTCATATGTGAGAAGAACATCTTTTAGGATTCAGCACATAAATCCCAAGTTGGTTCTTCACATACAAGTCCTCCACCTTTTCTACTTGCAAATTCTTCCACTTCAGTTTCCTCTGTCTCTTCAAGTCTTTTCTTGATAATGTATAGGTCAGTTCTCCATATTGATCATTCATTTTCTCTAGATCCACAATCTCAACTTGGCTACCAATACTTAGGCTTCTCCTATCGAGCATTGTATCCATGAAGGGCATCAGTGAAAACTTATGTCATCCTTCTCAACAGTAAACACATTCCGGACATAGTCATAAATAGCTCTACAATCATATTACCAAGGTCTACCGAGAAATATATCACAACTATTCATCTTCACAATGTCACATAACACAAGATCCTTGTATTGGCCAATCTGAACACCAATGAAACATTGTTCTCTAACTTCCAAAGCATGAACATCTTGTAACCAGCCAAGCCTATAAGGACAAGGATGCTTCATTCTATTCAACCCAAGTTTCTAAACCAGGTCCTCAACAACACGGTTATCAGTACTAACACTATCGACAATAACATCACAGAGTTTACCTTCAGATTTGCATCGAGTTCTAAACAAGTTACTCCTCTGACAAGGTTCATCCTTTGTACTAAGCAATGTTCATCGAAGCAACAAGTTCTATGATTTAGGTTCATTCCGAATGTTCTCATTCGTCACAATAGTTCATTGGTCAACCTTCTTCTATGTACACTCAAAACAATGGTGTCCTTCCTCTCCATAGTTATAGCAAGTACCTTTAAAGATAACTCTACCTATCTTCTTTTTCGGTTCCACAGGTTTTTGTTCATCTTCTGCATTAGTCATTTTATCCTTCATCAAGTGATCAATCTTTTCCTTCCCTTGGGAGTTACTAGGTTGTTTCCTCTTCAACTTATCTTCTACCTTCAGAGCATACTGATAAGCATCTTCAACAAAATCAACCTTCAGCATACCAAGCTCATCCTGAATATTGAATCTCAGACCATTCACATACTGAGCTACCTTTTCCTTACCAAGCTCTTGGTGTCTAGACCGAATAGTAAGTTTGTAGAATTCCTTGGTATAATCTTCAACAGATAGATCCTTCTATTTTAGATTTTGCAACTTCTTAAACAAATCAAGCTCATAGTCAAAAGGTATGAACTTAGCTTTCAACTTAGTCACCATCAACCTCCACCGATTGATCTTTGTTTCACCTTCATCTTCTCGATCTCTCTATAGTTCTTTCCACCAAAGAGTAGCATATCCTTTCAACTTTTTCTATGCTAATCTCACCTAAAGAGGATCTTTGATTTCTTCCAGCTCAAAGAAATCTTCAAGTTCACCAATCCAATCAATCAGATTATCGGGTTTCAAAGTACCAGAGAAAGTAGAAACTTCCATTTGGTAACTACTGCTAAACTGAGCTCTAGATCTATGCAACTGGGTAGTTCTATCTTCACCAAATCTGTTCCTCCGGTCATCACCACTAGATACAAAAATTTCAAATTCTTCAACAACTTCTTCATAGCCATCCTCAGTACCAACATTCTGAGGTACACCACCAACAACTCTCATGATCTCGATGATCATGTCATTCTTCATCAATTCTATCTCAGATTTGACATCCAATCTGACTTTATCAAAAATCTTTGATTCCACATCATCACAAAGATCTGCAATAGCTCTAGGGTCCAATCTTCTAAGAGGCATCCTTAAAGATAAGAAAAACCCTCTGCAACAAACCCTCACCGACCACCTTGTGACAATTTCCAAGTTGTAAACAAGTCAGATCACAACCTGCAATCTTGCAAACAACTAGGGCACAATTTCACAAGTTTAGTGCTTCAGATCTACAATCTAGATTGTGCACAATCTTTTTTCCAATAGGATCAACTTTTTAAGATTGGCCTTGCTAGGTTAACCTTCAAGATCAACTATCAGCTCCAATAGGAACAAACTTCAGCTCTGATACAACTTGATGCAGTCAAGGATGGTGGATCCAATTAAGGACATTCCAAACCTTGCAACCAAAAGAATTACACAATGACATACTCAATAATGCAACACAAAGTAATTTTTTAACACTAATTTTCATTAACATGCCTGGCTGTAAGGCCTTCCAGATTAGGGCCAATTACAATCATAAAACAATTCTACAAGATCCCTAACCAGATCCAATACAATCTTATCTAATTCAATTTTGAAGAAAATTAGAAGCTGATGGAAACCCTAAGATAGATCTAAACTTGAGCTCACAAGCCTCCAAGAAATCTCCTTGTTCCCAAGTATGCAAACCCCTAGTTCTGCTACAAACAGCTATCAGATAACAATCTGATCTGCAAGATCATGCAAGATCTTCCCAACAAATTCACCAACTTTAGCTTCAGAACCTCAGATCTGACTCACTAACTTCTCTAATCTCCCAATGATCTACTAAGTCATGTCCCTAAACATCTACCCAAGCACTCCTTAAATACTAATCATTAGCCACAAGCTGGAAAGATGAAACCCTTAACTCCCCAAAACAAATATTAAATGCCATACAAGTCAGCCTAAAAATTGTATAATACAAACATTTAATTTATCATGTCGACCTAAAACAATAGCTAATAACAATAAATTCACCAAGTCAGCTCAACAAATCACACAGAACTCCAGTCGGTAAGCTAGA
The DNA here is from genome assembly GCA_027943335.1 of Chamaecyparis obtusa. Classification (NCBI taxonomy): domain Eukaryota; kingdom Viridiplantae; phylum Streptophyta; class Pinopsida; order Cupressales; family Cupressaceae; genus Chamaecyparis; species Chamaecyparis obtusa. The sequence continues at coordinate 44,513 of BSBK01001238.1, forward strand.
TCTATCGAGTGATAGTGAATTCACCGAGCACGCCAGGCATCACTGAGCATCAGTGTCAACCGAGCACCACAGGCATGACCAAGTAACACTTCATCAAGCATCAGAGACTATCAAGTTCCTTCAATGACCAAGGTCATCGGTCAAGGCTACAACCCAGTAACATCGGCCAAAATACTAACACCTCATGCAGTTTCACCGAGGACAAAGAATGCCCCTGCCTTAACCTTGGATGCCCTTGTATCACATTTGTATTGATAGCTTAGGGTATCAAATTTATTGTATCATTGATAGTTGAGACTTTGTTAAAAGGAAATAGGACAAAGAATGATTTTGGTTTAGTGTTTTAACTCCATTATTTGATGTTATTGGTGCCTGTGCTCAAGGATATCCATTTTTTTGAAATGTTGATTGTGGTTATCAAATGTATAGTTTGTGAGATTCTGGCTAAGTTCCATTTGTATTGATAGCTTATAACATCAAATGTATTGTTATATCATTGATAGTTGAAACTTTGTTAAAAGGAAATAGGACAAAGAACGATTTTGAGTTAGTTTCTCTATTTTGATCCCTAAGTGGCTTACAACCCTAGAGAAGTATATGCAGATTTATGGATGCAGTTGTAGGATACATAGTAGCCAATAATTCACAAGAAATTCATGCATCTAATTTGAATATAAATTAATACAAAGAAATAGGGTCCTCGAATGGCCCAGTCATCTAGACCTTGACTGTCCCCTCAACCAGTGACCCTTCAAAACTAGGTTATCATGCAATCAGTGAGTGATCCTTCATTCTCTTGGTCTACCTTGCATCCAAACATATTGGAAATACACAATACAATGATAAAAATCCTTTCACAATCCCCCTTCCCTCAAGGAACACTATCAACATCCATACATTGACTATCCCCTCAACCAGTGACCCCTCAAAACCAGGTTATCATGCAATCAATGAGTGATCCTTCATTCTCATGGTCTACCCTGCATCCAAACATATTGGAAATACATAATAAAATGATAACAAGTCTTTCACAATCCCCCTTTGCTCAAGGAACACTATCAACATCCAGACCTTGACTGTCCCCTCAACAAGTGACCCTTCAAAATCGGGTTATCATGAAATTAGTGAGTGATCCTTCATTCTCCTGGTCTTCCCTACATCCAAACATATTGGAAATACACAATACAATGATAAAAAGTCTTTCAAAATCCCCCTTCCCTCAAGGAACACTATCAACATCTAGACCTTGACTATCCCCTCAACCGGTGACCCTTCAAAACTGGGTTATGATGCAGTTAGTGAGTGATCCTTCATTCTCTTGTTCTGCCCTACATCCAAACATATTGGAAATACACAATATAATGATAAAAAGTCTTTTACAATCCCCCTTCCCTCAACAAACACTATCAACATCTGGACCTTGACTGTCCCCTCAACCAATGACCCTTCAAAACTAGGTTATCATGCAATCAGTGAGTGATCCTTCATTCTCCTGGTCTGTCCTACATCCAAACATATTGAAAATACACAATACAATGATAACAAGTCTTTCCCAATCACCCTTCCCTCAAGGAACACTATCAACATCCAGACCTTGACTGTCCCCTCAACCAGTGACCCTTTAAAATCGGGTTATCATGTAATCAGTGATTGATCCTTCAATCTCCTGGTCCGCCCTACATCCAAACATATTGCAAATACACAATATAATGCTAACAAGTCTTTCACAATCCCCCTTCCCTCAAGGAACACTATCAACATCTAGACCTTGACTATCCCCTCAACCAGTGACCCTTAAAAACTGGGTAATCATGCAATCAATGAGTGATCCTTCATTCTCCCGTTCTACCCTACATCCAAATATATTGGAAATACACAATACAATTATAACAAGTCTTTTACAATCCCCCTTCCCTCAACAAACACTATCAACATCTGGACCTTGACTGTCCCCTCAACCAGTGACCCTTCAAAACTGGGTTATCATGCAATCAATGAGTGATCCTTCATTCTCTTGGTTTGCCTCGTATCCAAACATATTGGAAATACACAATACAATGATAACAAGTCTTTCACAATCCCTCTTCCCTCAAGGAACACTATCAACATCTAGACCTTGACTATCCCCTCAACCAGTGACCCTTCAAAACTGGGTTATCATGCAATCAGTGAGTGATCCTTAATTCTCCTGTTGTGCCCTGCATCCAAACATAGTGGAAATACATAATACAATGATAACAAGTCTTTGACAATCCCCCTTCCCTCAATGAACACTATCAACATCCAGACCTTGACTGTCCCCTCAACCAGTGACCCTTCAAAATTGGGTTTTCATGCAATCAGTGAGTGATCCTTCATTCTCCTGGTCTGCCCTGCATCCAAACATATTGGAAATACACAATACAATGATAACGCATGGAAATCCTTTAATGAATCTCAGTCCCTGCTAACGCATGGATAGTCAAACTAGTAGTCTCCAAAGCTTTCAATAAGTGAATATGAATGTTTGAAAACTTTCCTCTCAACTTCCCCAACCACTCCTAATCGGTTAGAGGGATATTATAGAATCTCCACTATTCCTATCCTTACCAATAATTCTTAAACATACTTTATCTGATATGATAATAACATGCTAAACTAAACCAATGGCATGTTCTTTGTGTGGTACAAGGAAGATTTGGCTATCAAATCTTCCTTCGTGCAAGCTGAGCGCGAGAGAAGGTATGTGATTTCTTCATCTTTGATTGGTATCTTTGATGGGCAACGTCTTTCAAGCCTCTAGCATTATATTTGACCACAAGTTTCAAATGCATTGCATTTTATTTGATCATAAATGCTCACTGAAATAATTGCATTCTACTGGTGTCGTGCCCTAGCCCGTGATTTATCTCCATTATTTGATATTGTTGGTGCTTGTGCTCAAGGATATTGATTCACTTTTGAAATGTTTGGATTTACATTTGTTGATATTAAAATTCATCATATTAGATAAACTATGTTTAAGAATTTTTAGTGTCTAAACACTCAACTAATCCCTCTAACCAATTAGGAGTGGTTGGGGAAGTTGAGAGAAAAGTTTTCAAAAATTCATATTCACTTATTGAATGCTTTGGAGACTATTGGTTTGACTATCCATGCGTTAATGTTTAGAAGATATCAATAAAGTATTTAAAGACATTCTTACATGTTTGTAGAGGTTTGAGAGGCACTTATCATGACTGTACCCTCACAAACAATGGTATAGACTGGTTTTACTAAGTTTCCTTTCTCTATTTTGAGGTTTCCTTTCTCTACCACAGGGGTACAGTCAGAGGGTTCATTGAAAAAATGATCCTTTGAATGGTTACTATAAATATGAATGATTTGATATAGCATATTTCTCATTTTACGTGAAGTTTGGAATAGCTTGTGCAAGAGTGAAAGTACTTTTCATCATTTTGGTCGTGACTGTTCCTCTACAAAGTTAGGAAATTTAACTATCTAATGATTATATGTAATGTTGAATGGATTAAATGCTTTATTATTGGTAGAAGTGAATGGAAGGAATAGTGTTGGTGTTAGGTTTCATTTATTATTGAATTCAATGGTTTCCAAGATGTGTTGAGGATTTTCTCCTTGTTTAATGTTAACTGTTCCTGCACAATCCACTCATACAATAGTGAAATGCTATGTGATTGACAATTTCATACAACTGGTCCTTTGGCATGTATTAAACAAAATAGAATTTTTAGCATATTATTATCATTCTATTTCTTTTTTGTAAACATGCCATTGGTTCAGTTTTGTAAAAAAAAATTCGTGTTAAATTTTTTTACAAAATAGATTACAAAATACTCTTCAAAACAAAGGAAAAACTTAGCAAATTCAGTCTAACTCGCTATAGATGAAGGAAAAATCATGCTAATAGTTCCTCTAAGTCTTCCAAAAAATTAATTGAACTCCCCTAAAGTCCTATTGGATCCCCAAATTGCTTAATCCAATCAACTTACATCAGGATCATGAGAAACTTCAAAGGATTAAAAACATTACTTGGAATAGTCACTGGTTTTACCAGTCAAAACGTAAGGAACATAATTTTAAAGTGCTCACAATACATTCAATGATGAAATGAATGCTTGGAGATTGCTTACTATTCCATCCTTGAATTTAGAAACCAAAACAATAAGTAAAGAAGCCTTTCAACAATGCATAACACAATGGACTTGCAGATTTAAACTTCTATTTTTATTGAATCTTTGTTCCTGCCGTACACTCCAGGCTTAAGTTTGTCGTACAATGACTTCCAAAGGTTACATATAACTCCATCAAAACTTCCCCAACCATGAAGAACATAGGTGAAGAAATTGATGGTTTCATGTTTTAATCCTTAAGAACTTGATCTAGAACATAGGTTTTAATGAAATATCAATTTGATTTGCAAAGTTTGTGTTCTTTACAAATTTGAAAGGCTCTAATACTTACTAGGGCAGAAGTGGATGTGCAACCTTATGATTTTACTACTAAGTCTCTATTTGTTGGGCATACTGATTATAAGTACTTGACATATATCACAAATGTTGCTAATTAAGGTTGGTGGGATGATTACGCCTATCCTGAAAAAAGAATGTCAAATCATTATGATTTCAAATCAATTACCTATCGACATATCCCTTGCAAGGGAGAGAAGCCAAACACATAAAGAACATGCGCATAGCTAGAAAACTTAAATGGAATGCAACAAGAAGTACCAAATGATGAATGCTCACTTGTTGTAATGGCAAAGCATCAGAACCGTCCAGTTTTAGAACTTGATTTTCTAGTCTAAATTATTTTTCTATAGTCATAATGATTTTTCTAGAACTATATTTTCTAGTCTTAATGATTTTTCTATAGTCCTAATGATTTTTCTATAGTCTTAATCATTTTTCTTTCGTCCTAATGTTTGTTTCTCTTGATAAATTAGGCCTTGAATTTGAATTTGTGTTCACTATTTTATTTGAGCTTGATATTTCATTCATTTTTCATATACACAGAGACTACACATGCTGATAAAATAATGAGCTATTTGATTAAGGTTAACTATTCATGATTGTAAATAGTCAATATTTCTAATGGTACTCCTTGGTGTATTCCATTTTAAAATAATCATGTTTCTATGGCTATGATAAATGTCCCTTTGTGTTGAGAAAATTAGAGTTGAAAAAATGGTTGCAAACAAATCATCCTTCTTCCACCAACATTCTAGTCAATGTACAAGTAATGAATCATTCCATTCAAAAAAGACCATGTTTGACAATATCAACCTAGAACAAAATAAGGAGTATGCAGAATTTAGTGATTGTATCTTCCATTAGAGCCACTTCATATGCACAGGTGATAAACATGCATATTTTCTTGAGCGTTATTGGGAGCTTACCCAACAACACATGTACTATTGTGAAAATCACCACAAATCTATTTGTTGCTGGGTCTAGCTCCCAGTATTCCTTGGTCAAATATGCATGGTTTTCACCTGTGCATATACATTATATGATCAAATCTTATATGCACAGGTGATGAACATTCAGATTTGCCTAAGCAGTACTTTGAGTAGTCCTCCAACACATGTACTATTGTGAAAATCATCACAAGTCCATTTTTTGGAGGAAATCTCATAGTACAGATGTTTGGAGGTCTGAAGGAAACAAGAGAATTTGAAGAGTCATGAGTCTTAATATTGTACTTAATATAGCCAAGCTTCATTCAATGGTACATTCAAACTTGAAACAAACCATTCTTAAACCAGATTAAACTAGTAAACCAAAGGACATGCTTTTACTACTAAGTCTTTGTTTGTTGGGCATGCTAATTATAAGTACTTGACATATATCACAAATGTTGCTAATTAAGGTTGGCGGGATGATTATGCCTATCTTGAAAAAAGAATGTCAAATCATTATCCTTTGAATGGTTACTATGAATATGAATGATTTGATATAGCATATTTCTCATTTTACTTGAAGTTTGGAATAGCTTGTGCAAGGGTGAAAGTACTTTTGATCATTTTGGTCGTGACTGTTCCTCTACACAGTTAGCAAATGTAACTATCTAATGATTATATGTAATGTTGAATGGATTAAATGCTTTATTCTTGGTAGAAGTGAATGTAAGGAATGGTGCTGGTGTTAGGTTTAATTTATTATGAATTCAATGGTTTCCAAGATGTGTTGAGGAGTTTTCTCCTTTTTTAATGTTAACTATTCCTGCACAATCCACTCATACAACAGTGAAATGCTATGTGATTGACAATTTCATACAATTGGTCCTTTGGCGTGTATTAAACATAATAGAATTTTCAGCATATTATTATCATTCTATTTCTTTGTTGTAAACATGCCATTGGTTCGGTTTTGTAAATTTCTTTTCGTGTTATATTTTTTTTTCTATTTTTTCCATTTGATAACCACAATCAACATTTTAAAATAGTGAATAACATCAAATAATGTAGATAAAGCATGGGCTAGGTGATGTAGGAGCATCTCAGGTCCTTGGCAATCCTGTGTCACCAAAAAAAATTTGGAGTTTGTTTGTGTTTCTTGGTTCCTTCTTTGATCGAGTTGGTTGGTAGTTGGTTGGTTTCCTTTGGTTACTGAGTGTGGTTGGTTGTTTCACTAATGCTCAGCGTTGCTTGTCTGCTGCTCAGTTATCTTGCTCACCGACGGGTTTAGTTTTAGTTTCTATTGTAGCTGACTTGTGCATTTATGTTGGGTCATGGATTTAATGTTGGAATCTATCATTGGGAGGCATGTGGTCCTAGATCTGACTATTTCTTCTATTGATTGTGGATCTGAAGGCTGACTCAGTTCTGTAGACTCTTTTATAAATGTAGTTGTTGGTTTAGAGTTTAGGAGGCAGTTTTTGGATAGGAGTTGGTAGAAGATAGAATTGGAGATTTTGATAGATCCTCACATGTTTGAGGACTTTGGTATTTCATTTTAATATCTGGTCCTAATCAGGAAGGCCTTACAGCTCGACATGTATCATTCTATTTGATGAAAATATTTGAAAGCTTCTGCATTCTCTCTCTCACTGTTGTGTTTGTTTGCTTCCGCATGTGTTGAGCAGGCTTGGATCATTAGGGTGTGTCATTGTTTGGCCCCTCTTGCTCCCTGCCTTGCATCAGGTGGTATCAAAATGAGGTGAGATCTTGATCTAGGTCTACGGATCTAGGTTTGTAGGTTTTTATTGAAACCCTAGTTGATTTTTGTGGGGTAGCCATTGTAGAGGGTTGTCAAGATGGTTCATGGGAGGTGAGATGCAAATCCAAGATTGGCATATATGCTAAGGTAGATTTCTACTAGGTTAGAAGCTATTGAAACAACTCAAAGAAGAGGCGGACATCTTGAAGATGTTAGTGATGATGAAATTAAGGAAGAACAAGTGAATGCAGAACCCGCACCTGTTATGGATCTAGGTGAAGAAATATTTTTGAAGACTTTGACAAGTCTGAAGTAAGCACCACATTTCAATCCTCTTGAGTATGGTGGAAAGCTAGATTCTGATGAATTGATGGACTGGATCACCAAGATGGAAAAGTACTTTGAATATGAAAACATTCCTAAAGACAAGAAAGTGAAGATTGCAAGCACAAAGTTGAAAATTCAAGCATCCTTATGGTGGGAACATCTATAGATGGATAGGAAGAGGAAAGGCAAAGACAAAATCAAGGTATGGAATAAAATGGTGAATAAATTGAAAGGAAAGTTCTTCACTTGTGATTATCAGATTAACCTAGTTCGGTGAATGCAAAGTTTGACACAGAAAGATAGCTCGGTAAAGGAGTATACTGAGGAATTCTATAGATTAGATATCAGATCTGGACATGATGAAGATGATGTGAAAAGAATCGGTAGATACCTTAATGGTTTGAGAGTTTCCATCCAAGAGGAAATTAGTATGGTCAAGTTGGAGAACATTGAAGAGGCTTATCAATTTGTATTGAAAGCCAAGGATAAATTGAACAAAGGACATGAACAAAGAAAAAGAGGTCGAGGTAGATCTAATGGTGAAAATGGTAGATCTAAACCAAAAAAGACAAATCTGGAAAAAGGCAAGACCAAGTGGAAAGGTGAAAGTTCATCTAGAGGTAGAGGCAATAACTACTGAGGTGGTTATAATAGAGGAAGTTTCTGAGGAACTTGTTACAATTGTGGAGAAGAAGGACATAAATCTTTTGAATGTACACAGGCTAGTAAGAAGGCTGGTAGCAGTGGAAATGCTTTGGTGCAAGAAGAGTCACCGAATGAACCTCAGAAATAAAATAACTTGATGGTAAGGAGAGCACTGTGGAATGAAAAAAAAATGGAAGATCTAGTTAAGAAAAGTTTGTTCAAGACTAGATGTAGAGTTTCTGACAAAGTTTGGAAGGTAATCATTGATAGTGGTAGCTCAGAGAATCAGGCATCTGAAGATATGGTCACAAAATTGTAGTTGGAAAGGTTGGTACATCCGAAGCCCTATCAAATTTCATGGATCAAAGATGAGGATACACTCCTGGTAAGTGAACAATGTTATGTGAATTTGAAGATTGGAAAATACTATGATAAGATGTTGTGTGATATCATGCCTATGGATTGTTGTCATATTTTGTTGGGTAGACCTTGGCAATATGATAGACATGCTATATATGATAGGAGATTGCATAAGTATACTATTGTGGATGATGGAAAGAAATAAATCTTGTTGCCTTTGATGGAAGAACCTATTTGTAATGTTTTCACATCTGTGAAAGTTTATTTGATGGAGGGAAGAAAGTTTGTTAACTCTTTGAAGAAGAATGATGTATGTTTTTCTATGATTCCTAACAAACCAAGTAAGAAAATAGAGGATAATGTCCCTAAGGAGATTGATAAGTTATTTACTGAGTATAGTGATATCATTTCTGATAATGTATCTGATGGTTTGCCACTGAAGAGAAGCATTGATCATTGAATGGATCTAATCCCTCGAGCTAGTTTACTAAATAAGGCACCTCATTGGTTGACCCTATCGAGAATAAGGAATTGAAAAGACAGATTCAAGAGTTGCTGGGGAAAGGTTTGATTAGAGAAATTTTAAGTCCTTGTGTAGTACCTGCTATATTGGCACCTAAGAAGAATGGAGAATGGAGAATGTGTACTAATTCCAGAGCAATCAATAAGATAACAGTGAAGTATAGGTTTCCTATACCGAGAATGGATCACATAATGGATAGTTTGACTGTAGAAAATTATTTTACCAAAATTGATTTGAAAAGTGGGTATCATCAGATCAAAATTAGAGAAGGTGATGAATGGAAGACTACTTTTAAAACAAAAGAAGGTTTGTATGAGTGGTTGGTTATGCCTTTTGGTTTAACTAATGCACCAAGTACTTTTATGAGGATGATGAATGAATTTTTCAAGAAATTATTGGATAAGTTTGTGACTGTATATCTTGATGACATTCTGATATTCAGTAAGACCAAAGAATAACATTTGTTTCATGTTAGACAAGTTTTGTAGAGATTGAAGGAGGAAAAGTTGCTGATAAATCTAAAAAAGTGTTCATTCATGAAAGAGGAGATTGTGTATTTGGGATTTGTTATTTCAGCTGATGGTTTGAAGATGGATCCTGAAAAGGTTGAAGCTATTTTGAATTGGCCTACACTTGTGAATGCTAGTGAGGTAAGATAATTTCATGATTTGGCAAGTTTTTACTAAAAGTTCATAAGGAATTTCAGTTCAATTTGTAATGCTATGACTGAGACTATGAGAGGAGGCAAAAGAGAATTCAAGTGGACACATGGAGCTGACAAAAGTTTTGAGACCCTGAAGTAGAAGGTTGTTGAATTACCTATTTTGGCATTACCTAATTTTAGTAAAGTATTTCAAGTAGAATGTGATGCAAGTGGAAGTGCAATTGGAGCTATGTTGAGTCAAGAAGGTAAACCTGTTGCTTTCTTTAGTGAAAACTTGAATGATGCTAGAAGGAAATATTCTATGTATGATCAAGAATTCTATGCTATTGTTCAAGCAATGAAGAAATGGAGACATTATTTGATACCAAGTGAATTTGTGTTGTATACTGATCATAAGGCTTTACAATACTTGGGTAGTCAGAATAAGTTGAACTAGAGACATATGAAATGGGTTGAGTATTTGTAGAGTTATACATTTGTGATAAAGCATAAGAGTGGAGTCCCTAACCGAGTTGGTGATGCATTGAGTAGAAGAAGATCTTTGATGAACTAGATGAAAATTGAAATTCTTGGTTTTGATGAGATGAGAGATTCTTATGAGTTTGACCTTGATTTTTTTGAGCCATGGAGAAAGTGTAGAGCACCTATTCAAGATCAACAAGATACTAAATCGGATGAATATTTTATTCAAGAAGGTATGTTGTTTAAAGGTATTCAGTTGTGTATACTGAGAGGAATAATGAGAACTAATCTAATAAAGGAGAAACATAGTAGTGGTTTGGCTAGACATTTTGGTATTGATAAAACATGGAATTTTCTTAAGAAGAAGTACTATTGGCCGAAGTTGTATAAATATGTTCATAAATTTGTGAAAAGTTGTGGAATTTGTCAAGTTGCAAAAGGAGTAACTTAGAATACTAGATTGTATACACTGATTGCTGTTCCTGAGAAACCTTGGATTGACATCAGTATGGATTTTGATCTTGGCTTACCAAAGACAGTAAGAGGTAATGATTCTATATTTGTTGTTGTGCATAGATTTTCTAAGATGGCACATTTTATACCTTGTAGAAAGACATCAGATGTAGTACACATAGCAGATCTTTTCTTTAAGGAAATTGTCAGATTGCATGGATTACCGAGGAGTATTATCTCTAACCGAGACAGTAAATTTGTTGGATATTTTTGGAAAACCCTTCGGAAGAAATTTGGCACTGAGTTGAAATATAGTTCTACATTTCACCCACAAACCGATGGACAGACTGAAGTTGCAAACAAAAGTTTGGGAAATCTTTTGAGATGTTTAGTTGGAGACACACCGAGTAATTGGGATTCTATGTTGGCACAAGCAGAGTTTGCATACAATAATTCAATGAATAGGAGTACTGGAAAGACACCATTTGAGATTGTGAATGGAACACAATCGAGAGGTATATCTGATTTGAGAGACATTGCTGATGAAAATAAGAGAAGTGTTGAAGGAGTAAAATTAATGAGTACATGAAGACATTACATGAAGATGTGAAGCTGAAGTTGGAAGATAGTAATCAAAAATACAAAGACAGAGCTGATAGATCAAGGAGACATAAAAATTTTGATGTTGGTGATGGTTCATTTGAAGAAAGGCCAATTTCCTATTGGAATATATGGGAAGCTGAAGATGAATAAGTTTGGACCTTGCAAGATTTTGAAGAAATTTGACAGTGGAAATGCATATGAGATTGAGTTACCTGATGACATGGACATATCACCTATTTTCAACATTAATGATTTGTATGAGTATCATGGACCTGATGAAGAAGTGACAGTACTGACAGAATATCCTAAGAAGCAGAATGAAAGAGTTGAACAGATTTTGAAGGAAAGAGTTGGAAAAAGTACAAGAGGAAAATAATATATTGAATATCTGGTAAAGTGGAAGAATAGACCAATGAAATACAGTTCATGGATTTCATAGTATGAGTTGGATGCAGCTCAGACTAGACCTACCAAATGATTTAGAGAATCATTTCAAAATAACCGCAAGTGTCTGATGTAGGAGCATCTTGGGTCCTTGGCAATCCTGTGCCACCAAAAATAATTTGGAGTTTGTCTGTGTTGCTCAGTTCCTGCTTTGACTAAGTTGGTCAATTTCCATTGGTTATTGAGTGTGGTTGGTTATTTCCTAGGTGGTCGGTTGTTTCATTGGCACTCGACATTACTTTTTTGCTACTCAGTTATCTTGCTCACCGATGGGTTTAGTTTTAGTTTCTATTGTGGCCAACTTGTACATTTATGTTGGTTCATGGATTTAATGTTGGAGTCCATCATTGGGAGGTGTGTGGTCCTAGATCTAATCATTCCTTTCATTGATTATGGATCTAAAGGTTGACTCAGTTCAATAGACTCTTGTATAAATATAGTTGTTGGTTTAGAGTTTAGGAGGTAGTTTTTGGATAGGAGTTGGTAGAAGATAGAATTGGAGATTTTGACAGATCCTTGCATGTTTGAGCACTTCTGTATTTCATTGTAATATCTGGCCCTAACTGAGAAAGCCTTATAGCCTCACATGTATCATTCTATTTGATGAAAATATATGAAAGCTCCTGCATTCTCTCTCACTATTGTGTTTGTTTGCTTCCGCATGTGTTGAGCAGGCTTCGATCATTAGGGTGTGCCATTGTTTGGCCCCTCTTGCTCCCTGCCTTGTTCAACATATTATCATCATTCTATTTCTTTGTTGTAAACATGCCATTGGTTTAGTTTTGTAAATTTATTTTCCTGTTAATTTTTTTTTTTCTATTTTTTCCATTTGATAACCACAGTCAACATTTCAAAATAGTGAATAACATCAAATAATGGATATAAAGCATGGGCTAGGGCATGACACCAATAGATTAAAACTGAACCAATGGCATGTTTACAATAAAGAAATAGAATGATAATAATATGCTAAAAATTCTCTTCTGTTTAATACACACCAAAGGACTAGTCCCAACAATTCTTAAACAATAAAGTATGTTTAAGAATTGTTGGGAGTAGTTTTCAAACATTCATATTCACTTATTGAATGCTTTGGAGATTAGTGGTTTGACTGTCCATGTGTTAGCAGTGACTAAGATTCATTAAAGGATACAAAACCCTTCATTTTGGGTTATTGTGTGTGGATTCAAATGTAGGTTTGATTTGGTTAATGTTTAGAAGAGATCAATAAAGTATTTAAAGAAAATATTACATGTTTGGAGAGGTTTTAGAGGTGCTTATCATGATTGTACCCTCACAAACAGTGACATAGACTGGTTTTACTAAGTTTCTTTTCTCTATTTTGAGGTTCTCATTGCCAAAGTGGCCAAAGACTATGTTAGGCTGATTAAATATGGGGATTCTCTTTACCACTGCAAATCTTTGAAGGTTGCTACACTTGGATGGATGTGGATGTGCAACCTTATTCTTTTACTACTAAGTCTCTATTTGTTGGGCATATTGATTATAAGTACTTGACATATATCACAAATGTTTCTAATTAAGGTTGGCCAGATGATTACACCTATCCTAAAAAAAGACTATCAAATCATTATGCTTTCAAATCAATTACCTATCAGCATATCCCTTGTGAGAGAGAGAAGCCAAACACATAAAGAACATGCACATAAAAATGATAGCTAAAAAACTTAAATGGAATACGCCAAGAAGTACCAAATGATGAATGCTCAATTGTTGTAATGGCAAAGCACCAAAACCATCCATTCTAGAACTTGATTTTCTAGTCTAAATGATTTTTCTATAGTCGTAATGATTTTTCTAGAACTTGATTTTCTAGTCTTAATGATTTTTATATAGTCTTAATGATTTTTCTTTTGTCCTAATGTTTGTTGCTCTCGATAAATTAGGCCTTGAATTTGAATTTTTTTTCACTATTTTATTTCAGCTTGATATATATTTCATTCATTTTTCATATACATAGAGACTACATGTACTAATAAAAAATAAGCTATTTGATTTAGGTTAACTATTCATGATTGTAAATGGTCAATATTTCTGATGGTACTCCTTGGTGTATTCCATTTTAAAACAATCATGTTTTTATGGCTATGATAAATGTCCCTTTGTGTTGAGAAAATTAGAGTTGAAAAAATGTTTGTTCAATGTCTGTGTATCTACAAGTTGCAAACAAATCATCCCTCTTCCACCAACATTCTAGTCAATGTACAAGTAATGAGTCATTCCATTCAAAAAAGACCATGTCTGACAATATCAACCCATAACAAAATAAGGAGTATGCAAAATTTTGTGATTGTATCTACCATTAGAGCGACTTCATATGCATAGGTGATGAACATGCATATTTTCCTGAGCGCTACTAGGAGCTTACCCAGCAAAACATGTACTATTGTGAAAATCACCACAAATCTATTTGTTGTTGGATCTAGCTCCCAATATTGCTTGGTCAAATATGCATGTTTTTCACCTGTGCATATACCTTCTATGATCAACTATTATATGCATAGGTGATGAACATTCAAATTGGCCTAAGCAGTACTATGAGCTTTTCTTCCAACACATGTACTATTGTGAAAATCATCACAAGTCCATTTGTTGGAGGAAATCTCACAGTACACATGTTTGGAGGTCTGAAGGAAATAAGAGAATTTGAAGAGTCATGAGTCTTAAGATTGTGGTATATTTTGGAAAATGAAGAGTGGAAAGAAGATGATATTCTTGAGATCATGGATGGACACAATGTTGCAAACTTTGTTGATCCAGATATCTTGTAGAGGCTTGAAGAACTGGAGAGGGAAGAAGGGCTTAGGATGGTAGCTGAGGGTGATGAGGATGATGAGATGGGGGAAGTGGAATTGAATCTTGATGAAAAGGAAGCTTTGGCTACAATTAGGAAGAAGAAGAAGATGCTTATCGTCGAACACAAGTTGAAGAAGAGTGCTGCAAAGAGCACGCCTACCGTACCAAGGAAGTTTGACAAGAACAAGGAATATGGCTTAAATAGAATGGGAAGACATCTTTCTAGCCTGGGCTTGGATCCTTTGAAGTTTTGTCATTGTGGATAAAATATATAGATCTATCTAGTGATGCAAAATTAAATTCTTTAAGCCTTACCCTTGTTGTTTCAAATATATCATTTGGGTATGCATAGAGGGCATAGGAATTGGCGTATGCATAGTTCATTTATGGGGATTTTCTTGGGAAGCTAATTGCTCATCTATCATCTACATTATTATGAAGCTAATTTCCAAAGGATCCAAGCCCAGGCTAGAAATATGTCTTCCCAAACACATAAAAACATGCACATAAACAAGATAGCTGAGAAACATAAATGTAGATTTCACAATAGCTGAGAAACATAATTGTAGGCATCACAGTCACAATTTTTTGGAGACAACATAATTGAGTTGTATACCCAACCGATGGAGATCAACTTCTGCACCTCCAATTCCAAATTGAATACATTTGTGTTGGAGGACCTTGTATTCATGAGCAACAAATGTAGTCAAATTGGAATCGGAGGTGCAGGAGTTTCTCTCCATCATCTGGGTCTACAAAATAATTGAGTTGTATACCTAGACGATGCAAAGCAACTACTACTCCTCCGGTTCCAGAGGAGTAGTGGTTTCTTTGCATCATCTGGGTATACCACTCAATTATGTTGTCTCCAAAAACTTGTGACCATGATGCCTACATTTATGTTTCTCAGCTATTGTGTTTCAAGACCTCTTATGACCCTTTACGACCCTTTATGACCCCTAAGAATACACATCTTAGAGGTCTTAAAATGTCATAAAGGGTCATAAGAGGCTCCTAGGAGGGGTCAGATGAGCTTCCACCTTCACGTGGTTAGCCCTGTTAAGTAGAGAATGTTAAACTATTCTCAAAACAAAGAGAAGCTCAATAATTTAAGGTCTCAGTCCACAGAGATGGTGAAAAACAATGGGAATCAATGATGGAGAGTTTTTAGATATTGAGAAGATGTATATGCAGTGGAGGCTAGAAGGGATTTTTGTGGAGATTTGCTAGATGTGGAGATTTTCTACAGAGGATTTCCAGATTGAGTACCAGTGCAAAGATGATGATTCAATACTACGTCTATAAAACCTTCACAAATATCCCTTTTTTGGCCTCCACTCATACCTCTTCTCAGAATCTAGAAACTTTGGATATTGTTTCTGATCCATGCATGAAATGTGCTAGTGATCATATAAAATTACTTTTGTGAGACTGGGATCAATTATGAGAAGGTAAACAACAAGATAATTTTATTGTATCTTTCATTTATTTTATCCATTCATATTTTCTACCTCCTCTTATATTGGATACTGTGCAGTGTACATAAAGTCAAGGCGGTGATTATTCTCAACGATCGACAGGTATAAGTCTACCAACCCTTACCCAGTAGGTAGGACTAAAGATAGTAGAGCTGAAGAGACCATCATAGTTGGTCTCCATCCTTGGTCCATATACTCACAAAACATTTTACATTTCATGAGCTCATCAAATGTGGTGATTTGAAAGAATTTAATGGATGATATTTTCATGTATAACATACATTATTTTAGTTTGATGTTGAACGAATTTATCTACTTCACACACTTGTAGACATTAAACATAGCCATAAAGAAGCATCCCCTCCCGTGGCTTGAGTAATGTAGGCCATGGGAGGAGATGCTTCTTTATCATTGTGTTTGATTTTTACAAATGCGTGGAG
Source organism: Chamaecyparis obtusa (assembly GCA_027943335.1). NCBI lineage: Eukaryota > Viridiplantae > Streptophyta > Pinopsida > Cupressales > Cupressaceae > Chamaecyparis > Chamaecyparis obtusa. The sequence goes on from BSBK01001238.1 coordinate 60,886, forward strand.
TTGATAAATTCATGCAATGTCAACTTAATAATATACGTTATCATGAAAATATTCTATCAAATTCTTTCAAATCCCCTCATTTGATGAGCTAACAAAATGTAAAATGTTTTGTCGGTATATGGACCAAATACGGAGACCAACTATGATGGTCTCTTGAGCTTTGTTTTTTTAATATGCTAATCCATTGCTTTTTCAACAATTAGTAAAGCATTTTTGACAGATGCACTATACGTCCGATGGGTTGGTCCATCGATAGTATATTATAGACTATTGAAATGCTGACCGGTCACCGTCAAATAGGACAGCACTCCAATAGATATGTGCGACAAGACTATTATACCTCTGACAGAATGTCTTGTCGGAATATATTGCCAATCTGTTGGAACACCGACTGAAAAAAATGTCGTAAAAATGATTTTTCGACAGACTGGTCACATAGTAAAATTGTTATTTATGTGCCCAATTCTGACAGGTACTGATGTCGGAATATCGACGGTTGTCAGTCCTGTCGCCATTTCCAATGCAAAAATGGTGACAAACATATGTGTTGAAATGCTGACAAATAGGCGTTGGAAATTCGACAAATGACCATTGGAATTTGGCCTCAAATGTACTAGTGACCATTAAGCGACTCATTTGTACTATAATGGTCTGCAGAGTTTGTGGAGCAATTTGGAGACCTTCGGTCGGACCTAATAGGTTTTTTTAATTTAATTTTAATTTTTTTTAATGTTTTTTCAAGTTTTTAGATTGACATATATACATATTAATTTATTCTATGATTTTTAGGATAATTTCTAGTTATGTTTGATTGTTAAAATTAATTAACATGCTTTATAATGTAAATTGTTTTGGTTAAATGATATATAGTTAACTTAGTAAACCTAGTTAATCTCATTAGCCATAATTAACATGTAGTTAGCTTAGTCAAACTTAGTTAACCTTACTTAACATAGTTATCATTAGTTAACCATACTTGAAATCTAGTTGACCTAGTTAACCGTAGTTAACTTAGTCAACGTAGTTAACCTTAGCTATCTTATTCAAATTTAGTTAACGTAGTTAACCATAATTCAAACCTAGTCAAAATTAATTTTAACCCTAGTTAACCATATTTTAAACCTATTTAACCTAGTCAAACTTAGAAAACCTAGTTAATCATACATGAACAAACATAGTTAACCTACCCAAACTTAGTTAACCTAATAAACTATACTTCAAACCTACTTAACTTAGTTAACCTAGTGAAATATAGTTCGCTTAGTTAGTTCAATACTTCAAACCTAGTTAACCTAGAATAACTAACCATGTATTTATGTTTTATTCAAGTGAGTTGTATAAATATGATTTGTGTAAACACACATGTATAAATATGCTTAAATTATAAATATCATTCATTTTTTTGTCATGTTTAGATTAAATCTACATATTTAAATTTTGTTAATGTAAAATGTAACAAACACTTTCAATCATTTGAAACATTAGAAAATTATTCCCATAAAATATTACATAAAAACATAACTATACATAGTTTAGGTAGTTAACCATACTTCAAACCTAGTTAAACTTAGTTTTAACCTAGTTTTAACGTTAGTTAACCTAGTTAAGTTCCATGTAATTCAAACCTAGTTAACAGGTCTAGTCTTAAATACAATAGTTCCATACGTCAAATATCATCCATTTGTTTGTCATGTTTCTTAAATACATGTACTTATATTGTTCATATATATAGTTTTTACAAAGTAGATGATTGTAATGTATATGTGCTTTAAATTAGATTATTTTCTAAAATATTATACATATGTGTATGCATGTGTGTGTGTATGTATATATATATATATATATATATATATATATATATATATATATATATATATACATATATATATATATATATATATATATATATATATATATAACAGGTCTAGTCTTAAATACAATAGTTCCATACGTCAAATATCATCCATTTGTTTGTCATGTTTCTTAAATACATGTACTTATATTGTTCATATATATAGTTTTTACAAAGTAGATGATTGTAATGTATATGTGCTTTAAATTAGATTATTTTCTAAAATATTATACATATGTGTATGCATGTGTGTGTGTATGTGTGTGTGTGTGTGTGTATATATATATATATATATATATACCTGTCTACATACTTTGACATACATTTTCTCTATATCATACATGATATCTCGTACTGGGGCAGCATCTACATCATCAAGAGATGCTAGTGTTCGGGGGTGGTAGTGCCCGCTCTACATGTAGATCTATCTCTTCTAGAGAGAGAGAGAGAGAGAGAGAGAATTTATTTATAGATACTATTTCTAGATTGACTCATTCGATCGAGGTTCTCTATCATACCATTGACACATCAACCACCCTCCCTAATAGGGATAGGGTGAATACTATTAGAGAGGAGATGGTTCGTATGATTTAGATAATTGAATCATACAATCCGTATGATAGCATAAAAATTGATACTTTCTACACTTCTCTGTCTCGCAGTGTTACTAGCAATCTGAAGTATAGACAAATTAACTTTGAGGTCTCCACCGCTATGGTGAATAATATGTTTCCACATTACACAAACATGGCTCAGGTTAGAGGTTATATGGTTACTAGGTGCATAGATGACCTTGTAGAACCATTTATATATCCTCACTAGTTGGCTGCTCATCATAGGTGGGCCCAAAAGGATGAGCTTCCATTATATTTCTTTAAACAATTGTTTGCAGAATTCCATTTGCATTATGAGGTGGATTACACAGATTTTCCAAGTTATGCTAGGCATGGGAGGGGGTGTTTATTAGATAGATTCAGTCCAGTCAATGCGCCTACACCCGCTAATAAGAGGGAACTATTGGTTATGCCAAAATGTTTAGAATTGAAATCTACAGGAGAGAGGGTACTAAATCACACCAAGAGGGATTTGTATTCTAGTCTTATGAGTATTGCAGTACAGGTTCATGGGATTTTATCTGATCACTGTGGAAGATACATGTTACATTCTTGCACTACCATTCCTACACCTAGAAATGATGCATCCTGTAGTGATGATTCGTACCAAATAGAAGATATAACATCTCCCCTTGAGGTTGAAACTTTATCAGAGGTGGCTTATTTGCATCGTATGGGTGCATATTTATCTAGTGATCTACTTTGTGTGTATCAGGATTTATAAGAAGTCACTGGGATTCCTCTCAGTGGGATCTCATCACATGTCACCCACATTCTTTTGCGAGGTTCTACTAGATCAGGTTCTCAGGGTGTACATAGAGAGGAGAATATTTCTACACCGTCTACAACTCCTTAGTAGACTATAGTTGATGATGACACACCTCCCCCTTCCCAAACCCCTTCATCACATCGACTTTTCACCACATTGATTACAAATGAGCAGATTGATCCCTCATAAATGTCATTACATGATTCAGGCTTGAGAAATATCAGGAGAGCATTATATACTACTACGGTATATGTTTATATAAATTTTGATTAAATATTTAGAACTTATGTACATGTATCTAATCGAGTATAGTTCTTTTAAAAATTTGAATTAAATGATTAATATTTATATGTACCCTAGGGTCTTTTTGATAGTATGTTAGGTTATGGATATTTACAGACATTTAGCGATCCTATGGAGCATGACTCACAAGTAATTTTATACGTCTTTATAGAATTTTTCTTAAATAATTATTTAATTTATTCAACATGTATGCATGACAAATATATTTCTTTTATTTCACATAGAGATTCAGAGGATGTGGACCACCATTAGGTCAAGGATCGGGACATATCCCTAGTTGGCATTACATGTTATTTTAGACATTTGATAGACATGTTATATGTGGGATATTTTATATGTACATTACATATATGTATGCATGTTATTTCATGCACATGTTATTTCATGAACACATGCTATTCTACATAGTTCATTTTATATGTTCATGTTATATATTCATGTTATACATGTTCTGTTGGATATTGCTAATGCATTGAGGAGATGGTTGATACATTTAATATGTTTAATCATTATGCTGAGTGATGTTGGAGCTATTGTTGTTGTCATTAGTGTTTTGTCACTGATGTCAACATATGTTTCTATAAAGAGAACGGGCTGGTTATTACAATGTACATACATTATACGGATGTTTTATAACATGTGAAGTCAGATAATAATTAAGGAAGATGTTGTGATCTTATATCCAAGATAACATCATATAATATTGTGTATTTAATGAGTTACAAATGTTTTGGTGAAGACTAGTTATTGGACCATGATAGTGGAAGTTGATAGAGTTAGTCTCTATGTTTCTGGTATATCTTATAGAAGGTATGGATTAAGTGTATGCGAGCTTGAGGAATGACAGACAAGATATTGAAGAATGTTATTTGGTTAGTGCAAGGTACAAAAAGAAAGATGACGTTAGCTATGGCGTATGATCTGGAGAAGACTTATTTGGGAGCTGACTTCAGAGATGTAGCATACATTTTGGTTGGAGAATGTAAATTAAGGATTTTAGTCCTTAATTGTTGTAATATAATCATTGTATACTTGTTTTTAATACCATGTGTATCTTAGCAAGGGTTTATGTAATTGTTTGGATATTAGGAAAGCCTAATTGACTGACCTGATCATGTAGAATGTAATAGTGTATATATGTAAGATCTTTTCTTTGGAAAAGATATGGATGAGATGTATGTAATGTGAAAGAGGATTGTGAAAGCTACGATCTTGTACCTACTAAATGTAGAGCATAAAATTGTATGTACTTCATTGGAGCTGATCAACCAAAGATAGTTATTGTCAGATAGTTCACAAGGATTGTGTATTTCCTCATATACACTTGTGTTGCAAAAAATATGTTTTGAAGGTGGACTTAAACTTCTTTGGGTAGTGAGCCTACCCTCTTTTCTTGACTCATAATAGGGTTTATCCTCTAACAAGGACTATGTATTGTAATGCTTTAATCAGCTCCTAACAGAGCTAGATCTTCTAACAAGGATACTATACTCTCAGTACATCATTTGTGGGTGCTAATTCCCACTGGGGCTTTTACCTTTAACAGGGTTTCCCCAACACCAAAATATTGTGTTCATTGGATTTGATATTCCTACTATTCAAATTTTAAAGTTTAATATTCTATCATACAACTAATTCACACCCCCCCCCCACCCCCCTCTCTCATTTGTATTGGGGATTGTTAGTCCTAACAATTGGTATCAGAGCTTGTGGTCCTTAGAGAGAAATCTTAACAACTTGAGGTGATCTTGGAGATGACATTTTATAGGAAGGATAGTCCAAAATTTGATCTTGAAAACTTTGATAGTTGGAAGAACAAGATAAAAACTCATTTGTTATGTTTGGGCATTGCCTACTAGATGATTACAAAGAATCAAGTGGCTATGAAGGCTAAGGATGAATTGGAAAAAGATACTGATGATGAGAAGAAGGTATTTTCATATAACATGGTTGCAAGGGAAGCATTGATCAGTGCACTCTCTAAAGGAGAATTTACTGAGATTAAAGATTTGGATTTGGCACACAATATTTGGGAAATATTAGAATATATATATATATATATATATATATATATATATATTAAAATCACTATATGAAGGAGACAAGTATACCAAACAAGTGAAGTTACAGAACTGGAAAACAAAGATGGAGAAGCTACAAATGAAGGATGATGAAAGCATTAGGGCTTATGTTCAAAGGGTTACTAAGGTTGTGGTTGGAATCATAAATTATGGAGGCACTTATGGTGAATAAGAATTCATTGTGAAGATACTTAGGTCTTTAACACCTGCTTACAAGACTAGGGCTCTAACTATACAAGACACTATTCCTTTGACTCTAAACTTTAGCAGAGAGATGTTGATTACAAAGCTAACTACCTTTGAAGCTGTTGAAATGGGAGATTCTATACCCTAAGTTGAATTTTCATTTAAAGAATCTATACACAAGAAGATAATGTCTACACTTCTAAACATCAGGAGTGAAGATCTAAAATAGGAGCTTGGTGAATATGCTGAGGAATGGGAATAGATAATGGTAGAGGAAAGAAAGATGAATGAACTTGTTGCACTAATTTCTAGAAGAGAAATGAGAGGTAAGGGTAAATTTAAAAGAAAGTTACCTTTGAAATGTTTTTCATGCAATAAGGTAGGTCATTTTGCATCTAGATGTCCTACAAGAGTTCCTAAGCACACGCCTAAATTTTTCAAGTCTAAGTATTCAAAGGATAAGGAATGTTATTATGCTAGTGAAGGTATTTCTGATGATGAGGATTTAGATTATGAGGAGATTAGATTTATTGCTATTAAAGATGAAAAACTAGTGCATGAGGAAAAAGCTTTAGTATCACATGTTGATAAGAAATATGAATGGATTATAGATAGTGATTGTTCACATCATATAACTAGAGACAAAGACAAATTTTTTAAATTAGTCAAGTATGATGGTGGTGTTGTGAGATTCAGATATAATCTTCCTAAACCTATTATAGGTGTAGGATCTATTACTTTGGATGGAAAGACTGTTAGATTTGATAAGCATCAAATCTTCCCAAGAACACCTGCATGCAAAGACTGCTACAAGAATGAAGACAGAAGCTATGGCGGCCAAAAGGCCAGAGACTGCAAAACCATGTTGCAAGAAAAATAATCTTCTATTAACCAAAAATGAAATTACAATACAATCTCCTTATGAATTACAAAGAGGGAATCCTTATAAAAGGATACCAAAACCCTAAAGGATAATGAGATGCCTAAGTCTAACTTAAGTGTAGAGAATAATAGACTAATAATTAAATAAATTAATTATTAGCTATAATATGACTACTCTAACACCCCCCCTTAAGTGTAACTTAGGGAGAAGCTAAACAACTAAGGACTACAAGATGCATGAAAACAAAAATGCATGAAAGAGCTATGGGTCCCGGTAACAAGGCCTGATCAAGTACCCAAGTACAAGAAAATAAACTAGATGAAGGAAACAAAGCCTCCAATCTAGCGAATGTCCCAAAGAAAGGAACAAGAAAAGAGCAAGAAGCTCCTCCGAAGCATGTCTGAAAACTCTGTCAGAAGATACTGCTGGAACCCCCACTGAAATAGTGCATGACCAGGTAGAGAAGACAAAGTCTGAAGAGCTAATCAATCAAAGAGGTGACCTCCAAAAAAGGAATGAATGAGTGTCTATATAGTAGATGATCCATCTCACCGAAATGCATAGGTGCCTAGCCACTACATCCGCCTAGTACATAGGAACAAAAACTGAATACGTAGATCACTCAACCGAACCAAGGAAGCAATAGAACCAACAGGTGAACCCCCCCATAATGCTGAACTGGGAGAGGTGACAGGAACACTGAAATGCGATGCCAAAACCAGCTGCAGAAGAAGAACCAGGAACACCAATAGTGCAACAGAAGCACACACATAGGATAAAGGGCGGTGTCATAGACACAGTCTACATGGGCTAATGTCATGGAAGGTACGCTCACTTGACAAGAGTGGATGCGCCTATAGTGGCAAATGCATCAGAATCCCCCCATGGCACTTTATAACTGAGTGCAAATACTAAAACTGAACCAGGTGAAAAAGATCCCAGAAATGCAGAAGAGGGCACTTTATCTTAGTGCATTTACAGAACAAAGATACATCAGAAAGAGCATGCAAGCTCAGAAGTCAGAAAGAAGAGTGCATTAAGAAACCAGAAGAAGAGATCCCCGGACCTGTAGAACCAAGCACACCACCAGAGGGCATAAACTGCATAACTCAGAGGAGTGAAAACCTGGAGTAGAATCTAGAAGAAATACCTCTTCCACTGAATAGTACATAGAATCATCTTTCCGACGATATCTTGTTTGCCGAAAAAGGAGTCCGGATGAGCCAGATATGACTCCCGGAAGGCAAAAAAAAACATCAGACTTCAACAGAAAAAAAACACTATTGAAATGGTAGAACCCAAAACCCTAACCTCCATCATCGGAAAGAGCTTGGAAAGAGCTTTCTGACGATATAAAGAAGTCAGAAAACTGATACCGTATGCACAAGATACGGCTAAAAAACCCAGCTACCCCTAGAAAAAGCTCTAAAGGACAAAAAAAAATACTTTTTTAAGCCCCGGGGGCTGGAATTACAAAGCCCCTGGGCGCATGGCGCACACAGGGGGCTAGAGCCGGAGCTCCCAGTCACCCGCGTGACCATGGCGGAGTGGAGCGGGGCCGAGAGGCGGCGCTGGTGCCGGCGGTGGGCGGGCCGGCGGAGCGGTGCTGGGGCCGTCGGAGCGGAGCGCGCTGCGGGCGGCGCTGGTGCCGGCGGTGGCCGCAGAGGAGCGGGGGCCGCGGAGCTGGGAGGCGGCGGAGCTGGGTGGAGGCCACAGAGGAGTGGGGGCTGCGGAGCCGGGAGGCGGCGGAGCCGGCGGAGGGTGCTGCGGCGGCGGTCTTCGGCGGCGGCATTCTCCGGCGGGGTGCGTGGTGGCGGTGGCGGTGGATGAAGCCGGTGCCGGTGACGCAGTGGTGGCCGCCAGGCGGTGCCTGGGTGGCCGCTCGGCAGCCAAAATATATATATATATTTTTTAAAAAAATCGCCGACAGTACCCGCCTCGGAGTGCGTGCCAGGGCCGTACGGCCCTGGTATGCAAAATTTTTTTTGCCTCAGATGCCACTGTGTCCAAAATGGACAAGTTTTATATGGATTTAGGGGTTCTTGGGCCTTTCGGACACAATGGTGGTGTCCGTTTTTGCCCAAGGTGAGCCAAATTTCGGCTCCCCCCCAGATCCACAAAAAAAACTCCTGAAACCCTTGAAAACCTCCTGCTTCTGAAACACTTCAACAAAACACGAACAGCGAGCAGCAAGATGGCTCTGATACCATGTTAGATTTGATAAGCATCAAATCTTCCCAAGAACACCTGCATGCAAAGACTGCTACAAGAATGAAGACAGAAGCTATGGCGGCCAAAAGGCCAGAGACTGCAAAACCATGTTGCAAGAAAAATAATCTTCTATTAACCAAAAATGAAATTACAATACAATCTCCTTATGAATTACAAAGAGGGAATCCTTATAAAAGGATACCAAAACCCTAAAGGATAATGAGATGCCTAAGTCTAACTTAAGTGTAGAGAATAATAGACTAATAATTAAATAAATTAATTATTAGCTATAATATGACTACTCTAACAAAGACTAATACTTATAATGTACTGCTTGTTGATGGACTTAAGAATAACTTGTTGAGTGTTAGAAAACTGATGGACAAAGAGTTTTAATTACAATTCAATGATGGTAAATGTTTTATTAGAAGTAAGGCAAGAAATTTGATTACAACTGGTACTAAATATAGAGGTAATGTATTTGAATTAATTACATCTGTAGCCTCTTGTTTTATTGCAAAGGTACATGATAGTTGGTTATAGAACATAAGGTTTTGTCATGTTAATTTTGATAACATTGTGATGGAAAGTTTGACTAATGCAGTAAGAGATCTGTCGAAGATTGTGAAACCATCTAACATTGCATGTAGAGAATGTGTTATGGAAAAATAGACTAGAAGCAGTTATAAAAGTAAAGCATATACATCAAAAGGAAAGTTGGATTTGGTACATACAGATCTATGTGGAGCTACAAGGACAAGATCATACTATGGTGAAAGGTATTTCATACTTTTTGTTGATGAATTTTCTAGAATGATGTGGGTTACTTATTTGAAAGAGAAATCAGAAGCATTTGATAAATTCAAATTATTCAAAGAAATAGTAGAGAATGAATCATGTTTAAAGATAAATTTTTTGAGGGAAAATAGAGGTGCAGAGTTTACTTCAGACTTATTCAATTCATACTACAAATAGCATTGAATAAAAAGACACACATCTTCTCCTAGGACTCCACAAAAAAATGGGATAGCAGAGGGAAGAAACATGACTATACTTGATGCTGCTAGAACAATGTTTCTTGAAGGAAATGTATCCCATATGCATTGGAGAGAAGCTATTGGGAAAGTGGTGTACACCTTGAATAGAATTCAAATCAAAGAAGGTACAAGTAAGACCCGTTATGAATTATGGTTTGATCATACTCCTACTATAAAATATTTTAGAATATTTCATAGTAAGTGTTATATCAAGAGAGATGATGAGATATGGAAGTTTGAAGCTAGAAGTGATGAGGGAATTTTCCTTGGTTATTCTACTAAGAGAAAGGCTTATAAATGTTTTAATATGAGATTAAGGAAGATGATTAAAAGTAACAATGTAAGGATAGATGAGAAGTTTCAGATACAAGAGAGAATGTATGACAATAATCTGATTACCTAAATCAATGAGGTTGCTGCTACAAAAGAAGAAGAACTTGTTGAGACTGAATGAAAAAATGAGATTTGTGAAGATGACACAAATGAGGCTTCTGAGGTTCCTAAGACTCTGAGGTATGTAAAGAAAGACCATCCTGAAAAGAAAATTATTGGTAATATAGAACAAGGAGTAATGACTAGATCAAAGGCTATAGATGAAGCTTGTAGAGATGAATCTTGGATAAATGCTATGAAGGAAGAGTTAGATCAGATAAAGAAAAATAAAACTTGGGAATTTGTTCCTAGACCTAAAGAAAAAAATGTAATAGGAACTAAATGGATTTTCAAAAACAAAATGAATGAAGAAGGAACTATTGTAAGAAACAAAGCAAGATTGGTATGTGAGGGCTATTCATAGCAAGAAGGCATAGATTTTGAAGAAATATTTTCTCATGTTACTAGAATAGAGGCTGTGAGATTATTCTTGGCTTATGTTGCACATAAGGACTTCAAGGTATATCAAATGGATGTGAAATCTGCATTCTTGAATGGGGATTTGGTGTATGTTGTTCTTGGTGTGCTCACACAAATGCTAACAAGACCTTGCTTATCTTCTTCCAAGGATCCTACTCTCCTCTAGGATCTCAATAGTCTTAGATGTTCAACCCAAAAACTTACCAAACTCTTCTCTAAGAGTCAATCTCTTTATGTTTAACCTTGAAGAACATTCACCTTAAAGTTTTGCTTCAATGCTTTCCTACACTTAGAAGACTCCAAGTGCCATTCTCACACAAACTATAAAAATTATTTTAGGGGTCCCAAATAACTTGAAATTTTTTAATATGTTCTTGTTTGGATCCATTTTGATGGATCTCCAAGCTCTCTTCTATCGGGTCCAAGAACTAGCCTTTCAGAGTCCTAATTAGACCTAGTTTCCTTGTAGCCCTTGACAGGGTCCTTTCTCAATTTCCTGTCAAATCTTCTCAAATGACTCATAAAAAAAATTCCACATTCAAGTACCCTTTTGGGAATTATAAAAGATTCAGGATGTTTTGGGTTCCTAGGGCATCCGTACACAGGCTTCCTACAATATAGGTCCAATAGGCCTAATCTCTAGGACTATATTGATTTCTTGCTTGGAACTCACCCAAATAGATTGATCAATCCTCAATCCTTCTAACATGAAATGATATCTTCACATACTATCTAGAACCATACTTGTTCTATACAGTCTTCCTTTCCCCTGCATGTAATCATTCATTTTCTCACTGTCACACCTCTAACCGGGCACACTAGTCTCACCTAGGGCATGACTATAAAAATAGAACCTTGACTCTTCAGGACTCCTACCTCTAGATTCCTATTTTACATTGGCTCCCCTAAATCATTCATCCAACTTTAGGAAGGTACCGTGGTGAGATTTCATGGGGGAGCCATAAAAACATAAATAGATCTGGACTGGACCAGGAGACTTCCTAAACACTAAACAATTTATTGATGCTACTAAACTAACTCTAATCTACTTGCTTAAATAAATAAAAAGTCTTAAAACTATCCTATCAATGCAGATCCAACACTAAAACTAATACTTCAAACCATATGTATGCACTGTCACACACGAATGCTCGGGTATCCTTCAAAACCAGAATTGCAGAGCTTCTTCTCTATTCACAAATTTTCTTACAAAAAAACTCATACCTTGGGAAATGAGTCACATACATCCTTAAGATGCTTCTTTCTTCTTTCTAGGCTTGGTTCATTAATTTCCTACTCCTACAATGAGGGGATTCCATAGTTATCAAGTTGCATGCAACATTTGCAAAAATTGCAAATGTTGTCATGACAACTTTTGAACAATTTTTCGCATCTTTGTATTTATGCCTCCATCCTATCTTTTAGGGCCTCGATGAACCAACCTCATAAATTCCTAGAAAAGAATGTTTACTACTATGTTAGGGTCTAGGACACATTTAGACCATATTTCCCATTTAGAGTAAAATTGCAATAAAGAAACCTAACTATACTAAGTTGGATAAGATACTAATTATCTATCCACCTAGTAACACACCTTGAAAGACCTCCTAGGGTCCAAATTAAACATGCACTTTGACTTGGCTAATGTCAGATACGAGCCAAAAATTATGGGCTATGAAGATTGTCTAGGTGCTCCTGCACCATCCTCCCCTAAACAAAAGACTTCAATCCACTCTTGGATTGAGTCAGGTGGGATCAACTCCCAACTTCTTAAACTCAGCTTCCTTGATCCATACTACATCTGCATCAGGTTTGCCTTGCCATTTGATCAAATATTCTTTGTACTCCTTTCTAGTCTTCTTGTAAACTCTTGAATCCAGTATGTTGTCAGCCTGCTTGACTAATGTAGAAGGTAATTTGAGCTCATCCACATCTTGAATGACTTCAATTAGGCTTTGATCAAGATCAGGTGTTGGTCCTTTGTAAAGAACTAGGTTTGCAATATTAAAAGCAGGGGACAGTCTACTATCCTTTGGTAGCTCCACTTTATAAGCATTGTCTCCATGCTTTGCTAAGATAGGACAGGGACCAATCCTTCTCATTTGCAATTTTTGAGGGAATCCCTTATGTAGTTTGGATTTGTTTAGATGCACCATTACTAAATATCCAATATTGAATTGTATTTCCCTTCTACTCTCATCAACCTTAGTCTTGTGTTTCATAGTGTTATCAGCCAATGTTTTCCTAACTGTATCATGAATCTTTTGCATTGCATAAGCAAAATCTTCAGCATATCCACTCCCCTTAACTCCATCCTTTAAGTCTCTTAGTTCATAGACTTCTCTAGGATGTAGGCCATATACAATTTCAAAGGGACTCTTACTTGTGGACCTATTCATAGTGTCATTGTATGCATACTTAGCCTATCCAATCAATTGATCCCATTGTTGACCATATTCTTTGGTGAAGCATCTTAAAAGATTTCCAAGGCTCCTATTTACCACCTTAATTTGACCATTTGTCTGAGGATGGTATGCAGATCCAAAGGAAAATTGATGCTTAATCTGTTGGCAATTTGGCTGAAGTGAGTAAATAGATGTTGTCATTATGGAAACATATGATCCACATTAAGAGTGCACAAGTCAAAGAGCAAGTATGGAAAATCTCAATGCAAATTTGTCTAAGTGTGAGATAGTGTTTTCATAGTGTACCAGGATACAGTTTTGGTTTGCAATGTTGATTGGAGCAAGTTCAGTGCTTGCGCACTTGAACGTAGATTCTATGATGGCTATTGATGACCTAGCTTAGAGTGCAAGTTAGTATGGAATATATGGAATTAGTTATGGCAGTTTTACCGAAGACAGTGTTAAGCCGATAGGTCAGAATAAGAAGACATAATTGGTAAAGAGTTAAGGGATTATTTTTTTTACCAAAATAATCACTTAACAATATAAAGGGACAACATCCTAGATTTTTTCCCTTAGATAAAAATATATGGAAGCCAGCCATGTAAAGTTATTAGCCTTAATAACTTGTATATATTTAATTGTAATTGTAAGAATGAAAAAAGGGTGTAATATGGTGATGATATGATATGATGCAAATGTAAGAGCAGTGAAGAAGACATTGATGCAAGTGGTATAAGGTTATGTACCTTAATCCATTTTTTTAATTAGTATACTTTGTATATTACTTTTTTGGGCAGTGGGCTCATCTTGTAATCAGATTTTATATCTACAACTCCTAACAGGGTTGCGGCTTCTAACAAGGCCTATAGTCCCTTAACCAAGACTGATACACTATACATATGTAATAGACTCCTAACAGGGTCAACATCCTTAATAGGATACTTTTGATTAGTGGATCTTTGTGGGTACCATCCCCACCAGGGTTTTCCCTTGGCCAGGGTTTCCTTGAGAACATATCATGTGTTATGAGTTCTTTATTGTTATGCATATTGTTTAGTTTCTTATGTTATGCATGTATAAAGATAATCTATTATATCCATAATTGGGCAAAAGATAAAGTTTGTAGAATACTAATTCACCCCCCCCTCTCATTATTCCCTATTTCTAACATTATCTTTGCCAAAGAGTCTTCCAAAAGTGACTCATAAACTTGGTGTCTGTATCTGACACTATGCTCAAGGGTAACCCATGTATCCTGACTATCTCTTTGAAGAATATAGAGAAGCTATTTGACTGGCATCATTGGTTGTCTTGCATGGCACAAAATGAGCCATTTTACTAAATTTGTCCATAATTACATAGACACTATCCATTCCTTGTCTTGTCTTGGGTAACCCAACTACAAAGTCCATGCTCAAGCATTCCCATGGTCTAGTGGGAATAGGTAGTGGTTGATATAGACCAACATTTGAAGAAGTTCCTTTGGCCTTTTGACACACAATACAACTCTCAACATACTTCCTAACATCAATTTTCATTCTAGGCCAAAAGTAGAACCTTTGAACAAGTTCTTGTGTCTTAATGATCCCAAAGTGACCACTCAATGCACCATTGTGATTTTCCTGAATCAAATTCTCCCTTATAGACCCTCTAGGAACACATAGCTGACTTCCCTTAAATAAGAGGTTAATTTGAAAAGTATATTCAGCATATTTTCTATGGAAATGATTCTTATGTTCAAAACATACCTTATAAATGTCTGAAAAGTCTTCATCATCAGCATATAGATCTTTGAAGTGATCTATTTCCATGCTCTTCAATTGTATCTCCTGGATAGTAAGAGTTCTTCTACTCAAGGCATCTGCCACCTTATTTTGTAATACCTTCTTATGCTTGATATTAATTGTGTATGCTTGTAGGTATTCAACCCACTTCATATGCTTATGACTAAGTTTCTCTTGAGAGTTCAATAAACTTAGAGCTTGGTTGTCTAAATAGACTATCAACTCCTTTGGAAGCAAGTAATGCCTCCATTTCCTTAAGGCCTGAACTAGTGCATACATCTCAAGGTCATAAGAAGAATAATTCTTCTTAGCTTCACTCAACTTCTCTGAATGGAAAGCCATTGGTCTACCCTCTTGGCTTAAAACAACTCCAATAGCCACATTTCTTGCATCACACTCTATGGTGAAGAGTTTCTCAAAGCTTGGAAAAACTAGTATAGGTTGAGTAGAAATCTTTTTCTTCAACAACTCAAAACTATTGTTAGCTTGTTCATTCCACACAAAATTAGTCTTCATGACTCCTTTAATGGTGTCCAACATAGGAGCACAAATAGCACTAAATTGTTTAATAAACTTTCTATAGTATTGAGCAAGGCCATGAAAACTTCTTACCTATGTTGCTATCCTTGGAATGGGCCAATTGAGGATGGCTTCCACTTTGCTAGTGTCCATTTTTAGATTTCCATGAGATAGTACAAATCCAAGGTATACCAATCATGTCTCATGAATTCACATTTCTCCAAATTTATCATCAACCTTTCATCATGCAGCCTCTTGATAATAGTCTCTAGGTGTTCGAGATGCTCCTCCTTTATCTTCCTATAAGTCATTATATCATCAAGATATACCACTACAAATTTTCCAATGTAGTCCTTGAGGACTTCATTCATGAGCCTCATGAATGTGGAGGGGGCATTAGACAGTCCAGATGGCATGATAAGCCATTCATACAAACCTTCATTGGTTTTGAAGGCTATTTTCCACTCATCTCCCTCATGTATCCTAATTTGGTGATAACCACTCTTTAAGTCTATCTTGGTAAAGTACTTGGCTTCACCTAGACAATCCATTAGCTCTTCAATCCTAGGGATAGGGAGCCTATACCTAATGGTTATCCTATTTATGGCCCTTGAATCAGTGAAAATCCTCCAAGTTCCTCCTTTTTTAGGTGCTAGGACTATGGGTATGGCACATGGGCTGATGCTCTTTCTTATAAGACCTTGACTTAAAAGATCTTGGATTTGTCTAGCAATTTCCTCATTTTGTTGAGGGTTCATCTTATAGGCTGCCTTATTTGGAAGGGTAGCTCCTGGTATGAAGTCTATCCTATGACTTATAGCTATTTTAGGGGGTAATGTTGATGGTTTTCCATCACTTATAATGCCTTCATAAGTCTACAACATACTTTGTACTTCCTTAGGTAGCTTTGGCTTCTTGGCTGCCTTGTCATAATTTACCTCTCTTGGCCTTAACACTAGTGCAAAGCTAACTCCTTCTCCCTCTTCCAAGGCTTCTAAGAACTCTTTCTCACCAACCATGAGTACATTAGGGCATGTTGTCTTCATCTATGTATCCTCTAATAGTGACTGAATTTTAAATGTCACATTATCCTTCTTGAAAGTATATGAGTTCTTCACTCCATCATGCATAGCTTGGTGGTCAAATTGCCATGGTCTACCTATGAGAAAGTGACATACATCCATAGGTAACACATCACATAGTACCTTGTCCTTATACCTCCCAACTGAGAACTCAACCCAAGCCTACTCATTAACTAAGACATGTTGTCATTTATTCAACCATGTGACCTTGTAAGGACTAGTATGGGGTATCCTTGTCATTTTTAATTTGCAAACTACTTCATCTGACACAATTTTGTCAGTAGACCCTAATTTAATGATGACTCTACACACCTTTCCCATCATATTACATTTCATCCTAAACAGGGACCTCCTCTGGCTTGGCTCTTCTTTAACTAGCTCTTTGATCAATGTTCTCCTCATCATGAGGTTCTCACCTTCCTTTGATGTTAGTGATACCTCAGGGTGATTCACTCCTACATTTGTCTCCTCATTAATACTATTGACTCTCTTATCACCTCCTTGAGAAGTACTACCCTTCTCTAGACACCGATAAGTAGGGTGACCCATTTGGTTGCACTGGTAACATTTCATGTTGGAAAAATATTTGCCTCTTCCTTGTCCACCACTTCTTCCTCTAAAATTAGAGCTCCTTCCTCTACTACCTCTACCAGAGTTTCCCTCTTGTTTCTTAGTATATTTTACTTCTCCTTGAGTCTTTGACTCTAAACTCCTTCCACCATATCCACTTCTTTTCCCTCTACTATCTCTTCCTTTTCCTCTGCCTCTTGAGGTACTAGACTATTGTTTCTTTCTCAACTTCTCCTCTACCTTGACAATAAGATGATGACATTTTTGAATGGTTTCTAGTGTCATAAGACTCATCTCATCTTGGATGTTCCACTTGATCCCATTAAGGTATCTTGCCACCTTTACTTTCTCATCCTCTACAACTCAAGATCTCAGGAAAAGTTTTTGGAACTCCTCGGTATATGAGTTCACATCCAAGTCTTTTTGCCTAAGACTTTGCCTCTTCTTATGGAGTTGGATTTCATAATCCTCTGGAACATATTCATCCTTGATTTTGGCTACCATTTCCTTCCATGTAGAAATTGGATTCTTACCTTCTTTCTCCCTCTCATCTTGTAGAAACTTCCACCAAGTGAGTGCATGATCTCTTAATCTAGCCTTGGCTACTTTAACCTTTTGAGCCTTTTTGATCCCATCACACTCAAAGCGGTTCTCTATTCCTTCTATGCAATCTAGGACTATCTCTGGTTCCATCTTCCCATTGAAGATAGGAATGCCTTCTAATGCTTTTCCACTCAAGGCTTTCAATGCCTTCAAGAATGGTTCTTCAGCTAGTATTGGGTCTGGTTCAGGGACCTCATCCTCCAAAAGGATCTCCTTTTGTTTTCCATCTATCTTATCATTAGCTTCTTCAGCCTTCACATCTACTTCATCCACCTTTAGCTCTAATTGAGCCAATCTATCCTGAAGTATTCTATTCTCCTCTTCTTGGTCTTCCACCTTCTTGGCTAACTCAGCATTAGTCACCATTGTATTATCTTCCACTAACTCAAATGATGTATTCTCTCCTAATGATTCAATAGGTTGCAACATTAACCACAAGCCTAATAAAAAACTAAGCTCTGATACCAATATGATGTATGTTGTTCTTGGTGTGCTCACACAAATGCTAACAAGACCTTTCTTGTCTTCTTCCAAGGATCCTACTCTCCTCTAGGATCATAATAGTCTTATATGTTCAACCTAAAACCTTACCAAACTCTTCTCTAAGAATCAATCTCTTTGTGTTTAACCTTGAAGAACATTCACCTTAAAGTTTTGCTTCAATGCTTTCCTACACTTAGAAGACTCCAAGTGCCATTCTCACACAAACTATCAAAATGATTGAAGGGGTCCCAAATACCTTTAAAATTTTCAATATGTTCCCATTTGTATCCATTTTGATGGATCTCCAAGCTCTTTTCTATTGGGTCCAAGAACTACCCTTTTAGAGGCCTAATTAGGCCTAGTTTCCTTGTAGCCCTTGATAGGGTCCTTTCTCAATTTCTTGTCAAATCTTCTCAAATGAATCATAAAAAAAATTCCACATTCAAGTACCCTTTTGGGAATTATAAAAGAT
The DNA here is from genome assembly GCA_027943335.1 of Chamaecyparis obtusa. Taxonomy (NCBI): domain Eukaryota; kingdom Viridiplantae; phylum Streptophyta; class Pinopsida; order Cupressales; family Cupressaceae; genus Chamaecyparis; species Chamaecyparis obtusa. Next base: position 79,595 of record BSBK01001238.1, read on the forward strand.
TCAGGAGGTTTTGGGTTCCTAGGGCATCTGTACACATGATTCCTACAATATAGGGTCAATAGGGCTAATAGGCCTAATTTCTAGGACTATACTGATTTCTTGCTTGGAACTCACCCAAATAGATTGATCAATCCTCAATCCTTCTAACATGAAATTATATCTTCACATACTATCTAGAACCATACTTGTTCCAGACATTCTTCCTTTCCGCTGCATGTAATCATTCATTTTCTCACTATCGCACCTCTAACCAGGCACACTAGTCTCGCCTAGGGCATGACTATAAAAATAGAACCTTGACTCTTCAGGACTCCTACCTCTAGATTCATAATATAAATTGGCTCCCCTAAAGCATTCATCCAACTTTAGGAAGGTCCTATTGTTAGATTTCATTGGGGAGCCATAAAAACACAAACAGGTCTGGACTGGACCAGGATACTTCCTAAACACTAAATAATTTATTGATGCTACTAATCTAACTCTAATATACTTTCTTAAAGAAAGAAAAAGTCTTAAAATTATCCTATCAATGTAGATCCAACACTAAAACTAATACTTCAATCCATATGTATGCACTATCACACAAGAATGCTCGGGTATCCTTCAAAACCAGAATTGCAGAGCTTCTTCTCTATTCACAAACTTGCTTACAAAAAAACTCATACCTATAGAAATGAGTCACATACATCCTTAAGATGCTTCTTCCTTGTTTCTAGGCTTGGTACATTAATTTCCCATTCCTACAATGAGGGGATTCCATAGTTATCGAGTTGCATGCAACATTTGCAAAAATTGCAAATGTTGTCATGACAACTTTTGAGCAATTTTTGCCATCTTTGCATTTATGCCTCCATCCTATCTTTTAGGGCCTCTGACCCTTATAAATAAATGAACCAACCTCATAAATGCCTATAAAATCATCTTTACTACTATGCTAGGGTCTATGAAACATTTAGACCATATTTCCCATTTAGAGTAAAATTGCAATAAAGAAACCTAACTATACTAAGTTGGATACGATACTAATTATCTATCCACCTAGTAACACACCTTGAAATACCTCCTAGGGTCCAAATTAAACACACACTCTGACTTGGCTAATGTCAGATACAAGCCAAAACTTATGGGCTATGAGGATTGCCTAGGTGCTCCTGCACTAGGATCTTGAAGAAGAGGATACATAGAACAACCTAATGGATTTCCTCTATCCAAAGATGGAGACATGGTATGCAAGTTGAAGAAGGAACTTTATGGACTATATAAATCTCCAAAGGCTTGGTATGAAAGGTTAGACAAATACTTTACTTCACCTTGGGTTCAAAAAAGGTAATGCTGATAGCAATTTATATTTGAAAACTAGTGAAGATGGACTTTTGATAATAGAAGTTTTTGTTGATGATATTATCTTTGGAGGAAATGATGAATTGTGTAAGAAGTTTTATAAAGAGATGGAAAATGAATTTGAAATGTCCATTTTAGGTGAAATGAAATTCTTTTTAGGACTGCAAATAATTCAGAACAAGAATAGCATTTTTATTTCTTAGACTAATTATCTTAAAGAAATGTTAAACAAGTTTGGAATGGAATATTGTAAACTAGTTGGTACACCCATTGTGACTGGTAATAAACTATCAAGTAATCATGAGACTCAATGTGTTTTTCACACCAAGTACAAATCAACAGTTGGTGGATTACAATATTTGACTCATACCAAACCGGATATTGCTAATGCTATTGGAATTGTGGCTAGATATCAGGAAGAACCCAAAGAGACACACCTAGCTTCCGTGAAAAGGATATTTAGATATCTAAAAGGGACAATTGAATATGGTTTTTGGTATGATATGAATGATAGTTTTAAACTTCATGCTTATACTAATGTTGATTGGGCAATAAATATTGATGACATGAAGAGTACTAGTGGTGGTGCATTTTTCCTTGGGAAAAAGTTGGTTTCATAGCCAAGTAAGAAGCAAGATTGTATAATGTATCATCTTAAAATGGAATCACTTCCATGATAATAGAATTTAGCCCTCTGAGTAAGTGGTCTGGAGTCATGTTAAGCGCCTTGATTGGGTCTTTGCTATTGAACTAAAACTGATTTGGAAACTGATTGAAGAAACTGTGATTACAAGATCACTGAGGAGTGGTTGATTAGATATGTAATATGATTAAATCAGTATTATGTTGTCATTGATGTCAACTAGTTTGACAACACTTATCTTGTAAGTTACTATACCGAGACATCTGAAGAAAGGTGAAAGAGATGAAGAACAGAGAAATCTACATGAGGAAAGATGTACATGATAGATGAGGATAAGGAACACATTGAGTAACTTGTTGATGAGTCTATGACTTGATGATATTGACTTTATTATGTTGCATTCATCTATGATAAAGTATAGAGCTGAAAGACACAAAGCAGTGTTGTCAAAAAATGAAGCATTTCTAGTATACACCAACGAAATGTAGTGTATACTGATCATAGTATTAACCGAGCAGTGTTCACCGATGCATTTCTTTGTTAACTGAGTGAGACAGAATGAATTAAATGATTAGTTTACCCGATAAGATTGATGAGTTGGCAAGGGTATAACATTGAGGTAGCGGATAATGTTTGTTACACAGATTGACGGTTGATGAAATTCAGGAAAGATCTAAAGGATGGAAATCAAACATGTTATTGACACAAGTGCCGAGAAAGTTTGAAGTAGCAAAATCTATGAATGTGGTTAAATGACAAAATCTAATGGTGGAGAAGAAAACAATTTACTCTTCTATATAAGAGAACATAATTTCTTTATGAAAAGAGGCCAGAAGAAGTAGAAGCTGCAGGGAATATCACATGAACAAGGTTTTCATGCATTCTAATCATACTGGTTGAATAAGAACTGAGCTGCAAAACAATTACCGAGCTACAAAGATCAATTATCGATGGACAGTAAGTTGATACAGTATTGAATCTGAAGTGAAATATTGATTAGAAGGATTTGTATGGATTGAATATTGATCTATAATTTGCAATTGAATTTTTATTAAGGAAGATCATTTACTGTTACATATTTAACCATTGTATACAGTCAAAATCTCTTAACCAAGTAGACTCTGAAAGTCTTATGATGTATCATTCATAGAATGAACATTGTTATCTTGTCAACCCCATAGTGAATGCTGGTTGGATGATAACTTCTAGTCTAAAATCCTCTAACAAGGTCACACCTGACAGTGTGTTTGTAAACCTTTAACAGGGTTGGGTCTTAACTGACCTCACTTCAGAAGAGTGAACAATTTTGGGTTGCCAGTCCCAGGAGGTTTTTCCCTTTACAGGGTTTCCATGTTAAATCTCTTGTGTTATGTGTTGATTGTGATATTTGTTTGTTATCATTCTTTACATGTTACATGTTAGATTTGATCGATAACTGTTATAGTATTTGACTGGTAATCGGTAAAAGCATAGAAAGTGAAAGTATCTATTGTTTACCGAGAAGTAGAAATCAAAGAAGTTGTTTTGAATTATATATTTTGTTTTGGGACACTAGATAACTGATTCACCCCCCTCTCAGTTATTCTAACAATTGGCATCAGAGCACTGGTTGCTTAGAATGAAGTTTTAAGGACTTAAGCATAAAGGTCTCAAGATGTATAAGAGGGAAGTACCGAAACTGAACAAAGAGAACTTCGCAGTATGGCAAAGCCGGATGAAGTTGTACATATCTGGAATTGGGAACTCTACACTAGACCTGATGGAGAATGGCTACATACAACCGCCCATTGGTCCCTTAACTCTTGATCAATTGAAGGACAAGCATGAACACAATGTTACTATGATGGAACTTTTTGCTGCTTGTACCGACGCTAAATTTGAAGATATTAAGACATGCATGACTGCCAAAGCAATGTGGGATAAGTTAACACAAATATACAGTGGAGATCTGAATGTCAAAAGAGCTCGAGTTGAAAGTTTGAGAGGCAAATTTGATGATATGAGAATGAAAGAAGGTGAGAACATTGTCCAATAATCAAATAGACTCAAAGAGGTGGTACATGCTATTCGAGCATCTGATAGAGTAATTGATGATGAAACAGTGATAAGCAAGATTCTCATAACTTTGCTACCAGTTTATGTAATCAGGATTTCTACAATTCATGAAACAAGAGCTACATCCAACCTTACTCTTGACACTCTGATTGGTAAACTTACAACCTTTGAATTAAACAACTTTGATAATAGTGTTTCTCCTTCTATTGAATCTACTTTCATGTCTTCTTTGAAGATTGGAAAGTCTAGCAAGAATAGTAAGAATTGTGATAGTGATGACAATATCGATGATGAACTTGATGAGCTTGAAGCTCTTATGGTTAGAAGATTTCCCAAAGGAAAAGGAAGGTATAGAGGTAAGATACCTTTGGCATGCTTTAATTGTAAAGAAGTCGGTCACATCACTGCTAGATGTCCTCAGAAGAAAGATGATGATAGATCCAAAGATTGATCTAAAGGAAGCTATGGGAGAAGAGTCAATAGAGGCTACTGACACAACAACAGAGACAACCAAGATGAAAAAGGCAAAAAGGTATGTTACATAGCCGAAGATATTGAAACTGAATCTGATTCTGATGATGACATAGAAGTCGTATTTGTTGCTATGAAAGATGACTCAGAGGAGGAAGAGAAACATGAAGAGACAACACTGATCTCTAAAGTAAGCAGAAATGATACATGGATCATAGACAGTGGATGTACACATCATATGACTGGTGATGTAGAGAAGTTTGATCATCTTGTTGAATATAATGGAGGATCTTTGAGAATGGGAAATGATGCACCTTGTATGGTAAGAGGCAAAGGCTCACTGATGATCAATGATAGATTACAATGTGAAAATGCATACTGGGTAGATGGACTAAACTATAATATGTTAAGTGTGGCTCAGATGAACAATTTAGGCCACCGACCAGCTTTCGAGAGAAAAAAGGTGAAGATCTATGATGATGGAGGAAGACTTGTCAGAACTGGTACACAATCTAGAGGTAATTTATTCTATCTTGAGATGGATCAGTCTTCTTGTTTGTTAATAAAGGATGAAGATGCTTGGTTGTGGCACAGAAGGTTATGTCATGTGAACTTTGACAACATGATCAAGATTAGTAGAAAGAAAAGAGTTAGAGGATTGCCTAACTTAACAAAACCTGATCATGCCATGTGCCATGAATGTCAGAAAGGTAAGATGACTAAGTCTAGTTTTAAAAGCAAAGACTATTCAACAAAGAAGATACTTGAGTTGGTTCATACCAATCTATGTGGTCCTATGAGAACTCAGAGCTATTCTGGTGATTGATATTTTATTCTTTTTGTTGATGATTATACCAGACTAATGACTATTATGTTTTTGAAAGAGAAATTTGAAGCTTTGAAAATGTTTAAATGGTATAAGGATAAGGTAGAGAAAGAAACCAGAAATGATATAAAATGCTTAAGATTTGATAGCGGAGGTGAATTTATCTCTGATGAATTTACTAATTTTTGTAATGAGCATGGAATCAAAAGACAGGTATTTATACTGAGGACACCTCAGCAAAATGGCATTACTGAAAGAAGAAACAGGTCCATAATTGATTGTGCTAGAACATTGATGATACAGAAGAATGTTGCTCAGACATATTGGAGGGAAGTTGTCAGTACAACTATGTATGTTCTTAATCAAGTACAACTGAAAAGGGACTCCAATAGAACACCTTATGAACTATGGTTTGGACACAAACTTACTGTAAGTTATTTCAAAAATTTTGGAAGTAAATGCTTTATTTTGAAAGATAAGAGAAATGGAAAATTTGATTCTAAAGGAGATGAAGGGATATTTCTGGGATATTCCACTACAAGTAAAGCATATAAATATTTGAATAAGGTTACAAATAAGATAGTTGAAAGTACTAATGTTCATGTTGATGAGTTTGATGATAAGTACACATAGGAAAGTACAAAGGAATTGAAAGCCTATGGTAGATTTACTTACATTGAACATCCAGAGTATCTACTGACGCCGCAAGCTGTAACAACTAGTCAATAGGGAAATAATGTAGGACAATAGGCAACACAAACCAATGAAAGAGATGGAGCTACCGAGCAAGGAAATGACCCTGAATAGGATGAGAAAGAAAGGAGAAATCAAGTTTTGGCTAGTTCTTTTAGAAGACATCATCCTGAAACACAAATCATTGGAGACAGACATGCTAGAATGCAAACTCGAAGCAAAACAAGACAAGGTACATGTCTAATTTGTGAATTTGAACCTAAAAATATGGAAGTTTCATTAGAGAATGAAGAATGGGTTAATGCAATGAAGGAGGAAATAGAGAAAATAGAGAAGAACAAAACTTGGTCCTTAGTACCCCAACCAAAAGATAAGAATGTTATATATACTAAGTGGATATACAGGAATAAATTGAATGAAAATGGTGAAGTCACAAGAAATAAAGCTAGATTGGTATGCAAGGGATATGCACAAGAAGAAGGAATTGAATATGGTGAAAAATTTTCACCTGTTGCTAGATTAGAAGGAGTCAGAATGCTACTTGCATATATTGCACACAAGAAATTCAAAGTCTATCAAATGGATGTAAAGTCACCATTTTTAAATGGTATACTTGAAGAAGAGGTCTACATCGAACAACCTAAAGGATTTGTTGATCCTGATAATAAAGACATGGTGTGTAGATTACATAAAGCTTTATATGGTTTGACGTAAGCACCAAGAGCATGGTATGAAAGATTGCATACTTATTTGTTAAGTATTGGATTTGTTAGAACAAGTGAAAACAACAATCTGTATGTGAAAGGTGATACTGATGATACTATTATCATTGCTGAAATATTTGTTGATGACATTATTTTTGGAGGTTCAGATCTTGTCTACAAGGCATTTGCTAATTAAATGCAAAAGGATTTTGAAATGTCTATGTTCAGAGAGATTAAGTTCTTTCTTGGACTACAAGTGATTCAACAGAGTGATGGGATATTCATCACACAATCAAAATACATAAAGGAAGTACTAAAGACATTTGGCATGGAAGATGCTAAACCTATGGGAACACCAATGGATATTGGATGCAAATTGACAAAGGAGGATTAAACTACAAAGGTAAATCAAACACTTTATCAATCCATGATTGGTAAGTTAATGTACGTAGTTCACAGTAGACCAGATATAACACATGTTGTGGGTATTGTTGCAAGATTTTCTGCCAATCCTAGAGAATCACACCTGATAGCTACAAAAGGATCTTAAGATACCTGAAGAAAATAGAGAATTATGGATTATGGTATCCTAAAGAAGGGAAGTTTGAATTGAAAGTTTACACCAATGCTAATTGGGCTAGAAATGTGGATGATAGAAAAAGCACCACTGGAGGAGCATTTTTCTTTGGTGAAAGACTTATAGCCTAGACAAGTAAAAAGAAGGCTTGTATTTCTCAATCTATAGCTGAAGCAGAGTATGTTGTTGCTACTACTAACTGCTCAAACATTGCATATATCAAGCAAGTTTTGGAAGGAATGAATGAGGTAATCACTGACTCAGTGATTATAAACTGTGACAACACTAGTGCTATTAATATTTCAAAGAATCCTATGATGCACTCTAAGATAAAGCATATATCTATTAAGTATCATTACTTAAGAGAACAAGTGGAAGAGAAGCAAGTGAAGTTAGAATTTTTCACATCTAAAGAACAACTTGCAGATATTTTTACAAAGCCACTACCGAAGGACACATTTGAATACTTGAGGACTAGACTTGGGGTTCGTCCATGTCTATCAGTCACTAAGGTGATCTAGATGTTGCATCAACCTATTTTTATCAGAAGATCATTCATGTTGATGCAACATAGTTCACACTTTGAATCATGTTCAAGGTTGTGATTAAGTTTGAGAACTTGAACCGATTGGAATATCAGTATACAGAGATATAGAGGAAGATAGAATTGTTTGTTTATTTGTTTCTTTGGCATTGTTGTCAAAGGGAGAGATAAATAATATGAAAAGGAACAAGCTATGAAAAGGAACAAGCACCGATGAGAATTATCTAAGGGAGAGACAATCTAAAGAGATAGACTATTGAAGATTAGTTACAGGAGAACTGAAAAGATCACAACTACAGAATGGTAAAGTTGTATTATCTAATGTTGTAAGTCGAAGCATTTTGTTTACAAAGATGTAGAATATATGTTTGGTATGTGTATGGTACATTTCATATTACTTGAGTTGCGATCAATACCAAAGGGAGAGATTATTGAACTACAACTGATTTGGAATCTGATTGAAGAAATTGTGATTACAATATCACTGAGGAGTTGCTGATTAGATACGTAATATGATTAAATTAGTATTATGTTGTCATTGATGTCAACTAGTTTGACAACACTTATCTTGTAAGTTACTATACTGAGACATCTGAAGAAAGGTGAAAGAGATGAAGAACAGAAAAATCTACATGAGGAAAGATGTACATGATAGATGAGGATAAGGAACACATTGAGTAACTTGTTGATGAGTCTATGACTTGATGATATTGACTTTATTATGTTGCATTCATCTATGATAAAGTATAGAGTTGAATTACACAAAGTAGTGTTGTCGGTAAATGAAGCATTTCTAGTACACACCGATGAAGTATAGTGTATACCAATCACAGTATTAACCGAGCAATGTTCACCGACACATTTCTTTGTTAACCGAGTGAGACAGAATGAATTAAATGATTAGTTTAGCTGATAAGATTAATGAGCTGACAAGGGTATAACATCACGGTAACGGATAATGTTTGTTACATAGATCGACGGCTGACAAAATTTAGAAAAGATCTAAAGGATGAAAATCAAATGTGTTATTGACACAAGTGCCGAGAAAGTTTGAAGCAAAAAAATATATGAATGTGGTTAAATGACAAAATCTAATGGTGGAAAAGAAAATGATTTACTCATCTATATAAGAGAACAAAATTTCTTTATGAAAAGACGTCGGAAGAAGTAGAAATTGTAGGGAATATCATGTGAACAAGGTTTTCATGCATTCTGATCATACTAGTTGAATAAGAACTGAGTTGCAGAATAATTACTAAGCACAAAGAGCAATTATCAATGGATAGTAAGTTGATACGGTATTGAATCTGAAGTGAAATATTGATTAGAAGGATTTGTATGGACTGAATATTGATCTATAATATGCAATTGAAGTTGTATTAAGGCAGATCATTTACTGTTACATATTTAACCATTGTATATAGTCAAAATCTCTTAACTAAGTAGACTCTAAAAGTCTTATGATGTATCATTCATAGAATGAATATTGTTATCCTGTCAACCCCATAGTGAATGCTGGTTGGATGATAACTTCTAGTCTAAAATCCTCTAACAAGGTCACACTTGACAGTGTGCTTGTAAACCTTTAACAGGGTTTGGTCTTAACTGACCTCACTTCAGAAGAGTGAACAATTTTGGGTTGCTGGTCCTAGGTGGTTTTTCCCTTTACAAGGTTTCCATGTTAAATCTCTTGTGTTATGTGTTGATTGTGATATTTGTTTGTTATCATTCTTTACATGTTACATGTCAGATTTGATCGGTAACTATTATAGTATTTGACTGGTAATCGGTAAAAGCACAGACAGTGAAAGTATCTATTGTTTATCGAGGAGAAGAAATCAAAGAAGTTATTTTGAATTATATATTTTGTTTTGGGACACTGGATAACTGATTCACCCCCCTCTCAATTATTCTAACACTTTGCATGTATTTGGCTTTCTCCGCGCTTTCCACATCTTCCTGGCATTTGATTTCTTCATTCTAAGTGAAATTAGGGTTAGGATCTCGAGGATTCTCCTTAATTTCCCTCTTCCATGGCTCTATTTTCTAGGTAGGATTCATAAATAAGTCCTCCTGGCTTTCATCATAGTAATCATAGGATTTTATGTCTATCCCTGACATTTTGTCCTAATCTGATATTATTTCTAGGTTTCTAGGCATCCCCAGGACCTCCTGACCTGGCTCTGACGAAATCTGGGCCTAGGGTCAAATTCGAGGTTGATCCTGACTATGTTAGGATTGAGCTCAAACCTGACTAGGTCAAGATCAAGTTCAAACATGACTAGGTCAGGTTCAACCTCAATTTTTCCCCCTCATTCAAATTTCCAAAATCCTAGATTTTCAGGATTCAGGCTTTCAGGATATTTATTCTCCCACCTCTGGGTTAATCATTTTGGGTTTCAGGATGGTAAATGCTTTAATTTCATTTAATCTAAGTATATTTTCTAAAGGTTAGGACCTAATTGGGATTTAATTCTTCAAGGTGGCCCCTCTAGAGGATTGTGCCCTAGTTCACTATAAAAGGAGGCCTTCCTCTCTCATTTTCATCATCAAGTTTTGTGAGAACATCCACAATAAAGCAATTGCTCTCAAGCTCTCAAGTGTTCCATCAAGTCTTCAAGAATTCAAGTGTTCAAGCATTCATCCATCAAGGAGATCCATTGTTAGCTATTGAAGGATTCAATCTCTTTAGAGCCCCCTTTGATGATCCATCCTTCCACATTCATTCAAGCCTTCTCATATGCAAAGATCAAGTCAAGATTGGTGTTTAAGATCAAATTCCATTGATTCAAGACATCCTACATTCATCCTACATCCATTGAAGTATTCCTACTTGTGGATTTGAGGATTCGAATCCTCTATAAGGACTTCAACATAAGCGAGGTGATTTGTTTCAATTACTTTGTTTATGCACACTATATTTCAATTCAATTTCAAGGTTAATTGCTAAATTGGGGTTTGACCAAGGTAAACCCCCCATACAAAAAAAAAACCCCCATTTTCTTGTAGGTACAAGTGCAAAATTTTAGATCTGAGAGCGAATTTGGATACCGTTTTTGATAAACTTCCAAGATCTGTGAACATAATTTGAATCTGACTTCAAGTAAAGAATGTAGTATTTGACCTTTTATGAGGGTCAAACCTTACCTGAGCTCATCTTGGAGAAAGATTTATGGGTTTTCTCTGTCTCAACATTTCTAGTCCAGGATAAGTTTTAGAATTGCCTGAAAGTACACACAAACATCAAAATTTGACATTTTCCAGATCTGCCCTAATTTGAGGTTAGTATTTGTATTTCATATTCCAAGCATAATTTCCTTCAAATAGGGAAATATTGGATTTACTCTCTCTCTCTCTCTCTCTCTCTCTCTCTCTCTCTCTCTTCCATATTCCTCATAAATTGATTCGATTGTGTATTAACCTCTTGGTTGATCAAATTGGATCTCTTCTTTAGAAATTTGGGTTTGAGGATAGATCTCATATCTTCCCCCTTCCCTTTACATCTGAATAGGGATGAATCCATTTTAACCCTATTCATTTTGGTGAACCTGACTAGCTTACTCTCTTTATGTTTTGGTGTTAGATTCCTCTCTTTTCTTTTGTGGAATTGGATGCCTTATTGTGCTTTCCTTTTATCTTGTTAGTATTATATTTTTCCTTTGTGTTAGATCTTGCATGCTAATTAGATTTGATATTTATGCTTTATGTGTCCTTAGTTGAGTTCATTCACATTAAATTGGTTTATGAGCTTTACTACCACTACTACTTATAATATTCCGGTTAGAAGAAGTCATAGACTCATGGATGCCTTTGATCCTGAATCTTCCTCTCCTTTCCTTAGGATCCCAAATGATAACTTGATTCTTCATAATTCCAATCCTACTATGGAGCAAAACTCTTCTCACTCATCTCATGATGAGGATGACTCTTTAAGAGTTCCTCTTGAGCAAGTCTAAAAACTTTCCACTGAACTTGATAAAATGGGTAATTGGCTTCTTCAAGAGAACCATAATCAAGATTCCATTCAAGCTATAGAGGCTCTTAAGAAAGTTCTCCATGATAGTGATCAAGGTCTTAACCTCTTGCATGGTATTACTCACCTTGTGCATTCAAATGTTAAACCTTTAGTTCAAGAAGCTCAAGATTTAGGGTTGATTCCTCCTATCACTAGTGTTGAGCCTCCTTCTAATCCTTTACCTAGTATTCCTATCTATACTCCTCCTTTTGTGACTATGATGGTTCCCTCTATTCCTATGAGTGTTCCTCCTGTGTCCATTCCTACATCACAACCTTCATATCATAATGTTCCTTTTACTTATTCCAATCCACTTCCAACTGTAATTCCTATTGTTCCTCCAGTTGTGTCTTCTATTCTTGCAGCTTCTTACACTTTACCTAGTGTGTCTAATGTTGCTACTCCTCATATTTCCTCTAATGATTCAACAATCCTCAGTTTGGCTTAGACTATGTCATCCTTACAACAAAAACTTGCTTCTTGAACTCAAAACAAGTTTAGTATTCCTACATGTGACATGGGAAGTCCCTTGTCCTGAGACATCATTCGTACTCATGTTCCTCAGCAAGGTGAGATGCCTCATCTTGAGAATTATAATGGAAAAGGTGATCCTGTTCATCATGTTAAAACTTTCCAAATCCTTTGTAGTGATTATGCTCATGACCATAGGATTTTAGCCAAACTATTTTCTAGAACTTTCTGTGACAAAGCCTTATAATGGTATTATTCTTTTCCTCCTTATTCTATTGATTCCTTTCCACAACTTGCTAATGCCTTTATTCAATAATTTCAAAATAATATTGGTCCACAAGTGTCTTTGACTGATTTGATGCATTGTAAATAAAGTGCTAAGGAAAAATTGACTAAATTTATTGGTAGATTTAAGCATTTATATGCTCAGATTTCCTATCATGTTCCTGATATTGATATTCAATGTATGTTTATTTCAAATTTGTAAAAGGATATTAGAGATAAGATTTTGCTTACTGAATTTACCTCTTTTTAACAACTTTTTGCAGCACTTCATCATTATCAATTACAAGTCAGTCAATTTGAGAGCACCACTCCAATGGCTCCTGTTCCAGTTGATAAGAGTGATGCTGCTCCTAATCCAAACAAATTTAAAAAACTCAATAACTATGTCAAGATAAACAAACAAGAGAATGCAGTTGCTGATCAAGTTGTTGTTGCATCTCACAATGCCACTTCTGCATCCACTTCTTTTCGATTAAATCATGCATTTACTCCTCTTTCTGAATCTTTACATGCTATTATGAATAGGTTGTTAGTTTCTAATATGATTACTTTACCTCCTATTTGACCTCTTTTACTTGTTACAATTGCATCTAAATCTTTTGATCAAAATTATTTTTGTCAATATCATCGTCAGAATGGTCATGATACTGAGAAATGTTATTCTTTAAAACATAAGGTTCAAGATCTAATTGATTATAAGGCTTTATCTATTGATAATCTAGATAATAGTGGGAATAAATTTTTCTCTCCTCCTAATTAGAACCTTCAAATTTATACGAACCCTTTACCTATGCATGATACTAATACTATTGCTCAACCATCTGCTATGGAAATTATGTATGATTCAAAGATGGATGATCTCAATCATGTTGTTAATCAAGTGGAGCATGTTGATTAATCGGTATCTCCACCTCAACCTCAACTTCAACCTTAACCTCAGCTTCAACCTCAAGTTCAATCTCAACCTCGACCAAAACCTAAACCTCAAATGAAAATTCAACCTAAACCTCAACAACAATTTAAGAATAAGAGACCTTAGGAACTTTTGATTACCTTTGATGACTCTAAGACTATTAAGGCTCCTGATGGTCCCCTTTACATTGTTGCTAGGATTTCTCAGATACCTACTCGTGGTTGTCTTGTTGATCCTACATCCTTAGTCAATGTTATCACTGAAGAAATTTTTTTTATGAAAAGCTTACAACATGACTTTTATGATACATTGGATGTGTGGATTCAAACTTGCAATGGTTTTCTTTATCCATCCTTTCATTGTATTACTTTATTGGTTGAACTTTGTGGAAAAATTGTGAACACTACCTTTGTTGTTGTTCCTACTTCTAATCAATTTCAAGTTAAGCTAGGTTTTCCTTGGTTAACTACCATGCATTTTGTTGCTTCACCTATCCATAAGTGTCTTAAATTCATTCATGATGAAGAAGTGAAGCTGATTAATCATAGTCTATATCAACCTTCTAGGCCTAGAGATTGTGCTGCTCTAGATTTCTTTTGGCCTTCATTACCTAATTCATGTCCTCCTCGACCTAATAATCTTTTTAGATCATATCAAGCTTATAAACATCATAAAATTATTGAATTAAGTTCACCTCCTAGGGATCTTAATCATGGTCTTTTACCTACACCTTCTATACCTCCTTTAACTATGAATTCTAGCTCTATTAATCAAGTTCCTTCTACCAAAGCTATCAAAGATCCTATGGTTAATAATCCTATTGATCTTCCTAAAGATCCTATGAAGCATCCTATGATTGTTCCTCCTAGTTCTCAACCTATTTAAAATAAATCAAAACATAATTGATCTACTAATGAACATTTTAAAAAGCGTCATGCTCATGCTAAAGCTCAAAGATCTCTACATTCTACAGATAGACCTATGCATAATGTGGTAGAATAGATTGTTACTAATAATGATGTTCACATGCATGATTATGATGATTCTATTCTCATCTTCGATCCTATTTTGATTAATTTGGATGAAGAAGATACTCTTGATGATACTAATGATGTTAATGATGAATATGAAACTATTGACATTGACATTGATTTACCTAATATGCTTTCATCACAATTGACTCTTACACCTAGTGTCGAACCTAGTGATTCTCAAGAGGATTCTTGTTTGGAACTGGCTATCATTCCTACTATGTTGGATATAGTCCCTCTTGCGAGTTACCCACCTTCCCTAAATGATATACAATGAGATGGGGAAAGTAGGTGACACACTTGATCGGCTTGTCCTTTGTGGTAGCTTTGTTGTGTGTTTTCCTGTTGTACTGTGCTTCTCCTGTAATGTGTTTTCTAAATGTTGTTAGATTCTTTTATAAAATCCTTGTTACTCAGTTGGTACAAGGTGATAAAGGAATTGAAACTGTTGTTCAAGTTCCTCTATATGTATCTCTATTCTTCTGTGTTGTTCAATGTTATGTTGTAGCTGTGCTATTGTTCATAAATTTTTCCTTGTGTAATCTGCTTGGATTCGAGATATGGTAGCACTAATTCTTTTTGGTCTCCATGTCATGGTCTGAAAAGATTCTCCTTCGTATATCTTATGTGATCTTTCCTCCTTTTTTATTGTAGTTCTACTTTCTTTGGGAAATGATGTCAATTCATTTGCAATAATATCATATATATATTATCTTATGATCATACTGACCCCATGGTAGGTAGATCCCTTCTATGATCTCTATATGTTTTTGTGATATTTCCCTTCATTTGTCTTCATCTAGGGGCATCTCGATGTGGAAATGTAATTAGTGGAGTTGTTTATGTTTTCGTTAAAGCCATTGCTCCTATTAAAGTGTCAGCAATGACTTTAACGTGGGGGCATACGCTCTGCTCACCTATTGCACACATGCACTTTTCAATACACACATTTTTTTTTTCAAGATACTCTTTCCCTTTTTGGATTAGTAATTAATCCTTAAAGCATGGGTTTATATTTTAGGATCTCTTGATCCCTCCAGTTTCAAATACACATATATTTTGATCCCTTAAGGTTAGAAGTGTCCTTAAGACTAGATCTCTTTTTTTTTTTTGGTTTTATTCTTATGGAATAGAATATTCCTAAGTATGAATCCTTGATGGGTTGACTAGTGAGTAGCCACATTCACTAGGTGTTTCAATTCCATCTTTTCATTTCCACCATTTTTCTGTGTGGTTCACAATGGGACATAAGTTTTCATTGGGCGAGGTAATCACACTCCTTCTTTGTATCTCTAGAGATGTCTCTCTTATTGGGATATAGGAGTTGATGAAGACTTGAGTCCCTGGGGGCTTAAGGTTTCTCTTTGTCCCTTGGATTACAATAAGATTATCTATTCATTCTGATGTCCTTTACCAAGAGTTTGCATCGAGTCCATACTCTTGCTAAAGTGGGGGGTTAATGTATCATCCTAAAATGGAAGCACTTCCATGATAAGATAATTTAGCCCTTCGAGTAAGTGGTTTGGGGTCATGTTAAGTTCCTTGATTGGATCTTTGCATGTATTTGGCTTTCTCCCTACTTTCCACTTCTTCCTGGCACTTGATTTCTTCATTCTAGGTGAAATTAGGGTTAGGATCTCGGGGATTCTCCTTAATTTCCCTCTTCCATGGCTCTATTTTCTAAGTAGGATTCAAAAATAAGTCCTCCTAGCTCTCATCATAGTAATCATAGGATTTTATGTCTATCCCTAACATTTTATCCTAATCTGATATCATTTCTAGGTTTCTGGGCATCCCCGGGACCTCCTGACTTGGCTCTGACTGAATCTAGGCCTAGGGTCAAATTTGAGGTTGATCCTAATTAGGTCAGGATTGAGCTTGAACCTAACTAGGTCAGGATTGAGGTTGAACCTGACTAGGTCAGGTCCAACCTCGATTTTGCCCCCCTCATTCAAATTTCTAGAATCTTGGATTTATGGGATTCGGGCTTTCAGGATATTTATTTTCCCAACTCTGGGTTAATCATTTTGGGTTTTGGGATGGTAAATCCTTTAATTGCATTTAATCTAGGTATATTTTCTAAAGGTTAGGACCTAATTGGGATTTAATTCTTCAAGGTGGCCCCTCTAAAGGATTGTGCCCTAGTTCACTATAAAAGGAGGTCTTCCTCTCTCATTTTCATCATCAAGTTTTGTGAGAACATCCACAACCAAGAAATTGCTCTCAAGTGTTCCAACAAGTCTTCAAGCATTCAAGTGTTCAAGCATTCATCCATCAAGGAGATCCATTGTTAGCTATTGAAGGATTCAATCTCTTTGGAGCCCCCTTTGATGATCCATCCTTCCACATTCATTCAAGCCTTCTCATATGCAAAGATCAAGTCAAGATTGGTGTTGAAGATCAAATGCCATTGATTGGAGAAATCCTACATTCATCCTACATCCATTGAAGTATTCCTACTTATGGATTTGAGGATTCGAATCCTCTACAAGGACTTCAACATAAGCGAGGTGATTTGTTTCAATTACTTTGTTTATGCACACTATATTTCAATTCAATTTCAAGGTTAATTCCTAAATTGGGGTTTGACCAAGGAAAATCCCCCATACAACAAAAACCCCCATTTTCTTGTAGGTATAGGTGTGGAATTTTAGATCTGAGAGTGAATTTGGATACCCTTTTCGGAAAACTTTCAAGATCTGCGAACAAAATTCGAATCGGACTTCAAGTAAAGAATGTAGTATTTGACCTTTTATGAGGGTCAAACCCAACCTGAGCTCATCTTGGAGAAAGATTTTTGGGTTTTCTCTATCTCAGCATTTCCAATCTAGAATAGGTTTCAAAATTGCCTGAAAGTATACATAGACATCAGAATTTGACATTTTCTAGATTTGCCCTAATTTGAGGTTAGTATTTGTATTTCATATTCCAAGCATAATTTCCTT
This sequence comes from Chamaecyparis obtusa, assembly GCA_027943335.1. Taxonomy (NCBI): domain Eukaryota; kingdom Viridiplantae; phylum Streptophyta; class Pinopsida; order Cupressales; family Cupressaceae; genus Chamaecyparis; species Chamaecyparis obtusa. The sequence continues at coordinate 97,109 of BSBK01001238.1, forward strand.
CAAATAGGGAAATATAGGATTTACTCTCTCTCTCTCTCTCTTCCATATTCCTCATAAATTGATTCGATTGTGTATTAACTTCTTGGTTGATCAAATTGGATCTCTTCTTTAGGAATTTGGGTTTGAGGATAGATCTCATATCTTCCCCCTTCCCTTTACATTTGAATAGAGTTGAATCCATTTTACCTCTATTCATATAGCTCAATCTACTGTGAAATCAGAGTATGTTGTTGCTTCTATTAACTGCACTCAAATTGTTTAGATGAAACAAATGTTGAAAGAAATTGGAATAACTTTTGATGAGCCAGTGGTTATCCATTGTGATAACACCATTATAGTGAATATGTCAAAAAATATGGTGATGCATTCTAAAACTAAACATGTCTCTATCAAGTATCACTTCTTGAGAGACAACGTGGTAGAGAAGGAAATAAGTATATTAGCACAAAGGAATAGATTGCAAATATCCTTACAAAGCCGTTGCCAAAAGATACCTTTGAATATCTCAGAGGTATGCTTGGGGTTTAGGTCCCTCCTATTAATAATTAAATGATACAGGGATGCATCAATCCAGTGGTTTTTCAAAGCCTTATCATATTCTGGACTCGATGTAGGGATCTACTCCTCAGGGGGAGTGATCATTGAAGAAAAGTTGTGAAGGATAGTTGATGACTTATGGCACCCTTTGCCATTATTTTAGAAGGGGGAGAGTTTCTATGAGAAAATCCCTACTGTATGGGGAGATTGTATGGAGGTGTACTATGAGAGTATTGTTTGGTTGCAAAACTTTGGATTGATAAAACATTGGGTTAATGAATTTTCCCATAGGTTGACATCAATGCCAAAGGGGGAGATTATTGGATATTGCTAATGCATTAGGGAGATGTTTGATACATTTAATATATTTAATAACTACATTGCGTGATGTTGGAGTTGCAGATATTGTCATTAGTTTTTTTTCACTGATGTCAACATATGTTTTTATGAAGAGAACAGGCTAGTTATTACAGTGTACAGACATTGTATGGATGTTTTAGAACATGTGAAGTTAGATGAGAGTTAACGAAGATGTTGTGATCTTATATCCAAGATCGCATCATGTAATTTTGTGTATCGAATGAGTTACATATGTTTTGGTGAAGACTGGTTACTAGACTGTGATAGTGGAAGTTGACAGAGTTAGTCTCTGTGTTTTTGGTATATCTTATAGAAGGTATGGATTCAGTGTATGTGAGCTTGAGGAATGATAGACAAGGTATTGAAGAATGTTAGTTGGTTAGCGCAAGGTATAGAAAGAAGGATGACATTAGCTATGGCATGTGATCTAGAGAAGACTTATTTGGGATCTAACTTCAGATGTAGCCTACATTTTGGTTGGTGAATGTAAATTAAGGATGTCGGTCCTTAATTTTTTTAATGTAATAATTGTTTTTGATACCATGTGTATCTTAGAAATGATTTATGTAGTTTTTATATTAGGAAAGCCTAATTGGCCGACTTCATCATGTAGATTGTAATAGGGTATATATGTAAGATCTTTTCTTTAGAAAAGATATGGATGAGATGTATGTAATGTGAAAGAGGATTGTGAAAGTTGTGAGCTTGTACTTTCTAGATGTAGAGCATATAATTGTATGTAATTCATTGGAACTGATCAAGCAAAGATAGTTGTTGTCAGACAGTTCACAAGGATTGTGTATTTCCTCATATACACTTGTGTTGCGAACAATGTATTCTGAAGGTGGACTTAACCTTCTTTGGGCATTGAGCCTAGGTAGTGAGCCTACCCTCTTTTCTTGACTCCTAACAAGGTCTGTCCTCTAACAAGGACTATGTACTGTAATGCTTTAAGTAGATCCTAACATGACTAAATCCTCTAACAAGGATACTATACTCTTAGTACATCATTTGTGGGTGCTAATTCACATCAGGGTTTTTACCTTTAATAGGGTTTCCCCGACACCAAAATATTGTGTTATTGTGTTGGCATTAATTGTGTTCATTGGATCTGATATTGCTTCTATTCAAAGTTTAAAATTTAATATTCTGTCATACAAGTGATTCACCCCCCCTCTCACTTGTATTGTAGACTGTTATTCCTAACATGTTCATGTTATGAATGCCCATGTGCTCATTAAGTAGACTAATTTTATGTATGTTCATGTCATATGTATATTTTTCATGCATGCCAATTAAAATGTAATTAATGTTTAATTAATTTACATTTCATACATGTAGCTAAAATCAATTATTGTATTTAAATGTCAAGCTATTTAAGAAAACATAAAAATACTTTATTCTCACTAATGTCTTAAGGGGACATACATAAAAGCATGTACATAACATAAGACATAAAAGTGCATACATAAGAACATATACAAATTTCATAAGAACATACTAAATTGAACCATCAAAGCATACATGTTCATGTTATGAATGTTTATGTGTTCATTAAGTAGACTTATTTTATGTACTTGTTCATGTCATATGTATTTTTTTCATGCATATGTCAGTTAAAATATAATTAATGTTTAATTAATTTATATTTCATACATGTAGTTAAAATCAATTAATGTATTTAAATGACATAAGCTAAAAGAAAACATAAAAACATTTTATTATCACTAATTTCTTAAGGGGATGTCTTAAGAAGACATACATAAAATCATGTACATAAAAGCATGTGTCTTAATGTGTCATAAGGGGTCCTTAGATCTCTTAGGACCCATTACAAGCTCTTAAAACCCATTATGACCTATTAAGACACATTAGAACTATAGAGTGTGTCTTAAGGGGTCATATGACCCCTTATGACACACTTTATGGTTCTAATGTGTCTTAATGGGTCATAATGGGTCGTAAGGGGTCATAATGGATCCTAAGGGGTCTAAGTACCCATTACAACCCCTTACAACCCATTATGACCCATTAAAACACATTAGAATTATAAAGTGTGTCTTAAAGGGTCATAGGACCCCTTAAGACCCACTTTATGGTTCTAATGTGTCTTAATGGGCCATAATAGATCATTAGTAGTCCTTAGACCTATTAGGACACATTAAAACCCCTTACAACCCATTATGGACTGTTAAGACACATTAGAACCATAAAGTGGTTCTTGAGGGGTCTTATGACCCCTTAAGATACACTTTATAGTTATAATGTATCTTAAGGGGTATAAGGGGTTTTAAGGGGTCTTAATGGGTCCTTAGACCCCTTAGGACCCATTATGACCCATTAAGACACATTAGAACCATAAAGTGTGTCTTAAGGAGTCATAGGACCCCTTAGAACACATTATGACCCCTTTCTACACATTAGAACTATAAAGTGTGCCATAAGGGGTCGTATGACCCCTTAAGACAAACTTTATGGTTCTAATATATCTTAAAGGCTTATAATGAGTTGTAAGGGGTCTTAATGAGTCCTAAGGGTTAGATCCCTTACAATCCATTATGACCCATTAATACACATTAGAACAATAAACTATCTAATATGTCTTAATGAGTCATAATGGGTCATAAGGGGTCCTCAGACCCCTTAAGACCCATTAAGATCCCTTACAAACTATTATAGCCCTTTAAGACACATTAGAAACATAAAGTGTGTCTTAAGGGATCATGGGACCCCTTAGAACACTTTATGACACCTTTCAACACATTAGAACCATAAAGTGTACCCTAAAGAGTCATAAGACCCCTTAAGAGACACTTTATAGTTCTAATGTGTTTTAAAGAGTTATAATAAATTTTAAGGGGTCTTAATGGGTCTTAAGGGGTCTAAGGACCCCTTACAACCCATTATGACCCATTAAGACACAATAGACACTTTATTATTCTACTATGTATTAATGGGTCATAATGGGTCCTAAGACCCCTTATAACTCATTATGACCCATTACAACCCCTTACAACTCATTATGACCCATTAATACACATTAGAATCATAAAGTGGGTCTTAAGGGGTCCTATGACCCCTTAAGACACACTTTATAGTTCTAATGTGTCTTAAGGGGTCTAAGGGGTTTTAAGGGGTCAAAATGGATCATAAGGAATCTTAGGATCCATTAAGACCCCTTACAATCCATTATGACTCATTAATACACATTATAACAATAAAATATGTCTTAAGGGGTATTATGACCCATGAAGACACACTGTAGAGTCTTAATGGATCATAATAGGTCATAAGGGGTCCTTAGACCCCTTAGGACCCATTACAACCCCTTAGGACCCATTGTGATCCATTAAGACACATTAGAACCATAAAGTGTGTCTTAATGGGTCCTATGACCCATTAAGACACACTTTATTGTTATAATGTGTCTTAATGGGTCATAATGTGTGTGTGTGTGTGTGTGTGTGTGTGTGTGTGTGTGTGTGTGTGAGAGAGAGAGAGAGAGAGAGAGAGAGATGAATTTAAAGGAATATAAAATTAAAGGGAAAGAGAGAAATATAGAAATAAGTCAATCGAGATAGGGGAAGAGAGAACATACCCAATTAATCTTGCTAATATCTTAAGGGGACGTACATTTAAAAGTATGTACAAATTTAACAAAAGACATAAAAGCATGTACATAATCTAACATATAAAAATTTTATTAGAACATACTATTGAATCAACAAAGCATACATAACAACACATGAATAAAATCATTTCAAATCAAACATGCATGATTATATAAAAGCTTGTACATCAAAGCATACATAATTGAACCAAGCATGTATAATTGAACCATCAAAGCATGTACATTTAATTGAATCGTCAAAGCATATATAATAATATATAAAAATTATATACTTGAACATACTATTGAACCATGAAAGCATAAATAAAATAATACATCACTTAGCATACAAACCAACATGTGTAAAAGTATTGTATTCTCACTAATTTATCATAAACTTAATCTAACTAGCAAGCAATCTAGATAATGTCATAATTTATCTAACTAATATCTTAAGGGGATGTCTTATGGGGATGTCCTAAGGGGACATACATAAAAATAGTTACATAACAAAAGGCATAAAAGAATACATGAGAACATATAAAAATTTCATAAGAACATACTATTGAACCATGAAAGCATACATAACAACATGCATAAAAGCATTTCAAACCAAGCATGAATAATTATATATATCAAAGTATTTTTGTCCAAACATGCATAATTGAACCAAGAATGCATAATTATATATCAAATCATATCGAATATCCATTACATCATTTATGAGTTTTAAGCTACAAAAAACACAAGTTCAAATGTGAAAGTTTGAATTGCAACTTTGTCGTTATAACCAAGTGACTGTAATGTAGAACTTTTTGTCTAGGCATGTATTCAATAAATTGAACACCATTTTTGTCTATCTTCATTTGCTAATAATATTTTCCTTCAATGACAATTGAACCAGTTGGATATGATTGTCCATCACCATCTACAATTACTTATGGCAACTTGTATTTTTATTTCGTGCATCTTAGTACATAATAATTTACACTTTCTGCATTGTCGAAATCCACAACCACAACAAAAATATCACCTATGTACAAATGTCCATGCAATTAGAAAATTAAAAAAAAGGATATAAATAATTTGATCACCACTTGTGATAAATTAATATTAATAAAAAAAACATGTATGTGCACACACCTATAACAACTAAATCAGAAACACGTTCAAAATCAGCCAAATATATAGGATCATGAATGTTTATGTCAATGCCATCATCTTCATAAGGAGGCATTTTGTTTGACTCCTTCATATCCCATCGTGAAACATATCCATTTGTAATATTCTCACATTGACTCATTGGATTGTCCTCAACATAGTCAACACAAAAGCATGATTTTTCTCTTACTTGAATCAATGGAGGCCTATGTTTTCCTATAGTCATCACTTGATTTAACCTTCTAATACGACCAATTCTTTGATAATTTTAAGGATTCAATCAATCTATATCTATTACAAATATGAAATGAAATTTGCACATTTTTAGATCAACAATTACATGATAAAAGTGAAAAGCACATGATTGAAAATTTTATAAATAAGAATTTGAACAAAATAAATTTTATCTTTCACTTCCCCAAAATAACGGTTGTTTTATTAGGTGTCTCAACTAGAAAAATGACCTGGACACCATCCAACAATTTTCTTCACATTCTCTATCATGTTACTTGTATGTTAATCTATGAACTAAATTAGTTTAAAGAAAATGGATCTAGAAGCTTCTTTCAAGACATTATATTACTTGAACACCATTTGCGTACCTACAAGTTCATGTTGGTGAAGTGCACACTTTAGACATGCTCCTTCTCCATTGTGCTCCCCTTTTCCATGTCCACTTTCAAAGAAGTTCCATAGAAACTTAACATTGCATCTAGCATGTTGCATGGCCAGCCAATTAAAGGCTTTTGCAGATTTAAATTGTCCTTCTTGATTATATACACCTAAAAATGGCTTCATTAATTAATTAAATATTTATTATTTAATTACTATTGACTTGATAAATTAATTAAATATTTATTATTTAATTAATAATTATTCCTCTATTTATTAAATAAATTATTCAATTTATTTAATAAATTCACTATAGTCTAATTCTATATCCTAAGTCTTCTAAATAGTCTATTAAAGTGATTTAATTAAATACACAATCACCTAAATATGACTAAGTCTTCTAATTCACTTCATCCACCTAGTCACCCAACACATCACCTTGGCTAAAATAAATAATTATTATTAATTATTTATTCATATTTATCCTCACCCACACATGTCCTATTCTTAAGGGCTATGTGGCCTCATAGGACTTAGTCTCATGACCACATGTCCTCTCAACAACCAATTCAAGAGACATTCCCTATTCCTAAGGGGCTTCTCAAGCCACCTCTAAGGGTCAAAGGTGACTCATGGGACACTTGTACAAAGAATCCTCATGAGGAAAATGTCTCTCCCCCTTTCTCTCTTTGGTCTTTGTGAGACACTTGACATGTGTCTTTTCCTTCCACCTTCTTCTCCTCCATGTCAATGTGAGAGGAACATCATCCCTATTCTTCCTCTCACATTGCAACTACATCCCCCTTTCTCTCAACTCCTTCAACCAAGTCAATCCTAGCCCTAGGATCTTCCACCTTTCATTCTCAACCATAGGATTGTGCCACCTAAGCCTAGATCCTCCAAAAATCTATAAAAGGAGCCTCATTTCTCATTTGAGAGCTAATAGGTATTTTTGATAACAAGCATCCAAGCATTCAAGCATTCAGGCATCCAAGCATTCAAGCAATCAAGCATTCCATAGCAATCACCATTTCATTTGCATTTCATCCATTAGTTTGCATAAGCTATTGTGCACTCAATTTCATTCAATCTCCACACTTTGGTAGCATCTTGGGAGAAGGCTTCATTTTGGAAATCTGAGAGCTCAACATCTTTAAGAAATCAAAGCTAGGAGGACAATGGAGACAAGCTGCATGGTAGGTGAAGGTAATTAAATTAGTTTCATCATTTCATAGTTACTTTGCATTCTTCATTGTGTTTGCATTAGATAGATTCATTGGCTTTAATAGTTAATTTATCATTTCTAGTTGGTAGATATCTAATTTGCATACATTTTTGGCACTAGAAGGAGGGCCCAACCGAGCTTTTCACTTTCAATTTTTAGTTTTCCGTGTGCAAGATTTTCTACAGGTTATTTCTGTGCATTTGTCCATGATTTCTGTGCATTTGTTCATTTCTACTGCACATCCATTTTCTGCAACCACAGACATAAACTTTCATCTGGTTTTCACTTTCTATCATATTTTTTGCACATTTGTTAAACTGTCTTGCGCATAAATCATTTTTCGCTGGGCATCCATAATAGTTGCGCATACATATCATCAGGCTATGCATTCATTCAATTGTTTCACGCATATATAATTCATGTGCATATATCCAAACTTACTGCGCATTTATGTCACTGTTCTGCGCATTTATCAGTTTTTGTAGAAAAATTCAATCTTCTGTTAGATTTGTTTTTAGCTAACATTTTGACAAGTGTCTGTTCGTTCTGGTAGTATTTTTAGGCTATTTTGCAGGACGTAATTTTGAAGACCCCATTGCTAAAAAAAATTTCTAACAGTTTGATTGCAGATTGCCAAGGGGTTTGCAAAATAAACTATAATCTCATTTGGGCTTAAAATACGACATGTTTTTGCTTTGTGTGTCTTCCTTAGCATAGATTCAAGTATCTGTTGTGTTTTTCTTAATAGCATATCTGTAATCCCAAAATTATAACAATGTATCCTCTCCCCTCGCCATTCGTGGACCTTGGGTGTAAGAGAAACTATTATAATTTTTAGAGGGCGGTCTTTGGTGGGAAAAGAGGTACTCACCCCAAGGAACGACCCAACCGATAACAGGCTAAAGCCAACCCCTTCCAAACCGGTATATAAAAAAATGCTAATGTGATTAGTCTCACATTAGATAGGTGTGAATTCATTGTGGCAACCAAAATCTCCTCCAGTACCCTAGTGGTGCATTAAAGTCCTACTTAGTAGAGGTGAAAGCCTTGCTTTGAAAGGATTGGGAGAGCCCCCTTAATTGGGAAAATGACTTGATCACAACCACCTGAATGGATGTCCTTACTAAAAACTTTTGTTTAGTGGCCAAAAAGCTTCTATCTGCTAGCTCAAGGAGTCACCCAAGCTCATGAAGACACCCCACATTACTCACAGTTCATAGTAGAGATAGCAGTTCTTTGGGAAGTAATGACCCATTGAATTCAAAACTTGGTGTGCCTGAGAAGTGAGTGCACTGTAAGGAGGAGCCCGTGCCTCCAAGTTCCTAGGCTGTCCATTGTGAATTTGCATGGCTGGATTTTATTATCTTAGTGGGGATTCAGCAGATATCATCCTTGCCAACCATAGGATTGTACGCGTGTTTGTGCATTCATATTAGCATAGTTAGATTAACATCATTTCTATCTTGTGTGTGTGTGTTTATGCATTTTTCTCTTTGCCAAAAAAAAACAAAAAAAACAAAACCAGCTAACACCAGGAAAATCCAAAACATTTCAATTCAGATCAAAATTTCAACACCTGCGCATATATCACATCTTTCCACACATTTGATCAAAGTTGTTGCGCATTTATAAAAAATTGTTGCACATCTGTGCAAACTGTTTGTGCTTTTGATTATTACCAGTCGCATCTGTTACATATTGTTGTGCATCTGTTTAATTTTGTTGCGCATTGATCAATCTGTCCTGCACATTTGTTGTTGCGCATTTACAACAGTGAGCATTTCCACAAACTTTGCAATTTTCAAAATCACTTTTTTAGATACCCATTTTCATCCTTAGTAAGATTCTGGAGAAATAGTCAAGTTACACAGACCTTTGATCTTTAGTTTGACCATTCATCACTTTTCATCATTCCTTCATCAAGATTCATCAAATCATTTTTCTTCCAAATCTTTGAAATTTTCAATTTTCTATTGAAACATTATCTTATCCATTAGATTTTGATCTTTGTGAGTTTACCATATTAGGATATATCATCCTTAATCATCAAACTTGCTTAGGTTATTATCTCTTGATTTCTCTTTGTCATATCATAGTGAGATCTATACCTCCTATTGACTTAGAGTTTATCAAGTTATCTTATCACTTTTCAACACATTTCAATATCTTTCCTATCAATCACTTTCCATATCTTCTAATCAAAAATATTTCATCCCACAATCAATTCTTTCAATTTTATGGTTCAAACTCGATCTCAAAAATTTAAACAAGCCACCAATCCAGAATCCCTAGACAAGATGGAAGGCAATACCAGCAACAAAGAAAATCCTTGGCCTGAAGCTCCTAAGAAAACTTCACTTTTTACATCCACTGATGAACCCACCGATGAAGAACTTAGGGAAGCTTCACAAGATCCTCAATTTTATCATGTCATGGAAAGACTCTTAGGCTTGGATAAAGAGATGTATTTTCTCATGCTTGCTCAATAAGGAGCTAAGTTACCAAGTGATTTTGATGTTTCTTATCTTAGAGAACCAACTCACACAAATAATCAACAAATTCCTAAAGGTTCTCAAGATACTCATTGAGCAAAGGAAACCAATCAGCAATCCAATGCTTCTCATAGTCATGAACAACACACTATTTCTCAAAATGATCAGCCAAATCATGCTTCCCAAAACAATGCTTCTCACAACAATGTTTCCCAAAACACTCAAGGAAACACACTGTCTTTGGATCCCGTCCTACAACAAATCCAAATGCTTCAACAAAAAATTCATGACATCCAAACTGGATCATCAAAAAAGAAGTATTCCTTGGATGATATATGTCCTTATCCTTTTGATAAGAATTTAGCAATGATTCCATTCCCTCCTCATTTTGAGGTACCAAAATTTGACAAATACAAAGGGAATTCGGATCCACAAGACCACATTCATAAGTTTTGTGCTGTTTGTATTGAAGTCGCTCACAATGACACTTATCTTATGCGACTATTTCCATGAATTTTAGGAGGACAAGCCATGGAATGGTTCTCTAAACTTCCCCCCAGCATCAAATCTTTCAATGAGCTTCTTGACAAATTTGTGACTCATTATTCATATAACATCAAACATGAGGTCACTATGCTTGATCTTTGCAATGCACATCAAAAGAATGGAGAACCTTTCCTTACTCTTTTGCAAAGATGGCATCAATTGTTTTCTAAATATCCATGAATGATTCTTGAACAAGAAAAGATGGATATTTTTGTGCATAACCTTACACCAGAAATGAGTTATAGGTTACAATTGCAATTTTCACCAAATTTCAATAAGCTCATGGAAAATGGTATCAAGATTGAGGAAGCCATGGTCCGAAAAGGTGAGATCAAACTTTATTCTAAAGACAATGTTGGATCCTCAATTTCCAATTCCAACAACTATAACAATGACAAATCAAAGTTTTGGAATAAAAACAAAAACATTGTTAATGATGGGATTGTTGATAATCATAATGTCAAACCAACGCAACCCCTTCTTAATCTCACCAGTCAGGCCAATGCTACTCAAGGAACCTACAACAATCAATCATCAAATCAAAATACCAACAAGGATTCATCTAAACTAGGATTGCCTTTTATGTCACCTCGAAGAAACTTTACTCCTTTGGGGGAGTCTCTCGAATCAGCATTACAGAAGTTAATCACAAAAAAACTCATTACGCTTCCTGAAATGAAATATTTTGAACCTAGAGTAAAGCCTTCTTGGTGGAATGAGAATGATTATTGTGAATTTCATAGAGGTAGAGGACATAAAACAAATGATTGCAAAAGACTCAAAAATGTAATCCAAGATTTAATTGAAAGAGGTGAAATTGGTGTTGACGGACATGTCTCGAATGAATCACATACAGCTTTCAAAGATCCACTTCCTGAGCATGAAAAAGGGGGTTCTTCCAACACTAAGGGTGACAATCAAGCTAATTATAATTCCAATCCCTATCGATATGTTGGTAACATTTTTGAATGTCATCCTTCTATGTATTATGCCAATGTTATTACCATCAAAGAAAAATCAGAGAGTCAACCAGTCCAAGCAACTACTCGTGCTCAAGCCAAAGTTACTCTTCAAGGAGTCCAGTCTAAACCAAGCACTACACAAAATAAGTCTGTTTATCTCCCAAAGTCTATCCAAATACTTCCAACCAATACAATCTTTTGGAACAACTCAAGAAAACACCTGCCCAGATATCCATCTTAGATCTTTTGTGTCTTTCCCCATCTCAAAAAGATATCCTTGAAAAAGCTCTCTTAGAGACCCAAGTTCCAACAACTCTAGATCCTAATCAATTTCAAGCTATGGTGGGCCATTTAACAACCCCACACTATTTGTCCTTTACTAAAAATGATGATTTAGCCATTACCCAACCTCCTAATGCTCCCTTACATATCAAAGTCCTTGTTCAGAATCACAAGATTAAAAGAGTATTAATAGATGGGGGAGCTGGCTTGAATATCTGCATGTTAAAGTTAATCCTTGCATTGGGATTTTCTGAGAATGTCCTTGATCCAAAAAAGAAAATCACAATAAAAGCCTATGATGAGGAAGAGAGATCATCCAAGGGGTCCATTGTTCTTCCAATTAGAATTGGTCCTATTGTCAAAGATGTGTCTTGTCAAGTTTTGGACATGGATCTTGCTTATAATATTCTTTTGGGAAGACCATGGATTCATTCCATGCAAGCTGTGCCATCAACTTATCACTAATGTATAAAATTCCCTCACAATGGTCAAGAGATCACTATCAAAGGAGATTCTAATCCTTTTCAATATTGTAGCAATGTGAAGATTTCTGATTCTTTGGTTCCCTATAATCATACTGGATCTTTTGCAACTACACCCAGTGACCCTAGTAATATAGCATCAACTTCTAAATCAAATGGGATCAAGATAGACATCAAAGAAAGAAGTATGGGAGAATATACTTTAGGTCAAGCTCTTTGTATCATTGAGTTACCTTTCTCTCCCAAATCATATGGTAGATCTTTGATCACTAAACAACAATTAGAACCCCCTTCCACACTTTTTTATAACACATTTATAAGTGGGGGCACAATATCCAAAGAGGCAGCTGAGCGTAATGCAAATTATTGGCTTAAGACATAGAAGATTGAAGAGGATATTAAACATGAATGTATATCACGTGATGTCTATGGAAAAGGGTATACTTTGCTACAAAAGATGGGATATCAAGGTACTGGACCTCTAGGGTTACAAAGAGAAGGTGTTATAAAACCAATTTTGCAAAATCCCAATTATCAAAGAGACACTACAGGATTAGGATATAAAGGTGAAGAACCACAAGAACCAAAAGGAAAAGAAAAAATACCACCTTTTCATGAGACATCTAAAGCTCCTGCCTTACAATTCAAAAAGCATGGTATGTATGTAGATCCAGAGAAACAAAGGATAGCTCAAGGAATCATTGATAGACTTGAAGATAATGATGATTCTGATTCTAATGATTATGAATGGGATCCCTGATTATACTAAAGAAATAGGAATCAATGTTGTCCATCAATATAGTAATGATTACCATGAGGGTGAGAGTTCAACAAGTGACTCACTAGGATTGGTCCCATGTAATACTACTCATGTTGATCGTGAATGAAGTGAGCATTATCTTGTGACAGACGATTCGGATGAGAGTATGGAAATAGACCTCGCTGATACTATCATAAACCTTGACAACTTTTCCATCAATACCATCTCTACTTTTGAAACTGACCCAAATGATCCAATGCCCCTTGTCTGTCCTAACCTTATCGATTGGGATTCTCCCGATCACCCAGAACTTGATGTCTTCCATAATGATGACACGATCATTGACTATCTTGGCATCAGGGATCATTTACCACCAGGGGATCACAAGTCAGGATTTTTGATAGAACTCAATGACATGGCCTATTTTGAAGAGAGTGCCAATCCTTTTAGTCATAAAAATATAAAAATAATCAACAGATCTAATGGTGAAAACCACTCAATGGCAGTATTAGATCCAAAAATAGTAAAAAGAAAAGATGCATCTGATGGTGAAAACCTCTTTGAGGCACCTGACAATGGAAGGATTGACACTCTTCAAAACTATCTATATCAAGATCAATCTACCATTCTTATAGAACCAACAATACCACTTAACATTGGAACAGAGGAGTCTCCACGCATCCTCAAAGTAGCAGCATCCTTGATAGAATCAGAGAAAGAAGCTTTTGCAAAATTCTTCAAAAAGACAAATCAACTTTGCTTGGTCCTATGTTGATATGCTTGGTTTGGACCCCAATCTCATTATGCATCATTTATCTATCAAACCAAGTGTAAAACCAGTTAAGCAGAAGCTCCGCAAAATGCATCAGAATTGAAAAAGCTTCTAGATGTTGGATTCATTCAAGCTATTGATTATGCTAAGTGGATTTCAAATATTGTTCCAATTTCAAAACCAGACAAGTCTATTAGGATTTGTATTGATTTTCGAGATCTTAATAAAGCTTGTCTGAAAGATGACTTCCCTTTGCCAAATATTGATATGATTATTGACCTAACAGCTGGGCATGAGATGTTATCATTAATGGATGGATTTTCTAGCTATAACCAAATCAAGATTGTGCTAGAAGACTAGGAAAAAATTGCTTTTACTTGTCCATGGGGTACATACTGCTGGAATGTGATGCCATTTGGCCTCAAAAATGCTGGAACAACTTACCAAAGAGCCATGACCATGATCTTTCATGACATGATGCATACCATCATGGAAGATTATGTTGATGACATTTTAGCAAAATCCAAAGACAGAGCTGGTCATTTGAGAGTGTTGGATAGAATATTCACCCGAATGGAAAAATATCAGATTTGACTTAATCCAAAGAAATGTACATTTGGGGTCACATCTAGCAAACTGTTAGGCTACATTGTCTTAGCTAAAGGCATCAAAGTAGATCTAGAAAAGGTTAAAGCAATATTGGAGATGGCTTCCCCCACTAACATCAATCAGCTAAGATCTTTACAGGGGCATCTACAATCCATCCGAAGATTTGTTTCTCAACTAGCAGATCACAGTCATCCCTTTCAACATTTACTGCATAAAAATATCTTATTCCAATGGGATGATAAGTGTGAGGAAGCTTTTAACAAAATCAAGTAGTATCTAGCGAATCCTCCAACTCTGATGTCACCAATTCTAGGCAAGCCACTCTTGCTCTACATTTTAGCCATGACAGCCTCACTAGGTGCTCTTCTCACTCAGCAAGATCATGAAGGAAAAGAAAAATCCATCTACTACATCAGTTGCACTTTAGTGGGATATGAGTTAAACTATTCCCCTATTGAAAGATCATGTCTGGCTATTGTCTTTGCTTCACAAAAGTGGTGACATTACATGTTGTCACATTCTACTTAGCTTATTGCAAAGATTGATCCTTTAAAGTATTTGTTAAGCAAGACTGCATTGACAGGCAGGTTGGCTAAGTGGGTCATGCTACTTAGTGAGTTTGATATTGAATATGTAGACAGGAAGGCTATCAAAGGTCAAGTGATCGTAGATCAACTAGCTAATGCTCCATTAACAGATGACCACCCTATACACACAGAGTTTCCTGATGCTTATATCTTATCTTTGTCTACACAAGCATGGAAATTATACTTTGATGGCTCATACACTCAACAGGGTTCAGGAGCTGGTATTCTTTTTAACACGCCACAAGGATACACTATTCTGAAATCTTTCAAGTTGTTATTTCCTTGCACTAATAATGTAGCAGAATATGAGGCTTTGCTGATTGGGTTAAAAATGGCTTTACAATGGAACGTATCTAAAATAAATGTCTACAGAGATTCTCAGCTGATTGTTAACCAAGTTAATGATGATTATCAGACCAAAGATGATAAGTTATTGCCATATAAATTTATGGTTGATGACTTTAAAAAGTATTTCTCTATCATCACTTTTGAGAAGATTCCTTAGCATGAAAACAAGGCTGCTAATGCCATGGCAATGATTGCTTCTTTATTTGATATAGAAGATACCAAGGCCCATTTTGAGTTCTTGGTGGAATCCCTGACTTGTCCTACATATGATGACCCTAATATGAGTATTATATGTCATCTGATTGGACATAACTCCCCAACCTATGGAAATATTTATTCTTACCTCAAAGATAACACTCTACCTCCCGACCTATCCCACAATCAAAAACAAACTTTTCTCTGCCAAACCTCCTGCTATATCTTAATATCTGACACCCTTTATTGGCAAGCTTTTGACAGTAGTCTCTTGCGATGTCTCAAACATGATGAAGCTCAACATTCCTTACATGATGTATATGAAGGTATTTGTGGGACACATTCAAGTGGTCCCTCTTTGGCTAAGAAACTCATGCGTATGGGTTATTATTGGCCTACCATGGAAGCAGATTCCTTTCATTTTGCTAGGGCATGCAAGAAATGTCAAATACATGGAAACCTTATCCATGCTCCAGCTCAAGAGTTACATCCTTTTACAACTACTTTTCCATTTAGTCGGTGGGGACTCAACCTCATGGGCACTATCAATCCTCCATCTTCCAACGGCCACAAATGGATTCTCACTACCATAGAATACTTCACTAAATGGATTGAGGCCATTCCATTAATTACCGCCACAGGGAAACAAATCTCCATGTTTATCTTAAACTATATCATTTGTAGATATGGTATACCTATGTATCTTATCACTGATCATGGGAAACAATCTCAAAACCAAGACATGGATGACTTGTGTGCCAAATTCCACATCACCCACAACTATTCCACCATCTACTATCCTCAAGGAAACGGCCAAGCTGAGGCATCAAACAAAACAATTGTTAAAATCCTACAACAAACTGTCAATGACGCTAGCTGTGACTGGCATCTCCAACTTAATCCAGCCTTATGGGTTTACCACACCTCTATTCGTACTCCTACTGGAGCCACTCCATACTCCCTTGTCTATGGATCTGAAGTAGTCCTACCCCTCGAGGTCGAGTTGCCTTCACTTCGTGTTACTCTTAAAGATTTAATTCCTGATGAAGAGTATAGAGTTGCATGCCTGACTGAATTGGAACTCCTAGATGAATGCCGTCAGCGAGCCTATGATCATTTGAAATTTTATTAGCATCATCTGTCCCGTAAGTACAATAGCAAGGTAAAGATCAAAGATTTTTAGTTGGGTGACTTAGTCCTTCGAGAAAATCCAAAGAATCAACAACACCGTGAAAAGAAGGGCAAGTTCAAACCTAATTGGTTAGGACCTTTTATGATTACAACAGTCTATGTTTCTAGAGCCTATCAATTATCTACACCTGAAGGGGATCCCTTGGGTGAACCTCTTAACAACATCCATCTCAAGAAGTTCTATCCTTGAAATCTCAATGTAAGGGGCATGTATATAGTTTGTATATATATTTTGTAAATAAAAATAATAAAAAATACAAAAAAATCACAAAATCAAAAGAAAAACTGCAATAAAAGCATATGGTGAAAACCTGGAAATAGGCGCTATGTGTGACAAGTTAGCTCCTCTATCTATTAGGATTCTTCTAGTGTGTCCATTCATTGTATATATCCATAATAAAATAGTTACTCAATCCTTGTCCCCACCATGTATATATCATAATAAAATGGCCAGTTCGTACACCATCCATTGTATCTATCCATAATAAAATCCCATCATAGCTTGATCTTTTGTCATGGTCTTCATCCTAGTCTTGTTCCATCTTTCTTCATCCATAATAAGTCAGTCCATCACCTAGCTGGGGGCATGTCCTTGACCTAGTTTGGGAAGTGGATCTATGATAGTCATGACTCTTAGAGGACATAATGGAGTTATTTTCACCAGGCAAGGCAAACGCAATCAAATGTTCTTTCACAATGGTATCTTCATGCTGAATCAGAATCTATGATCTATCTTTTGAATTGTGGCTGCTTATCTATACATCTTGACTATACATCATCACTTGAATTGATCAACATATCCTAAATCAATCTTTTTGGCAAAAGAAATGTATATTCATAGCAGGCATGTTAGATTGATTTGTTATAACTTATGCATTCATATCTAGATTTCATTGTTATCATGTTTCCTATGCTATTCCGGGATATCTTTGACATGAGTTTGAAACTCTCATATGTCATTGATTAGAATAGCTGAGATGGGGCATGATATTTTCTTTGATTGCTGTTTGTGGGGTATTTTCTGATGAAATCAAAGGAACAATTAATTGGGGTGTCTATGTATAAGTGCCTTCATCCATTTCATAGTATGGACAACATACAAATCATGTTGTTCTAACAAATGCTATTTATGGTGATACGCCATCGCATACCTCGACTCCAAATATTTGTTCCCCGATGGAGGGGGGAAATATTCCTTATCTATTATTCAAATGAAACTCAGGTCATCTCAGTTCAATTATACCTAGATGCTTGTCAAGTTTGCAATATTAAACTCCATGCAAAAAGTGCTCAGGTCATCCTAGTTTAATTATACCATGATGCTTGCATTTTCTTGCAATATAACGAGCTCAATGATGAAACTCAAGTTCCAGTTATTATGAAGTTCTAAGATGTTACCTAAATTTGTGGAGATACATTCATTTCATATTGCATTTCATTTAAATAGTTCATGACTTACATATCAGTGCTCCTTTTATAGAGATTTATAGGTTACCTTTCTTATTAGGTTATCTGTTCTCTTAGTCTATTCTTCTTGTGTTAGATACATTGTTATTTAAGTTGAGGACATTTGGACAACCAAACATATTATGACTTTTTGCATTTAACATTTTTCACTTAATCATTTAGAGACATATGTTATCTTCATTAGGAGTGTTCATTTATATATAATTTGATCATTTATTATAGCTATCATTTCATCTCATTTTCTGTTATCATGTTATCAGTTATTACATTCAATCATCTTAGGTACATTATCATTTATTACATTAGATATCATTTGCATTACACTATCATTTATTATTCATTATACACATTTTATATCATTCATTTATTATACATTATACACATTATATATCATTCATTTATTATACATTATATGCATTTTACATCATTTATTTATTATCCATTATATGTGTTTCCAATCATCAGTTATATCATTCATTTACATCATTTATTTATTATCCATTATCCACATTGTTCATCACAACATTGCATTGATAATCACATAGCATTAGTAAACTCATTTAAGACATGCATTTATATCACCATCATATGATTATTAACCATTAAGCATCAAAAATATCAAATCGGATATAAATCATTTTGCATTCTAAGACATACATTCTATGCATATTAAAGTAAATCATCACATCCTACATATGTCATTACACACATGTATATAAATCATCAAAGAAAATCATGATAGAACTGCATCACTGTATATATAGAGTCAATCATATAGCATCCATCATATAAAGTCCATAAAACAACAAAACTATCCGAATGTCCAATGATATAAATCAATAACAATGTGTCCATAATCAGTGTCCATCAAGTCAAAATATAATGATACAATGAATCATAATGGTACAACAGTGTATACAATGCTCTCTCAACATCTATGAACCACTGCCTCCAGACTCTGTCTGCCGTTGTCTACGGGATGCAATGTGGCCCTGTGCTGCTGAACTCCCTAATGCTGAGCATCCACCCTAACCTCCTAAACCTATCGGTGCTCTCAAAGGGTGTGATGACACACCCTCTCCACCAACTGGTTCTCCTCTATCATGCACTACCATCCTGATTGCCACTGAGCTCTCCCTATAACTCCCGATCCACTGATCCCTCGAGACTGCCTATCTGTATGCCTCTCGCCAGTAGGATATCTCCTTCCCGGCATGTATCATGGCTCTGATGCTATCTCCATGGGGACCTAGGTCATCTGTCCTCTGTAACTCATCTAGTAGCATCTCAGACTCCCCAAGTCTCTCAATCGCTGCATCCTGCTCATGTCTCAGGACATCCATCTGATGCTCTAGCCTCTCATTGTGCCTCTCTAGACCTGGAACGTGGTCTACCTATACCTGTGTAACTACTAGTCAGACTAGTAGTGCATTAATATCTGGCTCCTCCTCCGTAGCGTCTCTCTATAAATAGGGATCCTGTCCCCCGATGTCCATATCAACTAGCTCATCCTGTGCCTGTACATCTAGCATCTCAACATCCAGCTCATCCTGTCTATCATCCTACACCTGACCACCCTGTACCCCACCACCCTAGGCTAATAAAACATCTACCTCATCCTATCCCTACCTCTGTACCTATGGCACCTGTACCTATGCAGCTGGTCTCTATACTGGGGCAATTGGAATTTGTGCCAGAGGGATTGGTACCTGTAGTGGCACTCCTATAGCTGGCTGTGCTGGAGGCTATCTCCATCCCTGTCTAGCTAGAGGTGGCATCAATCCTCTCTGCCTCACGCCACCTCCTCTCATCCGTGGTCCTGCCCTATCCCCTCTCCCTCCATCTCCACCATCATCTCCTCCACCGTCACCACCATCTCATCTCCCTCATCCCCGTCTATCTCTCCCTCGGAGTCTCCCCTATCATCTCTTTGCTGGATCTCTCTCTAGAGGCCTAGCAATGGGATCTATAATCTGTGGTACTGGAAAGTCTCTCATAAACTGCTCTAAATCAGCAGTCATCCCAGGATCAACAACTGTCTACCTCATCGACCATGGAATGGTGCATCCAAAAACTCCTACTGAGCAACATCAAATGATGCCATGGGCCCCCAATCCCATCTCTCCTGATGCATGTGAGCAAACTTAGTCACTCCCTGGGGCATGCCCTAGATCCTGCCAAACTAGCACAGAACCCGACTGACCAGTTGTCTCTCAATAATAAAGGGTGTCCGTCCTATAAGCCATCGTGACTCAAAACAAAATCCCAGCTAACACTCATCATCCCACGGCTCACACCCTAGGTAGGGTCTCCATGTCACTGTGTCCAATGTATCCAAAGTGTACTGCCAAAACTCTAAATGTCCTAGTTTTGCCTGAGATAAAATTGAGGAGTATAAATGAATATAGGGTTGTCCTGTGCCCTGAAATCTAATCGCCACTGGTCTAGTCATTGCAATATGCTCCCATGCCCAAACATGGAGTAGTGTCACACCTGCTGATAGAGATGCACCCCTATGGTACACCACCTGATGTAAATCATGATACAGATATGCTAATAAACACACCCCCCAAGCAAATCGGGTCCCCTCCATCACCCGTTGTAATGTGTGGCCCCATCCAACTACAAATCTGTGTGACCTACGATCAGGGCATATGAATCCCCCAATCACACCTGCTAGAACCACTAGCAGAGGGTCATACAAATTGACCATATCCTCCCAACTAATCTCTCCATCCTCTATATCCTCATCCCCAAAGATGGCTCTACACTCTGTGACTCCACTGTGCCGATCATACTGAACTAACTCTTCTGTGATGGGAACCCGGAGGATGCGATATACATCCTCTAGTGTCACTATCATCTCCCCTGTCAAAAGATGGAAGGTACTTGTCTCTGAGTGCCATCTCTCTGCTAACATAATCATCATACTCAAATTCACCTGAATCTCAGGCGTATATATCACATAATATAATCCTGACACTCAATAGTCTGTTTGTCTCTGATAGAGCTAGTCTAAAGTTCTATGTGACGGGATATCTCTCCCGTGACATCAGAACATCCATGATATCCTCCTAGCATGTCAACAATGATCAACCTATTAGATTTTGATAAACTAATTTATCAATCTATCTATCCTATCATATCAATTTTAAACATGTTTTATCACGTGTTTTAACAAATGATTCTATCAATTATCTATTCAAGATTGGTTAACTAGCGAACATGATACAATGTTGCCACATCTTGATCAACTCAATCAAAATAAATCACTGAGAGATCCCATCAGCTTATCGACATCAAGTTTGACCTAATTGGCTACCCACTTTCACCATATTCTATCACCTAAAACACATGCGTAGCATTGAACCATGCATGCGCAACTTTCTTTCACATTTGCACAAGTTTTTACCTATGCGCAGTTTTCCTCCACATTTGCGCAACATTTTTCAACATTTGCGCAGCGTTTTACATATGCACCATTTTGTTACAGATTTGCGCATCTTTTCATCACAAATGCACAGGAAGTACTTATGCATGCTTTTATTGCATAATTATGCAATACTAACATTCATTTCGAATGAATGTGCAACTATCCTTACCGAATGCACAAAAATTTTGAATTTCTGTGCAAACGTCACAAGTTCCTGTGCATTTGTGTGCCGAAACTACACATTCATACTCCGCCTCAAAAAATGTATGCAAATTAGATGTCTACCAACTAGAAATGATAAATTAACTATTAAAGCCAATGAATCTATCTAATGCAAACACAATGAAGAATGCAAAGTAACTATGAAATGATGAAACTAATTTAATTACCTTCACCTACCATGCAGCTTATCTCCATTGTCCTCCTAGCTTTGATTTCTTGAAGATGTTGAGCTCTCAGATTTCCAAAATGAAGTCTTCTCCCAAGATGCTACCAAAGTGTGGAGATTGAATGAAATTGAGTGCACAATAGCTTATGCAAACTAATGGATAAAATGCAAATGAAATGGTGATTGCTATGGAATGCTTGATTGCTTGAATGCTTGGATGCTTGAATGCTTGAATGCTTGGATGCTTGTTATCAAAAATACCTATTAGCTCTCAAATGAGAAATGAGGCTCCTTTTATAGATTTTTGGAGGATCTAGGCTTATGTGGCACAATCCTACGGTTGAGAATGAAAGGTGGAAGATCCTAGGGCTAGGATTGACTTGGTTGAAGGAGTTGAGAGAAAGGGGGATGTAGTTGGAATGTGAGAGGAAGAATAGGGATGATGTTCCTCTCACATTGACATGGAGGAGAAGAAGTTGGAAGGAAAAGACACATGTCAAGTGTCTCACAAAGACCAAAGAGAGAAAGGGGGAGAGACATTTTCCTCATGAGGATTCTTTGTACAAGTGTCCCATGAGTCATCTTTGACCCTTAGAGGTGGCTTGAGAAGCCCCTTAGGAATAGGGAATGTCTCTTGACTTGGTTGTTGGGAGGACATGTGGTCATGAGACCAAGTCCTATGAGGCCACATAGCCCTTAAGAATAGGACATGTGTGGGTGAGGATAAATATGAATAAATAATTAATAATAATTATTTATTTTAGCCAAGGTGATGTGTCAGGTGACTAGGTGGATGAAGTGAATTAGAAGACTTAGTCATATTTAGGTGATTGTGTATTTAATTAAATCACTTTAATAGACTATTTAGAAGACTTAGGATATAGAATTAGACTATAGTGAATTTATTAAATAAATTGAATAATTTATTTAATAAATAGAGGAATAATTATTAATTAAATAATAAATATTTAATTAATTAATGAAGCCATTTTTAGGTGTATACATTTTTCCCCTCTTTGAAATAATGTGTATCACATTGTTTCAAAGAAAAATTTGAAGCATTTTTGCCCCTGCCCTAGACAATGTCTCAAACGACCTATGCGTGCCCCCTTGAGAGATTGATTGACAAAAAAGATTATTTGAATGTTTATTGGATTATTTTTTTTTGTATTTTTTTTGGTTGTGCAATCAAGCTCACGAAAGAACGGTAGAAAAGATGGAGGAAAACGGGGTGGAATAGAAGAAAAATGGCAAATAGGGTCCATACACGAGGATCGAGTCACCTACCGGTTCACTCGAATCAGGTGGTCGCTGGAAGTGTCTGACTCTCTCAAAGCGGTGATCTGACAATGGGAATGACATCCTCATGGCTTTGCTCTTCTCTCTCTCGCGCTCTGATTTCCAAGTGACAAGTGTGCACAATGAGCCTATTGTGGACCCCTTAGCCCTATTTATAGCCTGTGGACCCGATGTGCTTGGTATATGGACCCTATCTGCCATTTTTCTTCCATTCCACCCCATTTTCCTCCATCTTTTCTACCGTTCTTTCATGAGCTTGATTGCACAACCAAAAAAAAATATAAAAAAAAAAATCCAATAAACATTCAAATAATCTTTTTTGTCAATCAATCTCTCGAGGGGGCACACATAGGTCGTCTGAGACATTGTCTGGGGTAGGGGCAAAAATGCTTGAAATTTTTTCTTTGAAACAATGCGATACACACATTATTTCAAAGAGGGGCAAAATGTATACACCTAAAAATGGCTTCATTAATTAATTAAATATTTATTATTTAATTACTATTAACTTGATAAATTAATTAAATATTTATTATTTAATTAATAATTATTCCTCTATTTATTAAATAAATTATTCAATTTATTTAATAAATTCACTATAGTCTAATTCTATATCCTAAGTCTTCTAAATAGTCTATTAAAGTGATTTAATTAAATACACAATCACCTAAATATGACTAAGTCTTCTAATTCACTTCATCCACCTAGTCACCTGACACATCACCTTGGCTAAAATAATTAATTATTATTAATTATTTATTCATATTTATCCTCACCCACACATGTCCTGTATATATTTGCATGTTGTTGACCTTTTCCTTTATAGATATATGTCATGTATATATAAATATATACATACATATACATGTGACATATATATATATATATATATATATATATATATATATATATATATATATATATATGTCACATGTATATGTATGTATATATTTATATATACATGACATATATCTATATATATATGTATATATAAGACATGTATACATGTCATACATATGTACATGTGATATACATACATGTGTATATATATATGCATGTGTGTGTACATGTGTACAGTACACGTTTATTTACATTTAAATGTAATTTATGTAATTTATTTTACTTCGAAATAATTTGATGAAATTCGTATACTTTAATTTTATTTTCAATTAAATTAGGAAAACGTATATATGTAGACTTCATTTGACAGTAAATAAAATCTTTTAGGTATACATATATTCTATCTATCAGACATATTATTGCACATCACACATGGTAGATGCACTGATTCCCCCCACGGAACTATTTGCATGCACTAATAGAGAAATTGAATGGTTGCAAGAATCCATAAATAATCTGAATAGCTCTAGTGTCTATAAGAGCACATGTCAATCCATACTTACTAGCTTGATTAGCATTATGGATGATATTCATGGTACCACTCCCTATGCCCCAGATGTTATAGAGGCCATACTTGAGAGGAAGAGACAAGAGGTTGGCTATGGTCTTTCTCTTAAAGAGGTACAGGCTTTAGTGCCTAAAGTGACCCTGAAAAGGGAAGCTTTCCCATCTTATGTAGATTTACAGTATGTGAAGGGATATCGGGCTACTAGGTGTCAGGATCTTGCTATATCAACATTGATATATCCATGATTTCTAGTTGCCCATGGTCGTTATCCGAATAATGACCAAATTCCATTTTACTTTACACAATAGATTTTTGCCAAGGTTCATTTAGGGAGGGTTTTTAATTACATTGATTTTCCAGCACATCTAGGATAGGGACATGGTAGACTTGCTAATATAGATGTTTTTCATCGAGATAATCAACAAAGGCCAGTACACAGGGCCATTGTTGGTCAGAGGGCACCTGTTATAGATCCTTCATTGGGTCCTATTGTAGATGATGTTATTCATAGCACCTAGCTTCGAGGTGTGATTGATAGTATCAGGGACATTGCAGTAGTTGTTGCATC
The DNA here is from genome assembly GCA_027943335.1 of Chamaecyparis obtusa. Taxonomy (NCBI): domain Eukaryota; kingdom Viridiplantae; phylum Streptophyta; class Pinopsida; order Cupressales; family Cupressaceae; genus Chamaecyparis; species Chamaecyparis obtusa. The sequence continues at coordinate 122,403 of BSBK01001238.1, forward strand.
CATAACTAGTGATCAGGTTGGTTAGTACTTGATGTCTCGATGACACTCCAGATCATCAGGTGGAGCACCCTCTGGAAGGACCGCACATGACCTATATAGTTTAGTAGGCATCCATTTACTTTCTAGCCTGGAGGGACTTACAGGAGAGATGACATGTGTTACATTGACTTGTTTGGATGAGGATCTATTAGATGCATATGCATTTATAGTAGCAGAGCATGATATACCCATATTAGATGTTAGAGATCATGTGGGTACTATCAGATACACTCAACCACATCCTTCTCACCTAGATCATGTTCATAGTGGTAGTGTTTTTGAGGATCCACCTACTGACCACTCTATTCCTGCATAGGGAGAGGCACAATGTACAAACCCTTCATTTAGTGTAGGCCACCAATTCTATGATGTTGGCCTTGACAATGTTGACTTTAGCATGACCACTATGGGTTACCTAGATTTGCTGACACATGATGATATGACTTTCATGCCATCTCATTTGGTTAGTCCAATGCATTCATCATTAGATAGGTGTGTGTGGTCTACTCATGTTGTAGATGCAGAGTTGAGCTTAGACTAGATGCAGCAAAATCTTGATACCTTGGTTGATAGGACCAAGGCTAGGGAGTTTGATTACTATCAGTTTCCACCACCTACATAGGTATAAATCATATTATATATATTTAATGTTACAATTTAACTTATTTATTTTCAAATTTTCAATCAATTTATATATATGTACATGTATATATATGATATATTTTTTGTCTACCAGGATATGCCTCTTGTTACTCCCTCTTTAAGCACTAATCGTGTACGTCATCAAGACTCACTTGATGATGACATCGGTAGTGGACATATGATTTTTTAATTTATTAATGTGCATACACACTTTATAACATGTTTTCTTGTACAATATTTTATCAACCTTAAGATGTGTACAATGTTTATATATTAATTTATATATCTCTTTATCTATAGGGATCTGCAATCCTTCATAGCATGATAGTCACTCTGGGTCTGACCGCTTAGTGAAGAGTCATCATGATGAGTCCTAGGCACTTTCATATTTTATCTAGACATATTACATATTACATATATATTCACATGTGTTTAATGAAATATATTTCATTTCTAGACCCTTTTGATAGAATGTTTGACACGTGATTGATCCATATGTTTCATATTTACAGTACTTGATCTACAAGATTGATGTTTCTTGCATGTTGTATATATACTTTCACTCTATACGTGTGCATGTGTGATGAACTTGTACATACTTTCAATCTGTGTGTTTTCAATTTATACATGTGTACACATGTTTGATTCTTCATGAGTTAATGTGCTTTTGATATAAGTAAATTTAATTTATGTGTTTTTAAATTTATAAATGTAAATTCAATACTTTCAATAGATTACATACATGTCTGATTTAAATACATGTGTACATGTTGGATTATATATGAATTTTATGTTTTAAATTTATACATGTACATGTGTTTGATTCAATACATGAATGATGTTTGATTACATGTTTATGAAGTTATGAATGATGTAAATTTGACACATGTGAGCTATATAATTGAGACCTAGATGTTTGATTGAATCTTACTTATATTTAAACGTACATTCGATAATAGTTGTGCATGTACTTTTAATTTAATGTTGTTGTACTTCAAGTAGATTTTATATTTAAAACATGCACGTCCTAATGTAACATCCAAATTCAATGTACACACATTCATATTCCAAAGTTAGAGTACTTCATATTCAGGTAGATAATTAATATATCATATCCAAGTAAGACATTTTTTAGATATATTATAAATTTTTAATTTAATTACCTCATTCACTATGGGCACTAATAGGAAATAATGGAGCTAAGAAAACCTCTGGTCTCGCCCGTGAAAAATTTAGTACAAATCATATTTCATGCATGATTTAGTCCACATCAAGTGGTTCATCTCTCTCTCAAATAACATTTAATATTCTCTCATGGTCATCAGTATCAAGTCTCCACTTGTGAATGCCATATCTTGTCACAGGAAGAAGAGATAGGACAATGGCAATTACAAGATGGCTATACTGACAAACCTTATTGTTAGGTTGATAATCTATTGGTTCCCAAAATGGACTTTATGCTTTAACAAGAAACCAGTACATCTACAAATTTTATGGATGGGTTAGATCCAAATATGGAGTTCTAAAGATGATTGGACCAACTATAGGGACAAGAATGCCCTCTGCACTTCTGGCTCTACAAAACCAAGGAGGGTGCTCCTAATCCATTAAAACAAGACTTAAATCAATAATCACTGATTGGATTTAAGTATAATAGATAAATGATAAGAGAATTCTAAATGATAACCATTCATTCATAGATCTTTCACTATCACTAGGTAGTAAACTGCCCTGCAAATCATTGTATTTCAAAGAATTTTGACAATTTTATAATCATAGATGGAAATACCAAAAGAACCTTTTCAAACACTAATCTCTATAAGAAAAATCCACTACTGGCCAATGTCTTATCCATTGGGCAACACTTTCACTACAAGATTGTAATACATGAAAAATATATTGAACTTTGAATTATTTTTACCTTTTGAAAATACTAATCACCCTGTGGTGGATTTTATCAAAGGTTCCTAGATTCACACTACTTACTGATGCATCCTTAAGAAAAACCTTAAAGAATTTATGTCATATTCAAAGCTTATTTAATTTGATCTTGGATTAGAGCTGAGAAATGTAAACATACACAGAGATTATCCATGCAATGAATTGAAACAATTCATAACTCAAACAAAGATAATCAAGGAGAGATATAAATCTTGGATTTTATTCAAATGCTATATTGATATCACGCTTATAGAATGCTTTACAGTATAACCTTCTAAAATTAACTTGAACCAAAAATATTGCTCTTCTATAGAGATATGCTTAAAAATAGTCTATGATATCCCAGACTTAAGAAACTTATCAGTTAAATTGATCGAGTTCTCAGTCCTTTTTCACTGATCCTGGTAATCCTTTTTATAGAAAAATAAGGATTGCAAACAAGCTTTGGATCTTTGTAGAAAAGACAAGAAAGGAGTTGTCATATAGGACAAAAAATGAAAATAGAAACTTTCTTGTTACAAAACTATGAGATGGATCGTAAAGATGAGTGCCAAAATCTTGCAACAGCTCCCAAGGGCAGTTCAACTTCTGCCAGGTGTTGTATTCATGCTTATGTTAACTTCTTGATGCCTTTATCCCTATTTATCTTGATCTTGAGGGTTTGGAATAATGCCACCTATTGCTTCATTATTTGATGCTCCTTCCTCTTCTAAATCTTCTGAGGGATAGGTCGACTCCCAAGACATATAGGTCTCTTCACTTGGCCAATGGAAAGTCAAGACTTCATCCCTTTTTGACAATAATTTGTTCCATTTAGCAACTACCTGGTGAACCTCTATTTTTACATTAGCAAAGCGTATCCTGGCATGCTGAAGAAGCTTAATTAGTTGTACAAGGGGGGTATTATCATCTGTACCTAAAATGGAATCCATTCTAGACAATACTTGCCCATCTATCTATTCCATCCATTCATCTTTATTTTTAATAACCCCATCTGCCTTGATAAGACCTGGAAACATCTGAAAATTATCCTAAAAGTACCTTACTCTTAAGGTTTCTGATCTTCTCTTTAAACTCTCCCTTTTTATCTCAAAATCAAAAAGATCCTTAACAAACCTGTAAGTGTTTGTTAGCTCTATATCCACAATACATTTATTCTTGATTTGATCAAAAAATGATTTCAAATTATCTCTCCTTGCAGCCCAATTTTCCAAAATCTTGTCCACAGTGGTTGCTTCCTTTTGAAAAGATGTTAAAATCTCTGCCAATTGCTGAGCAGTTTTGTACACTTCTTTAGGTTTCACATTTACAAAAAAATGTGAAACAACATCTTTTATCTTCTTTTCAAACCTCTTCTTTACCATTTGATCAATGTCTTTCTCATCCATGGAAGAAGGAAGAGGGGAAGGAGGAAATTCAACAATAGGGCTTGATGAGGAAGGCCTAGCAGGGGAAGAAACTATCTACACTTGTTCTAATATTTGCACTAGGCCATGCTCTCCCAATCTCTTCTTCAAATCTACAATCAAAGTATCTCTTTCAAAAATCCCTTGTTTCAACTCACCATAAACCTTCAAAACTGTTTCCAGCTTTGCAGTGAGTTCCTCTTTCTCCTTGGCCTCTTTTTCTACAACCCTTGCTGTCAATTGTGTTGTGGCCATTACCATACCTGATGCTTCTACCAAAGAAGTATCAGTAACCCTTCTTACAATTAAACTCCCTGAAAGATCATCTCTAACAATCTATTTTCCCTTGTTATGTTCATTCTTCTATAAGGACCACATTACCAGAGCTTGGTGATTGTCACTGAAGGTGACCCCTTTAATAGCCTGTTCTACTTCTTCTTCAGTTTTGTGGAAAGGAGTGGTCTATTTTATGACTGCATCAAGAACCATTGCATTAGCTATATCCCACTCTAGGAGGATTAGCACTCCTGATACTTTCACCATGTCTCTGCCCTGTTCTAGAGTAATTTTTTCAAATTTGGCAGTCATTTCTTTTCTCACCTCATCCTCTATGGTTTGTAAATCTTTCTCTGGATTTTCCTCATGCCTTTTCTCACAAACCTCTTGAAATTGCATGAAAGCCCTAGTTTTAACAAAAGTATCATTAGCCAAAAACTCTTCACAAGCTTGTTTGATTATAGGATCCAATTATGTGCCTGCCAATTCCCCTACTATTAGATCCAACATGGGCTCTTCTGGTGGTTCTGGCACTCCCTTATCTATTTCTTCATAGGTCATAAATATTTGACCTAGAGCACTTACATGCTGTACTTGTTATGTAATCTCTTGGTCATCCAAAATTCTTAGAGGAGACTGTGATGGAGAATAGTCTTCCTTAATATGAATAGGTCTTTCTTCCATTCATTGTTTCTTTGATGGAGGTGGAGAACCAATTACATCTTCAGAGGCTTGAAGAGGAGAATCAAGGACCTCTACAACCTCCTTTTGTTTCTGAATCTATTTTGAAGTAGATGGGACATCCCTTTTATCCATTTGCCCTTTCTGGCTTTTCTCTAGTACCACAACATTGTAACCAGTCATCTTTTGCACCATGTATCTCCCTAGGGGTAACCCTTTTGCAAATACAGGTTTGTTTAATAACTATTTAGCCCTTTCTGGGTCATCCTTCATTACTTTTTCTTTCTTTTCATTTAAAGTCTGAAAGATACCCCAGAAATAGTTCATGAGAGTATCTATTTTCTTGCCCATTGGAGTTATGCTTTTCAGGGGATCCCGTCCACAATCAAATTGTTGGATAAAATCTAATGTCTTTTTGTATACCAACCATTTCTCTTTCCTAACCTCTTGATCCTGCAACTTTGGGATATTTCTGGCAATATTTTCAAGAAAGTTAAAAATGTGGTTAATCATGGCACATTTGGCTCTCTTCTTAAACATTTCATTGTAGAACCCCTCAGGGTCTGCTATTCTAGCAATTGCAGTGGCCATATGATATGGAGCCAAGATTTTATCTATGTGAACCCATCCACCCTTGGTAATTATGAATTGGTGGGCAATGGTAACATTTGGGAATAGAGTTCCCTTGCCTTTTCCAGTGAGGGCATACTCTTTAATATTCCCCAATTGTCTAAGAAACTCTGCAATTCCAATCCTAAGGGGTACATGATAAGGCAATATAAAAGGGGTTCCCCTAAAGCCATACAACCTGATGATAGTTGATACATGGTAGAAAATGACATCTCCCCAATTGTGTACAATATTCAAGCTCTGAGAAAATTGCTTTGGCCTAATGAACTGTGCCAATGCTGTTGGGATTCTTGGGTAATCTAGAACAAACAACATCCTGAGTCTGGCTGCAAAATGTTTATCAAAATTTGTAAAACTTTTATCCTTTCTATCCTAGGTCATTGTGAGGCTCCATAACTGGACTAGCATATCTTCACCATCCTTCTGTTTCATCAACTCCATTTCTTGCTCAAAATAGCTTGCACCTTTAAACAAAAACATATACATCATGAAAGAATACCAGCAAAAGGGCATGTCATCCTCACTCTTTTGGATCCTCACTAATCCATTATGGATTAATTCATAAATAAAAGGAGCAAAATGAAATGTAATGGACAGGTGTGAATGCAGAATCTAGATCATCATGCACATTAAATGTATTGGCATCCTCTCATTTACATCCTCTCCAAAAACCTGACATAGTGCCCAATATGCACCCTTAGCTCTGGGGTCAAAATACTCTACTTTAAAAGGCTCCTGTGTATTTTGTCCCATAATAACCATCTTTCCAATTTTTGTGCAGAAGTCCTTCAATAATTTTCCCCTAAGATAATTCCTTTGTGCATCATATACTTGCCTTAGCTCTTCAAAATCAATACTTTCCAAGTTTCTTGAGGGTTCACTTAAATTGAACACCTTCCTGATTTCTTCAGTAGAAATTTTTATCAACAATATTCCCTTCACATCCCTAATATCCCTAGTGATTGGGTCATAATTCTTTGCCACTTGGATCATCAAGTTAATATCTATAAAAACACCAGGCACCACAAGTTTTCCAAGGTTAGACTGCCATATATTGCTTGCAGGGTGAGGGGCATTTCTCTGACTAAATCCTACTTTGAATAATGCTAGACCAATGATATTAGAGTCACCACTAGCATTCATTTTAGCAATTTTAGCCTCTCTGATATAACTTGCAGTGTCATACAATCCATCTGCTATCTTTATCCTAGGGTTTTTGGGAGTTATACTCTTGGTTTTCACTAGGTCAGTTGTAGAACTAGGAAGCAACTATAACAAGTCTTCATGTAAACTCCTTTCACTGTATTCAATTTTACCAGACAATTCTTTCCTTGGGGCTATTGTAGGGTTTTCTTTTAAAACCTTTGCAAGATAGAGAAACTACAAAACTATGACTATTAATAGGGAAACAATTCGTTCAAGCATTTCACCAATCTTGTTTAAGAAAATCTCTAGGATATGACAGTTAGACTCTGTAATTCTTTACACCCAAGTCTCTACAATTTTTTGATCTCCTTGTGCTTCTGAGAATGCAAAAAACTTTGGTGTATTAGTAATTAAGAATAGTCATTTCAGCAATTTATTCAGCACGATTCAACCCTTACTTCTCTGAAAGAACAAATTGTCACTTCACAATGGGAAACTTAAAAAATGTGTCATTTTTAACTCCAGTTTGAATTAAAACCATCGATTCCCTATTTTCAAAATCTAATGGTTGTCCTTTTAAACAAAAGAAGAACCCACTTGACAATTCTGTAATGCTGATACCACATCAATGGTTGTTGCATGATCGCATAGCTTGAAAAGATCCTATGTGATCATGCGATCACTATTAGATCTCTATCCTATTATTGATATCTTTAAAACCTTGGCCCCACTCGATTCAGCCAACCATAAGATGCCACGTCAAAAATTTAGCCAGCAAACCTATAAAACCCTTTTTTCTATATGCTAATACTTACTGACATTTGCCACATCAGTGTGAAATTCAACCAATCAAAAGTGGCCACAAGTGCATAGCTGGCAACTAGACCCACTTCATTTTTTTGCCTAAAAAGGAAATCAACAGCTATTGCATGATCGCATAGCTTGAAAAGATCTTATGTGATCATGCGATCACCATTAGATGTTTCCTTCATTATTGACATCTCTACAGATTCTTCTGGCAATGGTCCCACTGAGATTAACCAATTAGGAACTTCCATGTCAACACAAGCGTCGAGTAACCATACAATAATAATTTCTCAGTGTGAACAAAGACTTGACGCCAGTTTCCATGTCAGCAAAACTATAACCAATGAACGCTTGACACATGTATATATCTATCATTGGCCCCACTTGACAACCGCAATATGCTCCATTGTAGGATCAACGACCATCACATGATTGCATAGCTTGAAAAGATCCTATGTGATCATGAGACCACCATCAGATCCTTTCAAAGATTCCAAATCCAAAATAAAACTACAACATTAGAACATAAGGTTTTTAATAAGCTGGACACATTATTAATCATCGGGCCCTTAGACTTATGAAAAATTAAAGAAGAAACCCTAGCGTGGTGATACAAATAAACACATGCCTTTTTAGGAACATTAAGTGACTCAGAAAAGTAACACTCAATTAGATCATGAAAAGAGCGACTTAGGGTTTTTCAAAAGGTGACAAATACTTAGTGTTTGTTTCAAGTTTAGACTTCTAACTAGGGCTGGCCATGTATTGAGGAAAAAATGATAATTTTGCAAGTTTTTTTTGTGGGTTTTTGGCAGCAAAATTTTCTCAATTCAATGAACATCTATACACAATTCAAATTTATAAAAATTTTACAGGATTTATGTACTAAAAAATTGAAGTGCCAACATAATCAACAAAATGAATCCCATGTTTAAGTATTTTGATTTGCTTCAAATATGTTCCTTGAACAACAAATGAACCTGATTAGACAAGTTCAACAATGTTAAATATATATCTAGATGTGAAATTAACCATATAAACAAACGTATAAGAAAATCAGAAGTTGGACCTCACTCAAGTTTAATTTACAGGCCCTGTGAAACTTAAATACAGTACTAGAACCTGTGGGAAACATAATTCCATCACTTGTTTCATTCTATGTTAGCTTCATCCTCTCCTTGCAGCAACATAATAAATAGTAACTAACACCTTCCACGTTTCCAGTCTCTACCACTACTGCAAAAATATATCCTGCATTTAAAGAAAACTTTTAATTTGAGGTTTGTAAATATAAATTAAACAAACTTTATTTATAAATTAATTTTATGAATCCTTTTTAAATTTATTTATATTTATATATATACATGTACATAAACACACATGTACCAATTTTGATCAAACCTTCAATATGGTCATAATCTATAGAAATTAATGGAATTTCATCAAAGATTTCATCCTGAACTTCATCATTTGTGTTTGTAACATCTAGTGGAACCAAATTCTATTCACTAACATATATCCACATTTTTGGTTGATACATTTGTCATAGTTTTCAGAAATGTAGTCATAATAAAAGCATGAGTAATCTCTAGTGAACAATGACCACACATTACTATATGTACTCATAACTGAATGTAGGGATCTTGTTTTGTCTACTCTCTTGCATCCATGGATTGATCTTCTATCAACACCTGAACAATAGAGAGACACGTATAAAAATTGAAGACAAGTTAAAACCATGTATATATATAATGTAGACATATATAAGTTAATTGAACAATGATCAATAAATTTAAAGCACACGTACATAAATTATAACTAGACAACAATTGATGTTGAAAATTAATACTTGATATCTCCCAGAATACTCAGAAGGGTATGACTCAATCTGATCATGATGATGTGCTATCATGATTTGGCACCACAAAATGCATCTCGCAGTAATCAACTACATCATGAGCATTATTTATACAATATCCCCAATAGTCCAGTAGATACTTTCTTAAATCATGTTTGATATAAGCTCCTGCACCATCATGCTCTCCCTTTCCATGTCCACTTTCAAAGAAACTCCAAATATGCAGTATCTTTTGGTATTGATGATATCTACATAGTGCGTAAAATGGCCTTGCTAATTTTAATTGTGCTAAACATCCATCTAACCTTTTGAAATTCTTTTCAATTTTGATGCCTTTGTTTTCCAAATATCCAAAAAATGTCTTAAAGCAATGCTCGACAAAATATATGTCATGCTCTTTATCATCACTAATGTAAAAGTGATATTATTTCTTTATGACCCGTGCTTGATATGTACTTTCAACACCATCCAAACCTAATTGTGCATGTTGATAAGACACATGTAGCATGATAGTGACCTTCTCTGTATAGTAGTATTCTTCTTGAAGTTGTTTTTGAGAAACAAAGGAGTAATTCTCTACAAAATCAACAACCGATAAAATTGTTCCAACTGGAAAAGTTTCTTTTAGTATTTGGAACTGTTTTGCCTTCCATTTAGCAAAAAAAACATGAAGTATGTATGGTTGTATCAATTTACAAAAATTCTCCATAAATGTTGCAACAGGTATCTCATCTTCTACATATTCCAACCTTGTTGATTCTTTCCCAACTTTTATTTCAAACTTTATGTACTTGTATCTCTTACATTTTACCATCCTCATCATGTCAGTATCTTCAAGTCTCAAAGAAAATTTAGCCAAATCCACGCATGTTTGACAAGTTCCTCTTATGCAATCTATTTCAGGTATTTCATGATCAATTGATTTGTTACATTAGATTGATGCTAGGAATTTTCTTAGACATTTAGGAAAATCATTTTGAGAACCACCACTTTATTCTATCATCTTTCTAAACCCTTGATAGTAGAGATCAAATTCAATATGATATCAACAAAAAAAAGTTTCAAAAGATTATTTTATCTTTACAAAAAATGGCTTTAATCTTTCAAACATTATTTGTCCAATCTTAATGTCAAGATTTGAGTTACAAAATGAGAGATACAATTCATGTTGTGTGGTGTCCAACCAATGTTTTGTGTGCTAGAAATATTCCTTAGGCCTAGTCCTTTTCTTGATAATGTCTCTTGTATTTGGTGAAGGACAAGTATGATCAGTCCAAAATGATGTAACTAAGTTCCTAACTATTTCATTAATCCTATTAGACTGAGGAGATCTACACATTAGTGCCCAATTACCTTCCAATGTAGTATCATCCAAATTGATTCTTCTTTCCAAATAATGTGTCATTGTCTTCCTACTGTACCCGATCTGAGATGAAAGTGAAGAAATTTGTCTTCTTTGGGACATGTTTTTATTTAAAATAGATGTCAGTATCTCTCTTCTTGAAATGGACCTATCTGTAGATCTAGTTGTTTTTCTAATAGAATGCAAACCTTGCTAAACACTTTCAACATAATTTTTTTTACGTTACATGATTTTAACTTTTTCGAACTTGCATCTACACCCAACAATTTTAATGGCTCTTTTAACTCATCTTTAAGAAGTGTAATTGATAACAATTGAATTTTTTTCAAGTGTACCAAGATTCTCAAATTATTTCATTATTTTCTTAGACTTTTTATTCAATGCCCTCTTCATAATATTTATGGTTTATTTAGCATAATATCTCAATTTTTCCACGTCCATTTCAATTAAATGATCTATGCTTTTACGATTAATTTTTCTCTTCAACTATTGGAGTAGACTATCATTCTCATATGTTTCTTGCACTTCTACTGCAAACAAAATTAAAAAAATATCTTAATATCTCATCTTAAGCAAACCTTCATTAAATAAGTATTTATAATCCTGAATGTCAAAGGTAATAATTTATAAACTAATGAGAGAACAACATACTTATTTGACCTTTTGACCCTTCTCTAAAGTCCATTACTTCAACTTGCGATGCCCCTTGTCCAACATTTTCATCATCAAAGGCTGAATGTACACAACAAAAACAATAACTTCTTAAGGGGAAAGACCCAAAATGCATATTCACCAGTAAGAGACTAAATCAAGATAGTGAGAGAGAGTTAGTGAGGGAGATATGTGTACTTGTTTGATATTCTAAGAGTTGTGCTTGTTGAGCTTGCGATGACCCTTCTCCATCTTCTGAAGGTTGTGATTGTGGAGCTTGTGATGACCCTTCTCCAACTTCTGAAGGTTGGGCTTATTGAGCTTGTGATGACCCTTCTCCAACTTCAAAAGGTTGAGCTTCTTGAGCAGTTCCTACATACGAAGTAAAAATTATTAAACAAAAACTTTTGAATGAAGTTAGGTCTAACTAGGTTTATGTATTAAGTCAAAATAGGTCCTAATAGGTCTAGTTGGGTCCTAGTAGGTCCTAATTGGTCCTAATAGGTCTAATTGGGTCCTAATAGTTTCTAATTGGTCTAGAATTAAGTCTATTTAGGTCCTAATTGGTCTAATTGAGTCTAATTAGGTCCTAATTGGTCTAATTAAGTCAAATTAGGTCTTAATTTATCTAATTAAGTCTAATTAGGTCCTAATAGGTATAAATAGGTCCTAATAGGTTCATATTATGTGTAAATGGTCTAACTAGGTTCATATTAAGTCAAAATAGGTCCTAATAGGTTCATATTTTAGTCCTAATAGGTCCCAATAGGTCTAATTTAGTCTAATTTGGTCCTAATTGGTCCTAATTGGTCTAATTAGTCTAGAATTAAGTCTAATTAGGTCTAAATTGGTCTAATTGAGTCTAATTAGGTCTAATTGGGTGTAATTGGCTCCTAATTGGGTCCTAGTGGGTCTAATTGGGTCTTAATTGGTCTAATTGGGTCTAATTGGGTCCTAGTGGGTCTAATTGGGTCTTAATTGGTCTAATTGGGTCTAATTGGGTCCTAATAGGTCCTAATTGGTCTAGAATTAAGTCTAATAAGGTCCTAATTGGTCTATTTGAGTCTAATTAGGTCCTAATTGGTCTTAATTGGTCTAATTGGTCTAGAATTAAGTCTAATTAGGTCCTAATTGGTCTAATTGAGTCTAATTGGTCCTAATTGGTCCTAATAGGTTCATATTTTAGTCCTAATAGGTCCTAATTGGTCTAATTGAGTCTAATTGGACCTAATTGGTCCTAATTGGTCTAATTAGTATATAATTAAGTCTAATTAGGTCCTGGTTGGTCTAGTTGGTCCTAATAGGTTCATATTTTAGTCCTAATAGGTCCTAATTGGTCTAATTAGTCTAGAATTAAGTCTAATTAGGTCCTAATTGGTCTAATTGAGTCTAATTAGGTCCTAATTAGTCCTGATTGGTCTAGAATTAAGTCTAATTAGGTCCTAACTGGTCTAGGTAGGTTCATATTATGTCTAATTGGTCTAACTAGGTTCATATTAAGTTAAAATAGGTCCTAATAGGTTCATATTTTAGTCCTAATAGGTCCTAATAGGTCTAATTGGGTGTAATTGGGTCCTAGTGGGTATAATTGGGTCCAAATTAGTCATAATTAATCCTAATTGGTCCTAATAGGTCTAATTGGCTCTAACTGGGTCCTAATTCATCTAGAATTAAGTCTAATTAGGTCCTAATTGGTCTAATTGAGTCTAATTAGGTCCTAATTGGTCCTAATTGGTCTAGAATTAAGTCTAATTAGGTCTTAATTGGTCTAATTGAGTCTAATTGGTCCTAATTAGTCATAGTTGGTCCTAATAGGTCTAATTGGGTCCTAGTTGGTCTAGAATTAAGTCTAATTAGGTCCTAATTGGTCTAATTAAGTCTACTTAGGTCCTAATTAGTCTAATTAAGTCTAATTAGGTGCTAATGTTAGAATAGCTGAGAGGGGGGTGAATCAGTTATCCAATGTCCCAATACAAAATGTATAATCCAAAACAAATTCTTCAACTTCTGCTACTCGGTAAACATAAAATACTTTCATTGTCTGTGTTTTTACCAATTGTTAGTCTAAACTTTATAGTAGTTACCGATCAAATCTAACATGTAATATGCAAAGTATGATAACAAACAAATATCACAATCAACACATAACACAAGAGATTTAATGTGGAAACCCTGTGAAGGGAAAAACCACCTAGGACCGGCAACCCAAAAATGTTCACTCTTCTAAAGTGAGGTTGGTGAAGACCCAACCCTGTTAAAGGTTACAAATACATTGTTAGGTGTGACCTTGTTAGAGGATTTTAGACCAGAAGTTATCGTCCAACCAACAGTCACTCTGGGGTTGACAGGATAACAATGTTCACTCTATGAATGAAACATCAAAAGACTTTCTTAGTCCACTCGGTTAAGAGATTTGACTATGTACAATGGTTAAATATGTAATAGTAGATGATCTTCCTTGAAACAACTTCAATTGCAACTTATAGATCAATGTTCAGCTCATTCAAATATTTCTGATCAATATACCACTTCAGATTCAATACTATATCAACTTACTATTCATCAATAATTACTCTCTATAGCTCGGTAATTATTCTCCAGCTCAATTCTCATTAACCAGTATGATGAGAATGCATGAAAACTTGTTCACGCGATAATTCTGCAGTATCTTCTTCTTCTAGCGTCTTTCAACAATGAAACCAATGTCTCTTATATAGATGAGTAAATCATTTTTTTTTCCTCCATCAGATTTTGCTTCTTAATCTTATTCATTAATTTTTTTGCTTTAACCTTCTTTGACTGATGTGTCAATAACACATTTCAATCTGCTCCATTAGATCCTTCTTGAATTATGTTAGCCATCAATCTTCATAACAAACCTTATCTATTACCTCGATTTCATATGCTTTAAAACTCATCACTTTAACAACTAAACTGATCATATAATTCCTTTCTATTTTTCTCAGTTAACAAAGAAATGCGTCAGTGAACACAAGCTCGGTTAACCATACGCTCTGTATGCACTAAACTCCGTCGGTGTATGCTGGAATGCTTTATTTACTGACAACACTGCTTTGTATCTTTCAGCTCTATTCTTCATCATAGATGAATGCAACATAATAAAGTCAATTTCATCAAGTCAAAGACTCATCAACAAGTTACTCAGTGTATTCCTTATCCTCATCTGATATATACATCTTCCTCATGTAGATATTTGTGTTCTTCATCTCTTTTCACCTTTCTTCAGATGTGTCGGTATAGTAACTTACAAGATAAGTATTGTCAAGCTAGTTGACATCAATGACAACATAATACTGATTTAATCATCTTGCATATCTAATCAGCAACTTCTCAGTGATCTTTCAATCACAAATTCTTCATTCCGTGTTCTAAATCAGTTGTAGTTCATCAATCTCTCCCTTTGGCATTGATGGCAACTCAAGTAATATGAAATGTACCATACACATACCAAACATGTATTCTACAACTCTGTGATCAAATGTTGTGTAGTGTAAGCTCTCCCTAGCTTAATATGTTTAATCACTACGTTACTAAACAACATTATAACATACAGCTTTGTCATTCTCTCCCTTAGGTAGTTCTCATCGATGCATATCTCTCCCTTTCTTTTTCATATTATTTATCTCTCCCTTTGACAACAATTCCAAAGAAACAAATAAATAATCAGCTCTTGTAGTAGCTAAGTAACTCTCTGTTGTCCAATACAATCTCTGTATCTTTGTATACTAATATCCCAATCTGTTTCAGTTCGTCAAACTTAATCACAACCTTGAACAATATCCAAAGTGTGAACTATGTTGCATCAACATGAATGATCTTCTAATAAGATTAGGCTGATGCAACATCCAGATCACATTAGTAACCGATAGACAGGGGATGAACCCCAAGGCTAGTCCTCAAGTATTCAAATGTGTCCTTCGGTAGAGGCTTTGTAAAGATATCTGCAAGTTGTTCTTTAGATGTAACAAATTCTAAATTCACTTGCTTCTCTTGCACTTATTCTCTTAAGTAGTGATACTTAATTGATATATGCTTTTTCATAGAGTGCATCACTAGATTCTTTGAAATATTGATAGCACTTGTGTTGTCACAGTATATAATCACCGGGTTAGTGATTACCTCATTCATTCCTTCCAACACCTGCTTGATATATGTAATGTTTGAACAATTAGTAGCAGCAACAACATACCCCGCTTCAGCTGTAGACTAAGAAATACAAGCCTACTTTTTACTTGTCCAAGTTACAAGTCTTTCACCAAAGAAGAATGCTCCTTCGATGGTGCTTTTTCTGTCATCCACATTTCCAGCCCAATCAGCATCGGTATAAACCATTAGTTCAAACTTAACTTCCTTAGGATACCATAAACCATAATCCTCTATCTTTTTTAGGTATCTTAAGATCCTTTTAGTAGCAATCATGTGTGATTCTCTAGGATTAGCAAAAAATCTAGCAATAATTCCCACAACATGTGCTATATCTGGTCTACTGTGAACTACATACATTAGATTACCAATCATGGATCGGTAAAGTGTCTGTTTTACCCCTGTAGTTTCATCTTCCTTAGTCAGTTTACATCTAGTAGCCATCGGTGTTCCCACAGGTTTAGCATCTTCCATGCCAAATGTCTTCAAGACTTCCTTTATGTACTTAGACTGTGCAATGAATATCCCATCGCTCTGCTGAATCACTTGTAATCCTAGAAAGAATTGAATCTCTCTCAACATAGACATTTCAAACTCATTCCTCATGTCATCAACAAAAGATTTACATACATGATCTTGACCTCCAAAAATAATATCATCAACAAAAATTTCAGCAATAAGAATACTGTCATCAGTATCACCTTTCATGTACAAATTGTTGTTTTCACTAGTTCTTACAAATCCAATACTTAACAAGTAAGTATGTAGACTTTCATACCATGTTCTCAGTGCTTGCTTCAAACCATATAAAGATTTTTGTAATCTACATACCATGTTTCTATTGTCTGGATCAATGAATCCTTCAGGTTGTTCTATGTAGACCTCTTCTTTAAATATACCATTCAGAAATGCTGACTTCACATCCATTTGATAAACCTTAAATTTCTTGTGTGTAGCATATGCAAGTAGCATTCTAACTCCTTCCAATCTAGAAACAAGTGCAAATGTCTCACCATAGTCAATGCCTTCTTCCTGTGCATATCCCTTGCATACCAATCTCGTTTTATTTCTTGTCACTTCACCATTTTCATTCAGTTTATTCCTAAATATCCATTTAGTACCGATAACATTCTTTTCCTTTGGTCAGGGTACTAAGCTCCAAGTTTTGTTTTTCTCTATTTTCTCTATTTCCTCTTTCATTGCAATAACCCATTCTTCATTCTCTAATGCAACTTTCACATTCTTTGGTTCAAATTCACAAACTAGACATGTACCTTGTCTTGTTTTGCTTCCTGTTTGCATGCCAACTTGTCTGTCTCCAATAATTTGTGTCTCAGGATGATGTCTTCTGAAAAAACTAGCTAGTACTCAGTTTCTCCTTTCTTGTTCATCCTATTTAGGTTCATGTGCTTGATTGGTAGCTCCATCTTGTTCATCGGTTTCCCTTTCCTGTTCCTCGGGGACATTTTCCTGTTGGCCGATTATCACAGATTGCATCTTCGGTAGATAATCAGGAAGTTCAATGTAAGTGAATCTACCATAGTCTTATGGTTCCTTTCTTTCTTTTATGTTCTTTTCATCAAAATCATCAACACAGCTATTAGTACTTTCAATCATCTTATTTGTAACTTTATTCAAACATTTGTATGCTTTACTCTTAGTAGAATATCCTAAGAATATTCCTTCATCACCTTTAGAATCAAATTTCCCATTTCTCTCATCTTTTAGAATAAAACATTTGCTTCCAAAAATCTTGAAATAACTTACAGTAGGTTTGTGTCCAAACCATAGCTCATAAGGTTTCCATTTGGTGTCCTTCTTTAGTTGTACTTAGTTAAGCACATATACAGCTATACTAACAACTTCTCTCCAATATGTCTAAGCAACATTCTTTTGTATCATCAATTTTCTAGCACAATCAATTATTGACCTGTTCCTTCTTTCAACAATCTCATTCTGCTGAGGTGTTCTTGGTGTAGAGACCTATCTCTTAATACCATGCTCATTACATAAATTAGTAAATTCATCAGAGATAAATTCACCTCCTCTATCAAATCTTAAGCACTTAATTTCTTTACCAATCTCTTTTTCTACCTTAGCTTTATACCATTTGAACATTTTAAAAGCTTCAAATTTTTCTTTTAAGAACATAACTGTCATTAGTCTAGTGTAGTCATCAACAAAAAGAATAAAGTATCTATCTCCATAATAACTCTGAGTTCTCATAGGACCACATAGGTCAGTATGAACCAACTCAAGTATCTTCTTTGTTGAGTAGTCTTTGCTTTTAAAACTAGACTTAGTCATCTTACCTTTCTGACATTCATGACACATTGCATGATCCAGTTTTGATAAGTTAGGCAACCCTCTAACTCTTTTCCTCTTACTAATCTTGATCATATTATCAAAGTTCACATGGCATAACCTTTTATGCCACAACCATGCATCTTCACCCTTCATTAATAAACAAGAAGATTGATCAATATCAAGATAAAATAGATTACCTCTAGATTGTGTACCAGTTCCAACAAGTCTTCCTCCATCATCGTAGATTCTTACCTTTCTTCTTTCAAAAGCAAGTCAATGGCCTAAGTTATTCAACTGTGCCACACTTAACAAATTATAGTTCAGTCCATCTACCTAGTATGCATTGTCACATTTTACTCTATCATTAGTCATCAGTGAGCCTTTACCTCTTACCATACAGGGTGTATCATTTCCCATCCTTATAGATCCTCCATCATATTCATCAAGTAGATCAAATTTCTCTATATCACCAGTCATGTGATGTGTACAGCCATTGTCTATGATCCATGTATCATTTCTACTTACTTTAGAGATTAGTGTTGTTTCTTCATGTTTCTCTTCTTCCTCTAAATCATCTTTCATAGCAACAAATACTAATTCTACATCATCATCAGTGTCAGATTTAGATTCAAATTGTTCGGCTATGTAACATACATTTTTACCTTTGTCATAGCTATCTCGGTTATCTCTGTTGTTGTGTTGGTAGCCTCTGTTGACTCTTATCCCATAGCTTCCTTCGGATCAGTCCTTGGATCTATCATCATATTTCTTATTCGGACATCTAGCAGTGATGTGGCCAACTTCTTTACAATTAAAACATGCTAAGGGTAGCTTACCTCTATACCTTCCCTTACCTTTGGGTAATCTTCTAGCCATAAGAGCTTCAAGCTCATCAAGCTCATTATCGGTACTAGTATCACTATCATTATTCTTACTATTCCTACTACTAGACTTACCAATCTTCAAAGAGGACATGAAAGCAGATTCAATAGAAGGTACAAAACTATTGTCAAAGTTATTCAATTCAAAGGTTGTAAGATTATCGATTAGTGTGTCAAGAGTAAGGTTGGATGTAGCCCTTGTTTCATGAATTGCAGAGATCCTGATTGCATAAATTGGCAACAAAGTTTTGAGAATCTTTCTTATCACTGTTTCATCATCAATAACTCCATTGGATGCTCTAATAACATGTACTACCTCTTTTAGTCTATTTGTGTATTGCACAATGTTCTCACCTTCTTTCATGTTCAATCATCAAACGACCTCTTAGGCTTTCTGCTCTGGCTCTCGTAACATTCGCATCTCCACTATATATTAGAGTTAGTTTAACCCACATAGCTTTGGCAGTAGTTCATCCCTTAATGTCTTTGAATTCAGCATTGTTACAGGTAGCATCAAGTTCCATCATAGTAATATTATGTTCATGCCTATCCTTCAGTTGATCAAGTGTTAGGGGACCTGGTGTTGGTTCAATGTAGCCATTCTTCATCAGTTCTAATGTTGAGTTCCTGATTCCAGATATGTGCAACATCATCTAGCTTTGCCATACTATGAAGTTCTCTTTGTTCAGCTTTGGCACTTCCCTCTTATACATCTTGAGACCTTTTTGTTGGAGTCCTTAAAACTCTGTTCTAAGAAACCATAGCTCTGATACAAATTGTTAGAATAACTGAGAGGGGGGTGAATCAGTTATCCAGCATCACAATACTAAATGTATAATCCAAAATAAATTCTTCAACTTCTACTACTCGGTAAACATAAAATACTTTCATTGTCTGTGTTTTTACTGATTGTCAATCTAAACTTTATAGTAGTTACTGATCAAATCTAACATGTAATATGAAAAGTATGATAACAAACAAATATCACAATCAACACATAACACAAGAGATTTAACGTGGAAACCCTGTGAAGGGAAAAACCACCTGGGACTGGCAACCCAAAAATGTTCACTCTTCTGAAGTGAGGTTGGTGAAGACCCAACCCTGATAAAGGTTACAAACACACTGTTAGGTGTCACCTTGTTAGAGGATTTTAAACTAGAAGTTATCATCCAACCAACAGTCACTCTAGGGTTGATAGGATAACAATGTTCACTCTATGAATGAAACATCAAAAGACTTTCTTAGTCCACTCGGTTAAGAGATTTGACTATGTACAATGGTTAAATATGTAATAGTAGATGATATACCTTGAAACAACTTCAATTGTAGTTTACAGATCAATGTTCAACTCATTCAAATCTTTCTGATCAATATACCACTTCAGATTCAATACTATATCAACTTACTATCCATCGGTAATTACTCTCTGTAGCTCGGTAATTATTCTGCAGCTCGGTTCTCATTAACCAGTATGATCAGAATGCATGAAAACTTGTTCAAATGATAATTCTATAGTATCTTCTTCTTCTGGTGTCTTTCAATAATGAAACCAATGTCTCTTATATAGATGAGTAAATCATTTTATTTTCCTCCATCAAATTTTGCCGCTTAATCTTATTCATTCATTTTGCCACTTTAACCTTCTTCGACTGATGTGTGAGTAACATGTTTCAATCTTATCCATTAGATCCTTCTTGAATTATGTTAGCCATTGATCTTCATAACAAACCTTATCTGTTACCTCGATTTCATATGCTTTATAGCTCATCACTTTATCGACTAAACTGATCATTTAATTCCTTTCTATTTTGCTCGATGAACAAAGAAATGCATCGGTGAACACAAGCTCGGTTAACCCTACGCTCGGTATACACTACACTCTGTTGGTGTATACTAGAATGCTTTATTTACTGACAACACTACTTTGTGTCTTTCAGCTCTATTCTTTATCATAGATGAATGCAACATAATAAATTCAATTTCATCAAGGCATAGACTCATCAACAAGTTACAAAGTGTATTCCTTATCCTCATCTGATACATACATCTTCCTCATGTAGATATTTTTGTTCTTCATCTCTTTTCACCTTTCTTTAGATGTGTCGATATAGTAACTTACAAGATAAGTATTGTCAAGCTAGTTGACATCAATGACAACATAATACTGATTTAATCATCTTGCATATCTAATCAACAACTCCTTAGTGATGTTTCAATCACAGATTCTTCATTCAGTGTTCTAAATCAGTTGTAGTTCATCACCTAGTTGGTCTAATTAAGTCTAATTGGGTCCTAATAGGTCACATTAGGTCCTAATAGGTTCATATTGTGTCTAATTAGGTCCTATAGGTCTAATTAAGTTTAATTGGGTCTTAATTGATTGAAATTGGGTATAATTGCTCTAATTAAGTCTAATTGGTCTAATTAAGTCTAATTAGGTCCTAATTGGTCTAATTAAGTCTAATTAGGTCCTAATTGGTCTACTTAAGTCTAATTAGGTCCTAATTGGTCTAATTAAGTCTAATTGGGGCCTAATAGGTCATATTGGGTCCTAATAGGTTCATATTATGTCTAATTAGGTCCTAATAGGTCTAATTAAGTCTAATTGGGTCCTAATTGGTCCTAATTGGTCTAGAATTAAGTCTAATTAAGTCTCCTAATTGGTCCCAATAGGTCTAATTAGGTCTAATTAGGTCCTAATAGGTCCTAACTAGTCTAGAATTAAATCTAATTAAGTCCTAATCGGTCTAATTGAGACTAATTAGGTCCTAATTGGTAGATAATTAAGTCAAATTAGGTCTTAATTGATCTAATTCAGTCTAATTAGGTTTAATTTGGTCCTAATTAGGTCTAATTAGTCTAATTAGGTCCAAGTAGGTCCTAATTGGTTCTAATTAGTCTAATTAGGTCTAATTAGGTCCTAATTATTTCTAATTGAGTCTAATTAAGTCCTAATTAGTTCTAATTGGGTCTAATTGGATCTAATTGGTCTAATTGCCCATCTAATTAGGTCTAATTAGTCTAATTAGTCCTAATAGGTTCATATTATGTACAATTAGGTCCTAATTGGTCTAATTAAGTCTAATTGGGTCCTAATAGGTCATATTAGGTCCTAATTGGTTCTAATTGAGTCTAATTGGTCTAATTATGTCTAATTAGGTCCTAATTGGTTATAATTGGGTCTAATTGGGTCTAATTAGGTCCTAATTAGGTCTAGAATTGGTCCTACTTGGTCCTAATAGGTCTAATTGGGTCTAATTGGGTCCTAATAAGTCATAATTGGTCTAGAATTAAGTCTAATTAGGTCCTAATTGGTCTAATTAAGTTTTATTGGGTCCTAATTGGTCATATTAGGTCCTAATTGATTCTAATTGAGTCTAATCAGTTTAATTAAGTCTAATTAGGTCCTTATTGGTTCTAATTGGGTCTAATTGGTCTAATTGCCTATCTAATTGGGTCTAATTGGTCCTAATAGGTTCATATTATGTCTAATTAGGTCCTAATTGATCTAATTAAGTCTAACTGGGTCCTCATAGGTCATATTTGTGTGTGTGAATTTTGTACCTTGCTGTAGACACAACACTTCAGTAAAACATTAGAGGTTAGCAAAAATTGAAATCTGCAAGTAATTGAAACTATGCTAACTAGGTGATTTACTACCTTCTAGTAGGTGCGAGTATGATGTTCTTAGATTGGAATTGAGATCAGTGAAAATGCAACACCTAAATGAAGGATTTGAATGCAAATAATAAAAGACTATATGAATGCATATTAATTTATATTTTTGTATTTTCTATGCAATAATATGAGAAACTGTATGAATCTAAGCTATATGAATGAAATTGAATGCAGATTTAATCTAAGAATGTTATGAATGAATTTGAACTCTATGATATGAAACAATGCAAAAACTATGATCAACTATGAAAGATCTCACAAATCACCTGTCGCAAGTGCTTAGTCCTTCAATCACCAATTCGCCAGAGTAATTATGCAAATTCGAGTGTTGATAATTATGAAGAGTTGAGCCTTGATTTTATAGAAATCCAAGACTTTGAGGATGCAGGAGAAAAGCCATAAATCACTCTTGATAAACTCAGGTTGATTTTTGAGTTATCAATAAATCAGAGATAATTAACTCACAAAAAATCATGCATAAGCAAGGTTTTACTCAAAATAGAGTTTTAGATCAAATTTCAACTCATCATCAGATGTTGAGTCTAATTTTAAAATTGATTGTTAATTTCTAGTTGCCTACTTTTCTAATTGTGCATGATTTATTTATAAATTAATTTAATAATAAAGTGATTTATTCTCAACTTAACTAATTTTTGAATTAAAACAATTGATTTATGGGTTAATCAATTATTAAATCAAATTTTATTCTAAAACTATATCATTAAAAATTGACAATTGACTTTAATTAATTAAATAAGAATTTAATCAATTAGTCATGAGATTTTAGATTTATTGTCAAAATTAAATAATAAAATTTAGGAATAAATTTAATTAAACAATTAAGTGGCAGTATTAAATCTAATTAATTAAATATTCAGAATATTCAATTAATCAAACTTTAGAATAAATAGAATTTATCGCCAAATAATTATTAAATCAAGAATAATTAGGATAAATAAGAATATTGCTAGGAATATTCCCTGATGCAGAATTAGGATAAAATCAATTAAATTCGATAATGTGTAGATGTGCCTTAGGTTAGGACTTTGATGTTGATTTCATTCGAATTGAAGGTGTAGGAGATTAATGAACCTATAGCCCATTTTTTGGGTATTACATTTTGCCCCTCTTTGAATCATTGTGCAAAGCGTAGTGGTTCAAAGAATAGTCTATGTTTGATAAAGATGTATGAAACTGATTTGAAAGATTAACCGATTCAGAGATAGAAACCGATTGAAAGATTGAAATATTTAAGATTTAGGTCTTGACTGACCAAAGATAATGTTAACTATAACAACAATGAACCAGTGATTATGAAAAAGTGCCAAAATGCCTGATTCTGAACCTTATGACTGTGAAGAAGTGAGTGACCGATTCCAGACCTGATTGTCCCAAAAAGAATCATATTGGTATCACATCTTGAACCCATCAGTTATGAAAAAACAAGGAAATAACACTAATGAACCGATGGTTACGAAAAGCTAGTATAGTTTACAAGATAGATTTAGGATACCAGATTGATATGGATCTTGATGAATCTAATGTGCCTTGAGAGATGATAGATTTGCCCCAAGCGATGAGGACTTTAGATGAATTAGCAACTAGACGTAGTTTTTGTCTTGATCACTGAGGAAAGATTTGATTTTCAAATTTAGATTTACAGATTTTGAATGATGTGTAATACCATGCCCCCTTTGGGATAAAAATTGAAATCTAACAAGAAAAGTCAGTGTTGACTGTTTTAGAAGCATGTTAATTGATTTTAGAATTGGTTATACACATTTGAGAATGCGTTCTGCATCATTTAGAGGTCCTGAAGACCAAGTTTGACTAGGTTTGACCATGAGTTGACCATGGTTGACCAAGTTGAAATTTTGATAGTTTGATGTAAGATAATCAGTTAAGTTGAATTCTAAATTTCTATGATGATTGAAGGTTGATTATGTACACAGTCAGACATCCTAGGTCTTAAAATTTTAAATCATAATTTTGACATAGTAAATGATATAAGATTTCAATTTTGACCCCGAAAATGGGTTCATAATGTTGAAATTAGCTAGGGGTGCAATTTTCTTGGGAGTTATTAGTACATCACTATGGGAAGACCCATAGACTAGAGTGTATCATAGCAGGCATGATAGGAGGTATCATCATGTCTAACCATCGGTAGAATGGTCTTTTGATGGGCTAGGCCCCAATGGTGGCACGATTGATGGCCACTCCTTCTGAGTTAGCTTGGGGTCAGTGCATGCTTGCACATATGTTCTCTGAGATGCACAAGATCATGTATTAGGAGGGCAAGTATTTTTCTTCTGGTGCCTTAGTACTTCAGATACGGGCCTGGGAGCACATTCCAGTTTGTAGACCAACGTGTCAGGATTAGCGCCAACCACATGAGCCAATCATATATATATACTTTGGTTATGTTACACAGGTGTGCACAAGTCACACATAGTACTTTAGATGGTGCCTTGATGATATGACTTTTGTAGTATGGAGACCGTACTTGTTGATAGAGTTCTGGCCCATTGCAAGGGAGCAGTTTAGTTATTTCTGTCAGAGTCATGTACTGATTGGTAGATCCACTGCTGTTATTGAGCATTTCCTGATCACTAGTGTATTGAGGCAGTATGGCATCATTCAGGATGCACCAGAGGAGCTTGCAGCTTATGCATGGATCTATAGAGAGCTCGGATTAGGATGGGGCCCTCGGTTATCATATGCTTTATGTACACAGGAGTACAGTGGTATCATTGGTAGAGATTGGGTCTATCGAGTAGATGTGCCAAATGTAGGTTTTACAGATGGATTCATTGGATGGCTTTTAGAGCATCCCATACATAGTTTTTATGACCCTACAAAGTTGATACCGTCCATGGAGGAGGCCATGGATGTCACAGGTGCACAGGTTCTAGTTGGTCGATGACAGAGACCTACACAGGTATAGATGCCCCAGCCTACACCTCTAAGGCTGAGAGTAGTATTCACACCTCCATAGAGACCATCTGGTTAGATGAGACCACCTCGTCCCCCTAGTTCTTTAGCAGGAAGACCTGCAGTTTTACACAAGAGATTGACTAGAGGAGAGAGTGGTACTTTGGGTAGTGTTGGTACAATGGATGAGGTACTTGGTGCACAATAAGATGTATGTGTTGACCCTGATCCTTTACAGGGTGATACCAATTTTGATCTTGCTGCTGAGGTTAGATGTCATAAGGTGTAGAGAGTAGAGACCACTGAGCAGCCATCGGTAGATACTAAGATGCCTATGAAAGATGTAGATTCTAGTGTACTATTGACTCCGGAGGAGATTATTAGACAGCTTAGATTACAGGTCAAGGGCCTGAAGGTATGGAGTGCTCGGTGGGAGGAGTGATTCACTAAGGCTGATAGATAGAGATCTGAGCTTTGAGAGGAGAACAAGTGATTATAGATAGAGGTGACACATCAGACCTCAAGAGCTGCTTATTATGTTTCTATGTACTACACTATTGTTCCTATGGCTCAGAGAGTACCCACATACTCTTAGTATATGATAGCTTCAGAGGGAGTGAGGGAACCTAGAGCCAAGGCAGCACCTGATGCACCACCACCATCTCTACTAGATGTAGAGGATCAGGCAAAAAGATAATTTTTCTAGATATATTCTGATATATTTTGCCATTTTTTTCATGTATACTATTCTAACTTCTGATAGCTCACATGAGCTCATTCTTTTTTACTTTGTGCTAGTAGTGCTCCCTTGACTAGTTTGAGTTATATGATATGAGATCAAGATTTTGGTTGTGACTTCATGTGTACTTGTCATGTTTTTTTATTTATGATGATATCATGTGATGTAAATGCTATGGATGGTATAGAATGTACGTATGGATTCATGCAATGCAATGGTTTCTTTCAAATGTATGAATGTTAAGCAAATGTAATTGATTATGGATAATGTATGAAAATGTATGGAATGTAGATGCAATAGATGAAATGATCATGAATATGCAATGTAAATGCAATGATACACATGATATGTTTTACAAGTATTGATGAAGACAAGTACTCAGTCTTATGTCAAAAAGGATGTTTAACCCAGGATGGTGACTGCTTGCGGTTCTATGAGGAAACCTTCATGTGAGATTCAGCTCTTCATTGGCAAGTTTAAGTTTAGTTTAGAAGAATTTAATGAAGTGTTCAAGCAATTTGTGAGATCATGCAATCATGCAAAGTGCAAAATGAAATGCAATCCTAAGACCTAGGACCTAGTCACTGATCATGTGTCAATTTGTTGTCATCACTAAAATTTTTAGGTAACCAGATAAATCAATACAACATCCACTAGTTACAAAACTATAGATATATGAATATTGATTTGTATGCACAAGAATCAATATAACACCCACTGGCTAGACAACCATGGACATATGAATATTGATTTTATGTTCAGAATGTCGGATTAGATATAAGCACCAAGGCACAAAAGCCAGGATGACCTGAATATCATGTCCATTTTGATACAGCAATTTGTATAAACATCAAAACATAAATGTCATGATGACCAGAATACACCTTGCATTACAAATAGATCAAGCAGTCAAGAGATACTTCTAAATCCAATGTGAATTACTCGTAGTGACCCTTTATCATTCACATCCTTAGGTAAGATCGTGTTTCACAGTAGGAGTAATAAATCACTCAAAAAAAAAACATTTAGATCAAACTTCCTTGAATTTTTTGAGTATCCATGGTCGAGGTATGCATGGCCATCCAATATGAGATAGAGGCTCTTACAGACGAACACCATTTCAATCCAGAATTTCCAAAGTTGTTAGATTTTCACATACAAGCAGAAAACAAAGAAAAGATTATGCCCCCAGTCATCACTCTCTAAATTCTATAAAGGACATCATCGAAGAGCTCAAAGGGACACAATATGCAAAAATCTCAATGTGAATCAGTAAGCATACAAGGAGATAAAAGCATGTAAAAGCATAGATTGTGTTCAGTTTGTGTTGATGTTTGATTTCATTGTTGTAGATGCAAAATCCTTCCTGGAGAGGAGATTGACTGACTAACTCAGATGAAGCTTCAAAGGACCCTGACTAGATATGACATGTCTAAGATATACCAGAGGCCATATGATATGACATTGATTGCCCCCAAGTTTCAAACATTGATAGGATACAGACCCTTGAGCCGATTGGTGTACAGACCAACTTATTGAAAAGAGGAATGCAGAAACAAACCAAGAGATATGTACAAAATAAAGCAAGACTAAAAGCTCGGAAAGACCAAGATTGTGCTGATAGATGGGGCATTTTGAAACAAATGGCACCCATTTGCCAGGTTTTCACCATCTTGGCAGAGATTCTATTTTTGCTACCAAGGCGCCTGTTTCTAGGTTTTCACCAAGGCACTTTTTCTTTTTCTCATTTTTTAATATTTTTCATTTTTCAATTTTTTTATACTTTTGAATTTTTTTGTGAATCATCAAGGCACCCATTGCTAGGTTTTCACCAAGATGTTCATTTTTTCAGGACTTTTTCAAATTTTTATGATTATTTTTCAAGACATTTTTGAATACTGAATGCCTTAGGCATAGAATTTCTTCAGATGGAGAAGGTTGATTGGTTCTCAGAGCTGTTCTCCTTGATTCATTGAGATTTGATAGGCACTAGAGCCAAAAGTAGTAGTGATAACAAAGAGACCCAACTAGTTGGGTTAAAACTTCCCCTTGCACTCTCTATGTGATTGATTTTTAGGATTCTCTCTCAAGACTAGATCACCAACCTGAACTTCTCTGTGTTTGAGTTTCTTGTTGTAGCCTCTAGACATTCTCTTTTGATATACTCTGAGATGATCATACGCTGCTTGTCTGCATTCATCTAGTAGTTCAATTTCTTGCAACCTAGACACTTTGTAGTCATCGTCAATTACTAGACCATGCATTCTGATTCTTAGTTATGGGATTTCAACCTCAATAGGTAGTACCACTTCAGACCCATAAACCAGAGTGAATAGTGTAGCTCTAGTGGGCATTCTGATACTTTTTCTGTAGGCCCAGAGAGCTGGATTGATCATGAGATGCCAGTCTCTTCCTTTTTTATTAACTGTATGGTGCAAGATTTTTAATAGATTCTTGTTAGAAGCCTCTTCTTGTCCATTCCCTTGAGGATAATAGATAGATGGCCAATCTTGTGTAATCTTGAATTTTACACATAAATCATCTAAGTCTCTATTCTTGAATTGTCCACCATTATCTGTGGCTATAGAATGTGGAATACCATACTAACATATGATGTAGTTCAAGATGAACATTGAAATTTGTTTACCAGTTGCTTGAGTCAAAGGGACTACTTCCACCCATTTTGTGAACTAATCTGTAGCTGTGATTATATGGGTATTGTGTGTGTGAATTTTGTACCTAGTTGTGGACACAACACTTTAGTAAAACATTAGAGGTTAGCTTAAAATCAAAATCATGTAGTGAAATGAAAACTAATCTAACCAAGTGATTTACTGCCTTCTAGTGGGTGCGAGTATGTATTCTTAGATTGGACCGAGATCAGTGACCTTAACGACACCTAAACAAAGGATTTGAATGCAAAATCTAGATATGAATTAGATGCAAATTAATCTATATTTTTGGTTTTTCTATGCAATTGTGGTGAGAAATGATATGAAATCTAATCTATATGAAAAACTAATATGCAATGATTCTAAGAATTGATATGAAAAAAAAAATTCATCTCACAAACGTGGTTGATTCGCAAGATTCTTCAGGTACCAATTTGCCAGCATAAGTTTTCAAAATTCTGAGATGATTTGTGAAGAGTTGAGCCTTGATTTTATAGAAATCCAGGGCTTTGAGGATGCATGGAAAAAGCCATAAATCACTCAGTTGATTTTTGAGTCAACAAGGAATTAAAGATAGTTAACTCACAAAAAATCATGCAAAAACAACTTTTTGATTTAAATCAGAAGTTGAGATCAGCTTTTAACTCAAAAGAGAGTTGAGTTTATTTTTAAAACAACTTGAATTGATTTTCTGATTTATAGTTTAACTATTTTTTTGGATGTGCATAATTAATTATGAATTAAATTAATAAATAAAGTGATTTATCCTCAACTTAACTGATTTTAAAAATTAAAACAATTGATTTATGGGTTAATCAATTATTAAATCAAACTTTTATTCAAAAACTATATTATTAAATTTGACAATTGACCTTAATTAATTAAATAATAATTTAATCAATTAGTCATAGGATATTCGATTTATTATCAAAATGAAATAATACAATTTAGGAATAAATATAATTAAATCCAATTAAATAATTAAGTGGCAGTATTAAATCTAATTAATTAAATATTGAGAATATTCAATTAATCAAACTTTAGGATAAATAGGATTTATCACCAAATAATCATTAAATTAAAGATAATTAAGATGATTAGGAATATTACTAAGAATATTTCCTGATGCAGAATTTGAGATAATCAATTAAGATTCGATGATATTTAGATGTGCCTTAGGTTAGGACTTTGATGTCGATTTCATTTGATGTGTTGATATAGGAGGTTAATGAACTTATAGCCCAATTTTGAGGTATTACATTTTTCCCCTCTTTGAATTATTGTGAGAAGTGTAGTGGTTCAAAGATAGTCTGTGTATGATGTTGAAACTCATGTTTGAAATTGAAATTGATATGAAATAGAAACTGATTGATATGAGACAGAAAGTGATTTGAAAGATTTGAAGATAATAGGTCCTGAATGACCAAAGATAATGTTAACTATACCAACAATGAACCGATGATTGCTAAAAACTGTCAAAATACCTGATTCTAAACCTTATGATTACGAAGAAGTGAGTGACCAATTCCAGACTTGATTGTCGATAAGAATCACATTGGAATCACATCTAAACCCTTCAGTTATGAATAACTAAGGAAATAACACTAATGAACTGATGGTTACAAAAGATTGATATAGTTTACAAGATTAGGAGAATACTAGATTGATATGGATCTCAATGAATCTGATATGCCCCGAGAAATGATTGATTTGCCCCAAGCGATGAGGTCTTTTTGATGAATCAACAATTAGACATGGTTGTTGTCTTGATTACTGAGGAAAGATATGATTTCAGATTTATATTACAGACTTTGAATGATATGCAATACCATGCCCCCTTCGCGATGAAAATTGAAATCTGACAAGAAAAGTCAGCGTTGAATAATTCATAAGCATGTTAATTGATTTGAAAAGTGGTAAAACACATTTGAAAATGCATTCACTAGTAGAATTTGGCAAATAAATGACTAAGTGACTAAAACTTTTAGTCACGTGACTAAAATTTTTAGTCACATGACCAAAACTGAACATATTTGGCAAATAAATGACTAAATAAATGACCAATTTGGTCATCGGGTAAAATCACAACTAAAATAAATGACCAAATAAATGACCAATTTGGTCATCAGGTAAAATGACTAAATAAATGACCAATTTGGTCATAAGGTAAAATGACCAAATAAATGACTAAATAAATAGTTTGAGGGGTTTTTCCTTTTTGGTTCCACAATTTCATTCATTTTATTGGGAGAGCATGTTTTCATCAAACAAATTTTCAGTCATGGCTTACTATATATAAAAATATAATATATGATACAAATTAAAGATGTTAATAACATTATTAAATGGTTATTACTCCTTTATAATAATATTTGATAAAATCATAGACTTATATACTTAGAAGTTCCATTTCAATAGTAATATTTATTCGCTAATAGGATTATTGAATGAGAAATTAGTGCAAGAGCACCTAGCATTTGAAATGCCTCATAAACCTATTAATTTTCATTTGTTCTTCTTTTGTTTGTTTCATCCATGATTATATGTTGATCCTTTGTATAAAATTATTGTTACCTATTTTTCATCAAGCTAAAAAAATGATACATTTACATATAAATAAATAAAGGGTTTTCTCAATGTTAAAAAAAATTAAAGAGAAAAAAGTGCTCTCGTTATTTGTACCCAATATTATACCTTGGTCTTCATGATTTTTATCTCGTCAAAATTAAAAAATTGTGGAAGGATGACTTTGGAGGGAAAATAAAGCTTCTTTCTCTAAAATAGCGTGTGAAGGCAAGCGTATGAAGAAAGACCTGCGAGTAAGAAAAAATGAAAATGGGGTCTCAAACTCTTAAAAATATCTAGTCAAAGTTTGCGTTGGCTCTCACAATAGAAGCCCCAAAATTCATCGATGCAGAAGATGAATCTTCCAAGCTTGTTATGGATGAAGACAAAGTTTCTGGTATGCATTTATTTTCCCTTACTCTTGCATTTTGTGTCCTTCCATGCTCATAGCTCTGCTTTGAAGGTTTTGAAGTTTTTTCTCTCATTAGAGAGCTCGGGCTATGTTTACATGGAAATAATGAAAAAACTCTTCATTCTCTTATGTATATCTAGTGCTCCATTTTTCATGGCTTCAGTGGATCTTTTGAGGCTTCCATGTTTGGTATCTTACCTATATATCTATTGGAGCTCATGGTCTATGCTCAAGATTCAACATGTCAATATTTTGCTAACCAATTTTCTTTGGTATCATTTCCCATAGGGAGTGGGTCTATTTTTTATATTGGGACCTCACAACATCATAAACTAATAGAAACATGTATCTTTGTGTCGTATATGATTTATATTCATCTGCAACAAGATATTCAAGGGTTTTGCCTACCTTTTACACCTTTACTATGATGTATATGAGACTATCATACATATTGTATTTGATGTTTTGATTGTGACGATGACAGTCAACTATTCCTCCATCTTCATAGTCATGATCTTTCATATATCTTATATTGTATTTGATAACACTATAAAGGTGCCTTAAGTAATATTGCAATCTTTGTTTTTTCTAATTTTGATCCACACCTGTCTTTAATCCACAACTATTCTTTTATGATTGCATCGTATGTTGGAATTGTTATGATATCCTTAGCATTGATAGAAATTCAGTGTTATTTAAAATCACTGATTGTAAAAAATTTGTTGCAACACTATTATTAGCAAAAATTAATGTTGTCTTTATGAATGCAAACACTTTAAATTTGATATGATAAATGTAAATGAAGCACCAAAAATTGTGGTTAGATGAATTCCAAATAGTAATGCAAATATTTTACTTTTAAGATGCCTTTCCAACATCAACGCCATCAACACCAAGATTGTGTTTTGAGCATCAAAATGTAGTGTTGAGATGCCACTAAATTTAAACTTGAAGGTCCAAATTGATGATGATAGTTTAGCCCACTGATGAAAAGGCATTAGAGATATTTTTTCAATGCAACAGAAAGTACTCTAGACTTACAGAATGAGAATCATAGTAAAATCAATGAATTCCATAGAGTTACAACTTACAAAAATGCATCTTCCCATCTCCCAATCAACATGAGATATTCTACCATTGTTTGTTTGTCCTAGCATGCATAGATTTCATATGTATTAATAATGTTTTTGACAAATGGAGCGAAAAGGTAATCATCTACTTTACAAGGTAACTTCCATGTTCTCAATGATAGAAAAGGATGAAAATAATTTGGGTGTAACAAGCATAATGCAGCCTGTACAATATAAGGATTCTATAAATAAAGAAAAACCTAAAAACTAATTATAGCCAAACAAGCTTCAATGAATGATTGATATAGGGGGTGTCATTGGCAAGTTCCCTCCATCTAAAAAAATGACTTATCAGGGCCACTAATAGAATTAGAAGATACTTCTAATTCTACTAAAGGGTCCATCTTGACCCCCAACATCACCTCAAAATTGTCTTATAGGAACATGTTGAGGAAAGATTGAATGCATCTAAACTTGCCCCATTAAAGACTGCTTATTGACAGCATACTGGGAATGTTGAAGAGACTGCATTTGATTCAAATGATTTGATTGTTGGGTAGATGGGAAAAAGGATAGACTCATAGGATGATGTACATTTTTCCCCATGTTCAAAGAATCTTATTATTTGGTGACTGTCCAGTTGTAATTTTCAGCCTTTGTATTTTTTTCCTTAGTGCTTCATTTAAAGCTACACTAAACAAAAACATGTTCAAATAAATGGAACAAAGCAAAATAGGAACACAATCAAAAGATTAGAAAAATTGAACATACTTGTCAATTGAGCTTATTGACATGCTTAATTTTGTGGTTATCTATTATCAAAATATATATCTATTTTACAAATCTAAAGTAAGTGTTTAAGGGTATCATGTGAAAGTGTTTAAGGATATCATGGGACACTAAATTAGGTGATCTAAAAAGAGATTACTAGCTCTGTATGTTTGTTTATATTTGTTCTTTCTATACTCACCTTTTTAATTAAGTTTCTTATCATGTAGATGAACAAGGTATCCGGAGAAACAAATATTCATGGAAGTTTTGGAGATTCGGGACCTGAAAATAGGAAATGTGAGTATATGTTCTCTTAATATTGTGAACAAAAAATCACACATGTGCATAATATTATGAAAGACATTTGCAAAGCCTTGAAATGTGAAACCCATAATTCTATGTTTTGAGGTCTAAAAAATATCTCAAAGGGGATTTGTGATTGTGAGCTAGATGGGACAAGCATTTATCCCTGATTTATTTTTGAGTTTTAACATCTGAAACTAATAGAAAAATTGTATCTGAAACTAGATTTCTAAGTTTTAACATCTCTTTACCAATCTGAATCTTCTGAGGCAACTAGAGAAATCAGCTCATTGTCTATGTATAGAATACTATGATGAAGAGTCCCCTAAAGTATCACATGCTTTCAGCATTCTAATCATTAATGGGACTACCTCATCTCCACAACAAATAGACTCATTGTGTTCACAAGATGCATAAATTATCCTACCAATTTTTGATATGTGATAAGTTGAGGTTCTACCAAAAAAAATTTCTTGTCTGAAGCTAAATTCTTGTTGATATTGGCTTGAAGGTCAACATTTGAAATCTCTTTAGGATTTTGAACAAATACTTTCTTAAGATTCATGTAATTTCCATAG
This sequence comes from Chamaecyparis obtusa, assembly GCA_027943335.1. Taxonomy (NCBI): domain Eukaryota; kingdom Viridiplantae; phylum Streptophyta; class Pinopsida; order Cupressales; family Cupressaceae; genus Chamaecyparis; species Chamaecyparis obtusa. The sequence continues at coordinate 156,920 of BSBK01001238.1, forward strand.
TCCATCATTTTAGATTATTGATTTTCTGGATTAAACTGTGATGATGAAAAATCACACATAGTTTAATTCATAAAAGAAAAAATCTAAATACTTTTTTTTATCAAGATGAATATTATCATCCACTTGGAATTTGGGAAGACCTTTAATTCTGGGATGGAATCTATCAGATACAAATCTAATTTTCTAATGCTTTTTATTTCCTTGTTGGTGGAACTATTGAAGATGTACACAAAAGTTTTACATATTTCATTCTAAAGGCACACGCGCAAATCCCTATTATGATTTGTGGATTTTTTGGTGTCAATGATGGACTGATTCTTTCCTTGGTACCATTTTTTGTTGGGTATTGTAGGGAACTCTGAGTTACTGAATTTATCACCATCTCTTTATATGATTGATAGATGCCTACAGTAGTTTTAGTTTTGCGTTGTCTATGAATCTATGAATCATGACTAGATAACAGTTAAATTGGGCTTTTTTTTTTCTCTCTGTAGTGTTGTCTACTAAATTTGTCTTCTTTCAGTGAAGCCACAATTTGAAGGGACCAGTATCGCGGTTCTACATTATGTGTTTGGTATCTTTGGGAATGTGACTCCTCTGTTTCTATTTCTGGCACCCATAAAAACATTCTGGAGAATCATCAAAGCCAAATCAATATATAAATGAGTTCTCTGGTGTGCCCTACATTTTTACATTGATGAACTGTCTTCTTTCTGCATGGCATGGGCTTCCCTTTGTATCAGCTCACAACCTTCTGGTGAGTACCATCAATGGCACAGGGGCAGCCATCAAGATATTTTATGTCCTATTGTTTCTTATTTATGCTGAAAAGAAGACCAAGGCCAAAATCTTTAGTATCTTCATGGTGATCATTGTGACCTTCTCAACAATAGCACTGGTTTCTATATTAGTATTGAAAGGGCATATTAGAGATATTTTTTGTGGGGTTTGTGCCACCTTATTTTCTATTTCCATGTATGCATCCCCCTTAACTATAATGAGAAAGGTAGTGAAGACAAAGAGTGTGGAATACATGCCATTCCTTCTTTCTCTCTATGTTTTTCTTTATGGGACATCATGGTTCATCTATGGCCTCCTAGGCCATGACACATTTGTTGCTATTCCAAATGGGTTTGGATGTGGTCTTGGAGTCCTGCAACTTATCATATATGCTGTGTATAAAGACTGGGAAGGCAAAAAATCTTGTGATCAAGTTGATTCCATGGAAATGGGATATGCCAATGATAGTGTCAAAGCAGTGAAGGCCAATGCTAACAAAAAAGCTGCCCATGTTGAAGGCAATATACATTCATAATCACACAATCTTAATTTGAATGTAACAACAGTCTCTCTTGTGACTATAATTATAAAAAAAATCAAAGAGCAGCACAACTTAAAGAGAGCATAGCGATGGATTCAATAATGACCACGATTTTGTTTACTGTACCTAGCCATCTAGCTCAACAACTTTATGTGTTGTGATCTTGGTAGACAATTATATTGGGCTAGAAGCTTCTTGTACATTTGGCTTGTTTAAAGTGGTCCAAGATTGTGTCTTTTTGTAAAAAATCTTCTAGATAAACTAGATTTTTTACTTTAAAAAAAAGAAAAATATAGGAGGATCAACAAATTAAAAAATCTGATACATCTACCTCCTCATGTGTGAAGATCTCCTCTGATGTTTTTTGTTTTCTTTTTGGTAGGTAGACATGTTGAAGATGTAGATAAAAGTAATGTATACTAGAACAGTTTGGTGCCATTTCTAGAATAGTTGTAGGTATGCTCTCTCCCATTTGGTGGATCCTAGCAACTATTGTATTATGTATGCACAAACCTGAGTATGTCCAAGGAAATAACATCCAAGAAACAAGAGAAAACATTTATCATTGCTAGGAGAGATTCTTTGTCCCTTGCAAATCCTGTGGTTGAAGCTGGTTCTGATGCAGGCTCTAGTAGTCATGTGAATATTTTTGTGTTCACCATCTCAATTTAGCAGGAAAGTACTTAGCTTGTGCTCATGAGAGACAGGATTTGCATTGTGTGTATCTCTTACAAGCTCTTGAAAAGAACTTTGTACATCAATCTGGTTACTTCCACCACACATGTTCACATGTTCTATGCTATTAAGATGTGAAGACCCATAATTTGCATTGCCATAATTGCTCAAGTTTAAAGGTGTGGAAAAGATGTTTGATGTACTGCGGCCTTTTATGTCATTTCTAATGACAGATGAGTAATTTGACTTTTTCACATTAGTTAAACTACCACAGTCAGCAATAGGACCCAAAGGTGTCATCTCACACATAGTACCTCTAATAGGGGAAAGAATAGGCTGCACTGAAGATGATAAGTCACTTTCTGAATTACAAAACAAACCATGATGTTGATTTCCAAAGAATGAAGCATCTTTATGAACTGTGTTAATGTGTATATTATTTAGATTCTTTGAGTGTTTGTTCTTCGATAAAATGCTTTTACATTGTTCAATTCGTGACACAAAAATATTTGGCTCAATATTTTGATAGCTCGATCTTGAATTCACTTTTAGTCTATTTCCCAAGGATTCCTTTGGATTAGACAAAGCATTGTCAAGAATTTCATGGCATTCTTTTGAATCCATGAGCCTAAAAAGTGATTTTCTAACAGATGCAGGGAATGGTAAAGATACTTGTATGTCTTTCAACTCACTATCTTCTAGATTTTCATCAGAAATGAATGGATATTTATGTGCATTTTCTAACTCTGTCTACTTCTTCAAGGGTGACATTGAACTATCAGAAACTGCATTGCACTTAGAAAGAGACAACTCAGACCTAGGAGTGGATTGTTTAATTTTTGGCTATGACATAATAGAAGAAGAGACCTCAATCTGTGTTGAATCAACATGTTGGAAAACTTGTTGGGTATCTCTATTTGAAATAGGAAAAACACTAAATAAGTCATTATCAAACACATTACCCTTCCTTTCTTCTCCTTTGTCTGGCTCAGGAAAATGTTTAACATGCCCTTCTAAATACTCATTATTTAATGACAAGAATCTGTCAAGCAAAATAGTGTCCTCAATAGAACCAAAAGACTTGAATTCTTGTTTATTTCTAGGCATCGTGACATTCATTTCAATTGGCTTAAGAACTGACCCAGCTTCCTTCAAATTACTAATCAATTGATCCTCTGAAAGCTTGGACTTCCCATGTGTTTTGAAATCTTTACTAGAAATTGCTAACTGTTCTTGTTTCTTTTGATGGTGCTCCTCCTCAAGATTGAAATGTGTAGTGCATTGTGGTTGAGGAAGCTTGACTTGCCTATGCAATAGAGCAAGAGACTGGTTCTTTTCTCTATCTTGCACAAATATGGCATATTTTTTGTCATTAGCTACTGCAATTACCATAGGATGATTTGTTTCCTTTTTTTGTGTCACGTTAGTTTCATTGTGCTGAGCTGTTGAGATTGGAATAGTAGAAATCTCCTTTTCCTTGTTCAGAGGTCTCTGGGGGTCCATTTTCAATTCTGACTTCCACATTACTTGTTGCATCTGGTCCTTCCCATTACAATTCAAACCAAACAGACAATTAGACAATGTACATTGATCATCGTTGTTTGGCTTAATACCCATGATCTTTAATGACTGCTTCAGTTCTCCACCTAATGCCAATTTTTTGTTAATATTTTGCTTATTTTCCATGACATCAATGGCAAAGGCTTCTAATTCATTTTTTACAAGATCTTTCACTTCTATGTCTTGTGCCTTGTTCAACGACAGCCCTTTGTCTTCCTCTTGAGAAAGCACCCTCTCAAATCTACAAGGAAAATTATCTACAAGTGTCCCAATTTTAGTATCACACTGGTTACTTTCCAAATTTGGCATTAGCATTGTGTTATTTCTCTCCATAAAACCCATGATGCAATTGGTAGACTTTTCCTTTTCTACACAATCCACATCATTTGGTTTTACATCCAATTTCAAATCCAACCTCTCTTGTTGTTTCTCATGCTGCATACCCTTAAATTTGTAGGTAGAAAGTGGGAGATGCTTTGTAGGATGGACTGGTTTATTTCTGAATTTGCTTTTAAAATTGCATGGTTAGTTGCTATGTTATCAGTAGTAGATAATTCTTCTATCATAGCAAGATCTTTTTGCATTGTTTCTATTGTAGGGTTCAGCAACAAATTTCTTTGTTGGTTATGCTATTTTCCATCAAAACTATAAAGAGATAACTTATACACTAGTGTTATTTTACTGTCTTTGTGGAACTTTTCTACCTTAATTGAATTGATATGTGAATTAATTTCTACAACTGGAGTTTCAGATACATTATTATGCTTAGCCAATAATGATATTAAATTGGTATTTTCCTCACAGTTAGTTACTGCAATCTCAACCATAGACTAGCTACCTTCAATAGCCTTATTCTCAGTTGCCCTGATATCAATCTTGGACATCTCAACTTCCACATCAATTGGATCCTTTAATCCAAAACCCCATTTCGGGCTTAATGTTGCAATTTGTTTTGGTTTTTCTTGACTCTGTTCTGTGTCAAAATTCAAGACAGATGTGCCATTCCCTATTTTCAATCTGGTAGTCACAATCATTGATTGGTTTCCTTCTAACAAAGTCATATAGCCAGTATTATTACAATGCTTAGTTGCCATCATGTCAATGGTCGACCCATGTGCTTCTAAATGACTATACAATTCTCCATCTGATGCCAATTTTGTGTCAACATTTTGCTTATTTACCCTAATGTCAATGGAAGATACTTCCAATTCCTTATTGACAGGATTTTTCACTTCTCTATCTTGTGACAAGTTCAAAGAGATACTTTTCTCTTCCATGGTAGCATTATTTTTTCCCCTATAGCACCCCAAGTTCATTGGTGTACTTTTTTTATCCTGCCATTACTGTTCTTCACTTTTTTCAAAATGTGAAACATCTGATAATCTTAAATGGTTATCTTCCTCAGTGATAGGTGCTACAATCTCAGCCATTGACTAGCCACTTTCAATAACATTATTCTCAGTTGTTCTGATGTCAATATTACATGTCTCACCTTCCGCATCACTTGCATCCTTTAATCTCATCCCCCTACTAAGGTTCAATCCCGTAATTTCTTTTACTTTTTCTTAACTCTGGCTTGTCTCAAAATTCAAGAGAGAAGAGCTATTTCCTCTTTCCAATTTGGCAGTCACAGTTATAGATTGGTTTCCTTCTAATGTAATCATAGATCTGGTACCATTGTAGTGTTTGGTTGCCATGATGTCAGTAGTAGACCCATGCATTTCTAAATCAGCATATTTCTTTGGTTCCATGCCTGTTTCTGAATCTGACAATTTCTTTGTTTGTTTTTCTTGTTGTTGTCTCAAATTTGATTGAGGAACAGTTTTCTCCTTTCATCATTTCTATATTATTGTGTTGCTCAGTACCTATAGTCCCAATAATAGACTATTTAGTTTTGGCATCCAACATCATTTTAGTGTTCTTACTACACTCAGTTGCAATGATATCAATGGAGTGCCCATCCATTTCTTTGTCAACAAGATTATTGGGTTCCAATTTCCACTCTGGTCTCAACAACCTCGGTGATTGCTATTGCTACTGGAGATTTCCCATATCAAAATAAAAAACAAATGAGTCTGCTGCTACAGTCAATTTGGTGCCTTTATTTTGATTATTTGACATATTCTTAATTGTAAGCTGGTCCATCATCAATATGGCACTACCCTGTTTAGTATATGCTTTAGATTCCATAGTAGACATTTTAATTTCTACAACAGTGGAATCTTTTGATTCCATTGTCTACCCTGTCTTCTAAAATACTGAATCTGTATGAGAATGTGATGAGCGCAAATGCTCTTTCCCTTGATTATGCTCTTCAAAAGAGACACTGGGCTGGACCTCTGATAATTTTTCAGCTAGCATCAATTCTAAATAAGGGGACATGCTTTCATACTCATATTTGATCTTCTTTTCTTGGCTTGAACACATTGCATTCATTCCTTCACAATTGTCCAAGGTTTTACCATTTGAAACAACCCACAATCTAGCTTGTTTAGGCTGGGTAAGGGCCATAGTATTTTCTGAAAAAGGTTGCCCACTCTATTCTACTAGTGTTTTGAAGTCTTCTGTTACAAGTACACTTTCTCCAGTTTTGGACACGGGAGTTTTGACTACTTCAGCAGGATTACTGCATTGTTTATCAGGGTTCATAAGTTTACCAAACTGTAATGAAAATTTTTTACAGTCCAATGTAATTTCATCTTCAATAGGAGAGCACACACTCATTCCAAGTGTAATGTGCCATAAGGAAATAGGTCCAAAGAATTCCCTATCTGCACTATAGAAAGCCCAGAAATGGTTTATATATAGAAAGTCCAAAAAACTCAAATTCTTGAAATATTGTTACAAAATGTTTTTTTTTAAACTATGAAAAGCAATAACTCAAAGAGTACAAGTACTCAGATATGGGCTTATTTTATATTTCCAAAAAATGGTTATGTGATAATGCTTCCGTAAAGAGAAATGATGCTAGATCTCATTACACTAAGGAGTCAAATGATAATGTAATGTAATAGACAGTCCAAGATAGCCAAGTGATAATGTAATATAATAGAGTATAGACAGTCCAAGAAAATGCTAACAGAAAAAATTAAATAGAAGAGGACAAAATCAGGAATTAAATTGAACAGAATTTCAAAATGGGCAGTGTCCTTTAAAATCATAAATAAGATGATCTTGATCAGATCAAGAGAGTAGAAATTCTACAATATAATCTCCAATGTGCATATTAATCTATGAGCAATTGTTATCATGAACACCATTATACTTCTCCTTCAATGTCTCATATATTAAAATATTTGATACTTTTCATGCTATTCCCTGAGTTTTGTATATTTTGCTGAATTTTTCTTCGTCAGTAGAGGTAACAACAATGAAATTTGTTCTTCAACTTATCTATCCATTTATAGTGACTCATTCATGAATGCTTGTACAAATGAACTACAATACTGTGCAAAACAGTTGTTCGCATTGAGGCATTAACCAATTATAGATCTGAAACAACCAACCCATTCAAATAATTTTAGTTTAGATGATTTGCCTCCATTTAAAGATCTATATGTAACCCAATGTATCCATGTGGTAATAAGAGAAAATCCCACATCAAATGCAGGCATACTTGAAGGCTTGATTAATATACCCGGCTTAGTAGCATTGAGTTAAACTACAATACAATAAGTTATAACTAAATCATGATATCAAATTACCCAAAGAAGAGAATCCCTGGGCACTAAATTAAGTTGATTCTATCCAAAATCAGCTTAAGTTTAACATTTTATCAAATTCAACATGCCATGAAAACATTTACATTAAAAGCAAAAAAAATGATGCATTGACATTTCCTATTTTTGAGTAAATGCATAAAAAGAACCTACAGAATCATTTTTCTCTATATGAATTAGGATGTGATCAATAGAATGCTTTTCATGTTCCAAAACATATATAGTTTATGTATTTGATGATCTTCTTCCTATGGTACTCAATTTAGCAGTTCACTCAAAATAAAAAACCCTTCTAGAAAACCATCATAACATAAATCTTAAGTTACGAAAAAAATTTGCAGACATGACAGACAAGAAGTTTATAAATGTATACATCTTGCTTCTGGAAGGTGAGTAAAATTTTTAGCCTCTCCAACATTTAAAAAAAGAATAGAATATATTAAAAGTTATTCTTAGAAGTTATTCTTTTTTTTTCTCACTTTGGAGAGCTTTGTATGTATTTTAGTAAAGATGCATGGTGAACGTAAAAAAATTATAATAGCAAGAATATTTTTTTCTTCTGAATATTACATCACTTAAGGTGTTTATGGATTGTATCTACAACAATTGCAGAGAATTTTCTATCTTTGGTTGATTTTCACAATTTCATATATTTTAATGAATAGAGAGTAGTGATGGAAGTTGCAATGAATCTTCTTGGAGATGGATTGAGAGTGTGTTCTTCTTCAAGGAAAGAATCTGCCTAATGATCTAGTGATACTATATACGACCAATTAGGTAAATCACATGGTGAGAAGATGGATTCTGTTGGGTTTATGCTAGAACCAAATCCAACACCAACATCATAGGCATGCACTAAGGATCCACTTTTTGTGCTCTCTCGAGCAGCAACTCAACCTCCACCAAGGTAAAGGTTTTTCTATTATTAGAATGGCAGGCAGGTGTCAAAACTTCATTAATTTCATTTTTTCACTTAAGATGCTCCTAGAAGGCACATTTAGGTGCTAGTATTGTCCTAAGCTTCTGCTATTTCAATAAAATGCTTATGTCCTTTGTGGATTTGAATTTTGTAGATACCCCACAACTTCTTCTTTAGCAGAGACAAGTACCATTGAAAGTAATAAAAGTGTGCTGAAAAGGTTGAATAAGATAAATGGGACAACGAGTGCAGAAGTGGCAGTTAGTGCAGGTACTAATCTTATAGCACACTTTTATGCCTTGGAAAACTTTAAATCAATGCATATGTATTATAGAAGCAATGTCTTTCATTGTCCTATAACTGTCATTCATCTATACCACTGTGTCTATCTTCTTATACTTTATAACAACACCATTTATACCCTCTGATATACTAGTATCCTTCATGATATCCTAACACCATTCCTGGACTATCTTTTTATGTTATAGGACTGCTAAAATAGTAAATGTTACCACCATTAAAAAAATGTGCATGTACATTTTCTTATTGTTATCTCCATGGTTTTGTCATCATCTCACAACACTACTTCTAAGCATCTTTTAATATCACAGACTATATATCACTATCCTGAACCTATTTTTTTATTCAAGGCATTGACTCACTATTTAATCATTACTATAACAGTGGCCATTTTCCCTTCTTCTATATTTTTTACTTGTCCTTGCATATTGCACATTGAATAACTTCACCATTGAGTTTAAAGTATCACTAGTCATCCTCCCTTTAAGCTTTGCTACCCTTGAACTATAGATGGAAAAACTTGAAATCATGTTTAGTGGAAAGTACTAGTATACATGGTATGATTATTGTTTAAAGGGTACTAGCTTAATGGAAGAGCACCTACTTTAGAAGTAGGAGGATGATGGTTCGATTCCATTGTGCCCTAATATGACTAAATAAATGACTAAATATATGACTAAATATATGACCAAATAAATGACCAAACAAATGACCAAATAAATGACCAAATAAATGACCAAATAAATGACTAAATAAATGACCAAATAAATGATCAAATAAATGACCAAATAAATGACCAAATAAACTACCAAATGACCAAATAAATGACTAAATATATGACCAAATAAATGACTAAAATAGTTTAGTCATAAATTTAGTCATGAGATAAATGACCGGTAATAAAATACCACTGGTCACGTGACCAAATTTGGTCATTTATCTACAATTTTTGGTAGTTTATTTAATCATATATTGTTGTTTTTGTACTAGTGATTCTGCATTGTTTGGAGGTCCTGAAGACCAAGTTTGACTAGGTTTGACCATGAGTTGACCATAGTTGACCAAGTTGAAATTTTGATAATTTGATGGAAGATAATTAGTTAAGTTGAATACGAGATTTCTGTGATGATTGAAAGTCGATTATGCAAGTAATAGATCGTCCTAGGTCTGAAAATTTTAAATTGTGATTTTGACATAGTACATGATCTCAAATTTTAATTTTGATCCTAAAAATGGATTCAGAACGTCAAAATTAGCCAGCGGTGAAATTTTCATGAAAAATGGAGCACTTTTGAAAATTAGGTCAAAAGCTATATAAAGGTCGGAAGGGTCATTTTCAATTCATTTCAACCTTTTGACTTTAGAAATCTTGTGGAGCCCTCTGAGAAAAAATGGCAGACAAAGCGGCATAACCAAAGGTACTTGTGATTTTGCATCGATTTGAGTGCAACTGGAGACACCAGAGACCTTAGCAGTACAAACATCTGGTAGGTGGACCTCTCTACGTTGCTAAAAATTCAATTTTTCCATGTTTTATAGGATTTTAGCAATGTTTCGTATGGTTTTTGAATTTTTGAATTTTGCATCCACGAAAACTCGTACGACTCCCTAGCGGGACTCATACGAATTTTCAACTGTAGGTAGATTGTCCTCTCATAACCCCCCAAGACTCATATCAGAGGGACCCAAGAGTCGTATGACATTTCATCGGGTCCCTCATAACTCGTACGATGAGGAACGCATTGTCATATCACTATGATTTGTTGTTTGGTATCATGTATAAACTCGTACGACTTTTCCCGCCAGTCTGAAATGTCATATGGAAAATAGTGAGCCAAAAACTCGTAGCTAGGTCAAATTTTTTATTTTTCTGATCCATTAGCCTAATCGCTGACTTTTTAACCTACCTTCTGACATAGTAATCTATTCAATTCTTGCCCCTGTATCCTATTCTATGACCCAAGTACTGATAGGATTGCCTGTTTCTGTACTGTGTAGGTCATATATCCAAATGTTCATGTACAGATCTCTCATCCTGCTACACAGAGACTATGTGTCACTACTAGACCCTATGAGGGTCCACCTTGCTTCTTGTGGATTTGAGTACTTGATACATTTACCTGAGATTAGGGTAAATCACAGACTTTTGACTGCCCTGATTGAGAGATTCCACTCAGAGACATAGACATTCCACTTGCCAACTGGGGAGATCACTATTACCCCTGAGGATGTGTACCGTATATTGCGCATTCTGTTCCATGCAGGCTAGTGACCAGAGTATGTGAGTTTGGGGAACTCAGGCCTATTAGCTTTTAGACGTCTCTTCGGAGATGATACTCAGATGAAGGCTTCCATTTCTTGGGAGACCTTAGTGCAGAGATATGGATAGACGCATCGGCTGGAGTGCATCATTGCCGGGATGATTGGTGGTATTATCATGTCTGACCATCAGTAGAATGGTCTTTTGATGGGCTGGGCCCCTATGGTAGTAAGTTTGATGGCCACTCCCTCTGAGTTGGCCTGGGGTCAATGTCTTTTGGCCCATATGTTCTCCGAGATGCATGAGGTAGTGTATCAAGAGAACAAGTCTTTTGTTGTAGGAGCTCTAGTTTTACAGATATGGACTTGGGAGCACATCCCAGTGTTGAGACCTATATGTACTTCACAGAGGCAACCCTAGGAGCCTGTCATTTATATATATGCTAGATATTTCATTTAGGGATGGATGGGCCACACTGAGTACTAGAGGCGATGCTTCGATGACATTACCTTTGTGCACTGGAGACCATATGTAGCCATTGAGCCTTGGCCTACTGCTCGAGAGTAGTTTAGTTACTTCTTCCAGAGCTATATACTGATTGGCAAGGTCATCCTCCACTATAGATAGGTTCCTTATTACTAGGGTCTGGTGGTAGTATGGGTGAGTATAGGATTCCCCAGAGGGTTATGCTACTTATGCATGGATAGGGCTTGATATTGGACTTGGATGGACATAGAGGCTCTCTTATGCTTTGTGTTCATAGGAGTACAGTGCTATTTTCAGCAAGGATTGGGAGTACAGACCAAATGTACTTGATGCTAGTGTTACAGATAGATTCATTTCCTAGCTTGCTGACCATCCCATTCATAGATTTTCTAATCTGACAGAGTTGATACCCTCCATGGAGGAGGCAATGGATAGTTATAGGTGCTCCGATGGGATAGGGTCCTTGACCTACACAGGCTCCCATTATACATCCCACACCTCTTAGACCTAGAGTGATGGCTCCACCATAGAGACCATCAAGATAGATGAGGCCCCCTCATCCCACTAGTTCTACAGCAGGAAGATCTACCAATTCTCACAGATAGACTAGGGGAGAGGGCAGTACCTTAGGTGGAGTTGGTTCAGTGGATGAGGTACTGGAAAATGAGTAGGTGGTAGGTGGAGATACTGATCCCTTACAAGATGATACTGGATTTGATTTAGGTGTTGAGATCAGACACCATAAGGTGCAGAGAGCAAAGACCACTAAGTAGTTTTCCCCAGATACTGAGATGCTAGACGTTGATCCTACTATTCCTCCTACTCCATAGGAGACTATCAGATGGCTTAGTGTATAGGTCAGGGACCTGAAGGTGCGTAGTGCTTGATGGGAGGAGTGATACATAGAGGTAGATAGATAGTGGATTGAGCTATGTGCAGAGGTATAGAGATTATAGCCAGAGGTGATTCATCAGACCTCATGGGTAGCTTACTATGTGTCCACATATTATACAGTTGTTTTGGCTGCACAAAGATTTCCCTCCTATTCACAGTACATGATGGCATTAGAGGGAGCCAGAGCACCTAGAGTAGAGGTAGTACTAGATGCACCACCTCCTCCTCCACCAGATGTAGAGGATCAAGCTGATAGTTGATTTGCTTTGATATGTTCTGATATATTGTGCTCTTTTTTATCAGCTAATATATTGTTCTCACTCTGATAGCTCACATGAGCATATTCTTTTGTACACTATGCCAGTAGTGCACCCTTGACTAGTTCAAGATTTTTGATATATATATGAGATCGATATTTTGGTTGTGACTTCATTTGTACTTGTCATGTTTCAATTTATGATGATATCATGTGATGTTTATACTATGAGTAGTATAGAATGTATGTATGGATATATGCAATGCAATGATTTCTTTCATATATATGGATGTTATGCAAATGTATTTGATTATGGAAAGATGTATGTATGATTTTATGCTTATGCTCATGGATGAATTGTAATGCAACAGATGATTATGATATGTGAATGCAATGATACACATGATATGTTTTGCAGGTATTGATGAAGACAAGTACTCAATCTTATGTTAAAAGGATGTTTAACCTAGAAGGATAACTGCTTGCGAGTCTATGAAGAGACCTTTGAGTTAGGTTTCATCTCTTGTTAGATTTAAAGAGACATTAGAAGAAATTTTTAAGCATTGAAGTTCGTTTAACCATTTGTGAGATCATGCAAACATGAAAAATGCAAAGAACCAAGCAAAGTAAAATGCAACCTAAGACCTAGGACCTAGTCACTGATCATGTGTCGGTCATTGTCATCATTGAATTTTTAGGTAATCAGATAAATCAATACAATGTCCACTAGTTAGAAAACCATATCCATATGAATATCAATTTGTATACGCAAGAATCAATACAACACCCACTGATTAGGTAACCATGGATATATGAATATTGATTTTGTTTTCAAAATGTCGGATTAGATATAAGCACCAAAGCATAAGCACCAGGATGACCTAAATATCATGTCCATTTTGATATAGCAATTTGTATAAGCATCAAAACATAAACGTCATGATGACCTAAATACACCTTGCATTATAAACACATCAAACAGTCATGAGATTATTCTAAATCCAATGTGAATTACCCGTAGTGACCCTTTATCGTTCACATCCTTAGGTAAGATCATGTCTCATAGTAGGAGAAAGAACTCACTCAAAAAGATAATAGTTAGATCAAACTTCCTTGGATTTTCTGGGTATCAATGGTTAAGGTACGCATGGCCATCCAATTTGAGATAGAGACTCTTACAGTCAAACACCATTTCAATCTAGAATTTCCAAAGTTGTTAGATTTTCTCGTACAAGCAGAAGATAAAGAAAAGATTATGCCCCCAGTCATCACTCTCTAAATCCTATAAAGGACATCATCGAAGAGCTCGAAAGGACATAATATGCAAAAATCTCAATGTGAATCAGTAAGCATACAAGGAGATAAAAGCATGTAAAAAGAATAGATTGTTTTCAGTTTGTGTTTGATGTTTGATTGCATTGTTGTAGATGCAAAATCCTTTCTGGAGAGGAGACTGACTAACTGACTCAGATGAAGCTTCAAAGGACTCTAACTAGATATGAATCATCGAAGATACATTGGAGGCCATAGGATATGACATTGATTGCCCCCAAGTTTTAACATTGGTAGGATACAGACGCTTGAGCTGATTGGTGTACAAACTGACTTTATTGAAAACAGGAAAGCAAGAACAAACCGGGAGATATGTACAAACTAAAGCAACACTGAAAACTAGGAAAGACCAAGATTGTGCTGATAGATGGAGCATTTTTTAACAAGTGGTGCCCGTTTGCTGGGTTTTCACCATCTTGGCAGAGATTCTATTTTTGCTACCAAGGTGCCTATTTCCAGGTTTTCACCAAGGCACTTTTTTCCTTTTCTCATTTTTTTTGTACTTTCAATATTTTTAACTTTTTTTGTACTTTTGATATTTTTTACTTTTTTTGTGAATCATCAAGGCACCTATTGCTAGGTTTTCACCAAGATGTTCATTTTTTTAGGACTCTTTCAGATTTTTAAGATTTTTTTCAGGACATTTTACCATAGATTGAATGCCTTAGGCATAGCATTTCTTCAGATGGAGAACATTGATTGGTTCTCGAAGCTGTCCTCCTTCAATCATTGAGAGTTGATAGGTACCAGAGCCAAAAGTAGCAATGATTACAAAGGGACCCAGCCAGTTGGGTTCAAACTTCCCCTTGCATTCTCGATGTGATTGATTTTTAGGATTCTCTCTCAAGACTAGATCACCAACCTGAAATTCTCTATGTCTAACTTTCTTGTTGTAGTCTCTAGACATTCTCTTCTGATATACTCTGAGATGATCATATGCTACTTGTCTGTGCTCATCTAGTAGTTCAAGTTCTTGCAACCTAGACACTCTACAGTCATCATCAGTTACTAGACCATGCATTATGATTCTTAGTGATGGGATTTCAACCTCAATAGGTAGTACCGCTTCAAACCCATAAACTAAAGAGAATGGTGTAGCCCCAGTGGGCATTCTGATACTTGTTCTATAGGCCCAGAGAGCTGGATTAATCATGAGAAGCCAGTCTCTTCCTATTTTATTAACTGTACGGTGCAATATTTTCAATAGATTCTTGTTAGAAACCTCTGCTTGTCCATTCCCTTGAGGATAGTAGATAGATGACCAATGTTGTGTAATCTTGAATTTAGCACATAAATCATCTAGATCCTTGTTCTTGAATTGCCCACCATTATTTGTGATTATGGAATGAGGTATCACATATCTGCATATGATATAGTTCAATATGAACATAGATATTTGCTTTCGAGTTGCTTATGTCAAAGGGACTGCTTCTACCCATTTTGTAAAATAATCTGTAGCTGTGATTATATGGTTATGTCCATTAGAAGAATGAGGATGTATAGCTCCTATAAGATCAAATGCCCATTGGTGAAAAGGCCATTGTGTAGTAAAGGGAATTAGATCTCTCCCTGGATCATGAATTAAGTTGCCATGCACTTGGCACTTTTGACAATTCTTAGTAACTTGATAGACTCTTTCTCCATTTCAGGCCAATAGTACCTAGACCTAATAATTTTTTGAGCTAGTGTTAAGTCATTCGTGTGTGACCCAAAAATACCATCATGGACTTCCTCTAATGCATGTTGAGACTCTTCCCATTCTAAACATCTAAGTAGGGTACCATCTAGAGCTCGTTTGTATAGATTGTGACCAATGATGACATATCAGGAGGCATTACGGATAAGGTATCTCTTTTCATGGTAGTTGAAGGTATCAGGAATGATTTGGTCTTGGAGATAGGAGAATAGGTTTTTGTATCTAGATGAATCATGATCAACAACAGTGCAGATCATGCGGGTTTCAGGGGAATCATATGCAGGATACGATAGTGCTTCCACCAAGAACTCATAGCGTAGCTCATGTTCAGGCTGCTATAATAAAATAGATAGCATTTCCATTGCATCGGCAGCCTTGTTCTCTGTTCTAGGAATTTACTCAAATGTGATAGATATGAAATACTTCTTAAGATCATCCACCATTCTCTTGTAAGGAATGAGCTTGTCATCTTTAGTTTGGTACACATCATTGACTTGATGGATAACAAGTTGTGAGTCTCCATGAATGTGTAATTTTGTTAATCTCCACTCAATTACAATTTTCATACCATTCAAAAGGGCTTTGTATTCTACAATATCATTTGTGCAAGGGAACTTTAATCTAAATGCTTTTGGGATTGGGTATCCTTCAGGAGTTCTAAACAATATGCCTGCTCCTGATCCATTCTGTGTATAGGATTCATCAAAGAATAACTGCCATTCTCTAGAAGAAAGAGTCATGATAGAGGAATCTGGAAATTCCATTTGCATTGGTGTATCATCAATCATAGGTGCATCTGCTAATTGATCAGCAATTACCTATCCTTTTATAGCTTTTCTTTCCACATATTCAATGTCAAATTCACTTAAGAGCATGACCCATTTGGTTAATCTACCTGTGAGGGCAGCTTTGCTTAGTAGGTACTTGAGTGGATCAATTTTAGCTACCAAATGTGTGGTATGAGCTAACATGTAATGTCTCAGTTTCTGTGATCCAAAGATCACAACTAGATAATCTTTCTCAATCATTGAATAGTTCTTTTCATATGCAACCAATGTTCTACTGATATAGTATATAGCTCTTTCCTTTTTGTTCTCAGCATGTGGTGCAAGCAATGCCCCCAGTGATGTATTTGTAGCGGAGACATATAAGATCAAAGGCTTCCCTGGAATGGGAGGCATCAAGATAGGAGGATTTGATAGATACTTCTTGATATGATTAAAGTTGTTCTCACATTCTTCATTCCATGCAAATGTCACACCTTTATGTAATGTTTTTGTAAAAGGTTGTGATATGTCTGCTAGCTATTATATGAAGTGTCTGATAGATTGAAATCTTCCTTGCAATGTCCTCATTTGACTAATATTCTTTGGAGGTTGCATTTCCATGATAGCCTTTACTTTAGCTAGATCAACTTCAATGCCCTTCTTTGAAACTATGTATCCTAAGAGCTTTCAAGAAGTGACACCAAAAGCACGCTTCTTAGGATTTAGTCTGAGACTAAATTTTTTAGTTATGTCTAGTATCTTGCTCAAGTCATTTAGATGTTCAGCTCTAATCATAGATTTTGCTAAAGTATCATCAACATAATCCTCCATAGTCCTATGCATCATGTCATGAAAAATAGAAGTCATAGCTCTCTGATATGTAGCACCAGCATTCTTAAGCCCAAATGGCATGACATTCCAACAGAAGGTGCCCCATGCACATGTGAAAGCAGTTTTCTCTTGATCCTCTGGAGCAATTTTTATTTGATTATATCCAGAAAAACCATCCATTAAAGAATACATCTCAAAGCCCGTAGTCATGTCCACTATCATATCAATGTTAGGTAATGGAAAATCATCCTTAGGGCATTCTTTGTTTACATCTCTGAAATCTATGCACACTCTTATAGATTTGTCTAGTTTTGAAATAGGTACAATATTAGAGATCCACTCTACATAGTCAATAACTCAGATGAATCCAGCTTTCAAGAGCTTCTCTAATTCAGCTTTTACCAAGAGTGCAACATGAGGATGCATCTTTCTCAATTTTTTCTTAATAGGTTTGACATTTGGAGCTATAGATAAATGATGCATTATAAGATTAGGATCCAACCCTTGCATATTTGAATATTTCCATGCAAAGTTGATCTTCTTTTCTGTTAGGAATGTAGTAAAATTTTGCTTCTCTTCTTCTAATAAAGATTGGGCTACATGGATCAACTGTGGTTCTTCTGCTATTCCCAAGTTGATGGATTGAATGGGCTCAATTAGAACTAGAGATCTATCCTATAAATGACTCAGAAGGACATCAAATATCTCATCCTTAGGTGCCTCAGAGAGGTTTTCACCTTCGGATACGTCTTTTATTTTTACTTTTGTAGGCTCTGAGACTACCACAAAGTGGTTTTCACCCTCAGAACTCCTTATCTTTATATTCTTATTCTTATTTTTCTGAGTAAGATACTTGATGTCTGACTCCATCGTGATAATGCTCGATTCACTAATGGAAGTCCTCATAGGCTCAATTGCATTGAGGTAGCAAGAAAGGGCATAGTCATTCAGGAAGGTATAAATACCATGGCTCAGATTTGTGGAGGTTTGATCAAGAAGTTCAGGATGTTGAATAGTCAAAATGGGGAAAGATTGGGAGATAGTGTTTATGGATATGGACCTATCATCATTGGTCCTAACCTGATGCTTGAGTTCAAAGGTGATATTACAACTTAAGACATTCAATTCATGAATAGGCTCAATGTCATTGTGGGGGTCCAATTCAGCCATCGATGGATTAGATTCAATAAGTTCATCATTTTTCTCTAGACTTACATTGGGTTTAGGTGCATATTGGTGAATAACATCAACATGTTTCTCTGTAATAAGCTCATCTTCTTCTAGAATGGCTCCCCATTCATAGTCATTAGATTCTTCATCTATGCCTCTAGGAAATCTAAGAACATGAGTAAAGTTAGGATGAATACCCCAAGAAGGGTTACCCTGAGATTCTAATTTGAATTCATACTCATGAGAATCTATCTCAGAATAACTACCACCTTCCTCTTTGTCTATTTGATAGTCTTCGAGATTAGCTGGTTCTTATGTTGCAACTATCTCTTGATTGATAGTAGGTTCTTGTGTTTCTACTACCTCTTGGTTGATAGTAGGTTCTTGTGTTTCTACTACATTAATTTTTTTGATTGGATCATCTTCAGCTTCAAGGAGATCCATGATTTCCTTAGGCAAACGCTCATAAGGGATAAGTTCTGAGTTGTCTGAATCACTATCTGATGGTTCAATTTCTTCCTTCTTAAGAAGGGGTTCACCTGGTGTGATATTCTCTATGACATGAGAACAATTACCTTTGAGGTGGAAGGGTTTCTTTTTAAAGCCTAAGACAACAGTATCTTTGTTTGCTCTACCAGTATGTGAAATAGGTGTTATAAGACCTTCTCCTCTGACTCCTAGAGGTCCTTTACTTGAATATCCCATCTTAGCTATCATTTTATCTCCTAGAACATATGCCTTAGAAGGGATTTTGGATACTGTAGAGTCACTAGTTGAAATAGCTTGAGATTTAGGTTCATCTTTGTATAGCCATGTAAGCACAACTTCATCTTCTTCAAATTCTTGCTTGGAGACTTGTTCTGCTACAAAATTCTTTTTATATGCCTCAAGAGGTTCTTTAGAGTCTAGTTTGGACTATTTTAAAGATTGTCCATATATAAGACTTAGGTGAGATAGGTAGAGATGTCAAAGATAAGACTGGCTCTATAGTATATTCTCCCATACCATTTTCTTTGATATTGACCTCTTTTGCAACATCTTCCATTTTAGATGTGGATGCTTCTTTTGTTGGTTCAATGGAAGATTTTCTATTATTAGGCACAAGTTTATCTACACTCTCCTTCAATGTATTGCAAGTGGTGGATATGTCTACTGGAATAGTGACCTCTACTCCTTCATAAGGAAATTTCAAACATTGGTGGAATGTAGAAGGAATAGCCTTCATCTCATGTATCCATGGTCTCCCTAGAAGAATGTTGTAAGCCAAAAGTATATCAAGAACTTGACATATAGTATCTCTGATAACTGGACCTACTCTGATAGGTAAGACAATGGTGCCTTTAGAAGATCTTTCTTTTTTATCATAGGCTTTTATAGTTATTTTCTTTTTGGGATCAATAGCCAATTCTAAAAATCCCAATTGTGTGACCAAGCTGTAAGAACAAATGTTTAGGCCAACGCCCCCATCTATCAACACATGTTTGACTCTACGATTCTGGATCAAGACTTCTATATGCAAGGGCTGGTTATGCGGGTGACTCAAGGAGTTTTCATCTTCCTCTAAGAAGGAGATATATTGCGGAGATGTAAGATGTCCAACCATAGTCTAGAACCTATCTAAATCAAGGTCATCAGGAACATTGGATCCAAGCAAAGCTTTGTCTAAAATAGCTCTATGAGCTGGAGATATCCAAAGCAACTCAAACATGGAGATTTTTGCATTAGTGTGTTGGAGTCATTGAACAATGCTATAAGATGTTGGCCTCGTATCTTTAGGATTGGAAGATTTAGAAGCAGCCTTCTATTTGGAAGTGAAAGAAAGATTGAAGGGCATCTTAGGGACATTTGATGAATCTGGGATTTGTCCGTTCAGATGTGCCTGAGCTTGTGATCAAGTCACTACATTAGCTGAAGTATGATCTCTATCTCTTTGCATAATTGTGATGACATTGCAATGCTCAGAGAGATAAGGTTCAACCATATTGATAACAGCATTATTTCCAGGGTAAGCATAATTGACCTTTACCCCCATATTAGGCTGAGAAGATGAAACTTCTTGACCATGTTTCATAAATGGTTCTGTGAATGTTGTATGATGATTATTTCTCTTATGATTGTCAATCGTGATGTCTCCTTTATCAATCAGATCTTGAATAGTATGTTTCAAGCGTAAGCAATTATTATTTTTGTGACCTTTACCCTAATGGAAATCAAAGAATTCATTCTCTATCCACCATTTTGGTTTAGGATCAGGATCAGATTGTCGGATCTCAGGAAAAGAGATGATGTTATTAGCTAGCAAGTTCTCATAGCTGATTCCAAAGATTCTTCTAGAGGAGTGAACTTTCATTTATTATCAGCGGACCAAGATTTGTATTCTGGCTTCTTTTGGGATGGTTCAGGCACCTTTTTCTCTGAAGCTTTGATGGCTTGGGTACCAATAGTTAGATTAAAAGTTGGTGCCTTTGATGGGGCATGAATGGTATCAATAACACCATCTGTGATGATGCCTTTATTCTTGTTCCAATTTTTGTTCTTGTCTTTAGAACTGGATCCTGATTCATACTTGTCCTTTTGAAGTGTGATGTCTCCTTTTTTCACAAGTACCTTTTAAATTTTGATTGCATTGTCTACCATCTTATCAAAAGATGTATGATCTTGCATTTGTAAAGGGTAGTTGATCTCTAGGACAAGATTATTGATGAAGATTTCCAGTTTCTCAGTTTCTGGAATAGGGCTGGCATATAGAGAGAATTTCTTCCTCCATCTCTTGAGAAATGTTAGGAATGGTTCTCCTGGATATTGCTTGAGATTGTAGATAACAATCATGGTGACTGGATGTTGAATGTTGTAGGAGTATTGCTGATAGAACAATTTGATCAACTCCTCAAAATTTTTGATAGTAGAAGGCAATCTAGAGAACCAATGAATGGCTACTCCTCCCAGAGATCAGGGAAAGAGATGCATCAGATAGGTTGGTTCATGCATGAACTCCATAGATTGTGTACAAAATTCTTTGACATGATCTTGAGTATCAGAGTGTCCATCATACTTATCATATTTAGGCATCTCCACTCTTTTTTGGAATGGTGGCATGTACAAGTCTTTGTCAAATGGAAAAGGACATAGGGCTTCCATGGAGAACTCCTTGGGTTCCTTTTCTTTCTCAAGTTTATTAAGTTAGACTTGCATGGCATGCATCTATTTCATCATAGCTGTGAGTGGAGTTTCTTCCTCATGCATAATGATATCTTCAACATTAAAGTTGGGAGGAATTTTAGCTCCTTGATGAGCTAATTGTAAAAAGTATGCCTCTCTATCTTCTTTCAAGAAATGCTTCATCATTCTTTTGAAGTTATCATCATTTTGATATTGAGCAATTTCAGAAGGTGTAGGTTCTTGATCTGCACCATGTTGAGATTGAGCTCTTTGAGAGCCAAATTTTTTCCCTGCTTGAGACATGGTAGGATTTCTCCCTGGGATAGATCGAGGAGGAGTTTGTTGATTACCTCCGTGAGTTGATGAAGGAGGAATGTAACCGGTTTTCAATCAAAAATTGCCGAGACTGTCATCTTCGTAAAGACCAAAATTGTAGAGTTGCTCAAGAGTTGGAGCTTGGAGAGTATTCAAAGGTATGGGATGGGATAATTCTCTATATTTCTTATGAGAGGAAGCTCTAGTTTCCACCATTAACCTTGGGTGAAACAAAAGAATATGATGAAGATAGCTGAAGAAAGATCTGATTCAAGAAGATCAAATGATGCAACCTTGTCAAGGTTTGATTGATTGAAGCTTATATTAGACATAAATGAAGGAGACTATGCCCTGGATGTATGGGTAGATTCCCAAAAGATAGCAAACATGATTTCACAACACTTAGCCATTTTGAAGATGGATTGAAGATTGATAGTTATGACAAGGTTTTGACACAAGATGATAAAGACTCAAATCGATTAAACAAAAGGCTAAATTGGATTCAAAAGGCCACTTAGGAAAATGATTGGATTCTCAGTAGTTGCTGCTCTATTCCTAACATA
The DNA here is from genome assembly GCA_027943335.1 of Chamaecyparis obtusa. Classification (NCBI taxonomy): domain Eukaryota; kingdom Viridiplantae; phylum Streptophyta; class Pinopsida; order Cupressales; family Cupressaceae; genus Chamaecyparis; species Chamaecyparis obtusa. The sequence continues at coordinate 179,143 of BSBK01001238.1, forward strand.
GTGATTTTCTTGACAGATTCTAGAAATAGGCTGAAAAAGTTAGGTATCTGGCAATTCTGACAACTTTCTGGCAATTTTTCAAAATTTCTCAAATGACTTTCTATAGGCTCGTACGACAGTGGGTATAGCATGAAATGACAATTGAAAAAATTGTATGACTATTGCAAAACTCACACGACAATTGATAGTAGGGTTTTTGACTTTTTTGAATTGATTGGCAGCAAAACTTGTACGACAGTATACCATATACCATACGACAATATGGGGGTTCTGAAAGGACAATAGCCAAAATTCGTATGACTTTCTGACTTTAAAAGATGACTTTTGACCCCAGAAAGGTGTTTGACATTAGAGTTTGCAATTTTTGAGGTTTTCAGTTTCAGATTGTTCATAAAATTGTCTGTCCAGATTTGAAGATTGTATCGGATTGATTAGTTCTTAGTAACCAGATAGATAAACAGGCACGCAAAATAGAAAGCAAGTGATTTCAAGCACGTCTGAAAACAATGAACAGGGGACAAAGCAACCTTGCACATGAATAATCAAGTAACTGAATTGTGCTAATCCTTAGGAGTACTAATAGTGTATGTTCCAAAAAGTTCTGCAATAATGCACATATTCCTAGAAAATGAAAATTTGGCCTCACTAGGGTTTTTAGTAATGGTCTGACTCTGCAACTTTTGTGATCTCAAGAGGGTGAAATCCAATCCAAGTGCATCAAGGTTTTGACATAGTCCAAGAACTAAATCTTCAAGATCTGCTAGGGAGATCTGACAGCCTAACAAGAGACCACACCTATGAAGATTTCCTCCACAAGGACATTTATATAGCGGCTGCTGCTACCATGGTGAAAATGGTTGTTACCGCTTGAGGTTCTATCAATGTGGTTGACCAAATTAAGGGAATGTCCACTACAGTTAACCCTCTCTAAAGGTGACTCACAAAATATACCACATGGAGACTGGTTCCAGATTCAAGGATCTAAGTTTCTGGTACTACCCAAAAAGGGAGTAGAGCATAGTCCTCTAGCCTTTTCACTTTTAACCCAAACAAAGCAGACAAATTAATCCAACACACTAAGACCAAGATTATCTCACAAAGATCTATGATGTCAACTACTTATGATCTATCAACCTCTCCGGAGAGAGAATGTATCAATCAGAAGCTGAAGATGCACAAATCTAGTAGAACGTGAGATGCTCTTAGTAATCTCCCTACCTACAAGGGTTCCTTCATTGAGAAGAGTTTCACTGGAAACCCACTCTCTCAAGAACCACAAATAGCATTCATAGGGCCTATTTCCTATGTGTAACAAAGATGTTGAAAAGAAAATTTATGTTCATTTTTTATAGCCCAAAATGAAATCTATGATATGAAAGCAATAAAGGTCACACAAGCTTGACACGCAAGAGTTCTTTTTAATCCAAATCAAAGCATTATCAGTTGAAAAGATTACTTGAATTCCTCACAATGCGCTTAGTAGATTCTTACCTATTTTTAGCAATTCTTACTCTTTTCCCAATCAAAACTAGCAGAAATCAATCAGAAACAACAAATTTCAATCGTTAATGTTAGCTGTTAGTCCAAATCAGGAAAACAAATCTAGAAAATTGCCTGAAAAAGTGAAACAATAATTGAAACCTGGCACTAAAACTCGTATGATAGTGGGTCACCTCCCAGATGAAAATCGAGAAACTCGTACGACACTGGATACTAGATCATATGACAATCAAGATTCCAAATGACACTGTGTTTCTAATGGTATGATCCTTGATCAAATCAACTGTCGTACGATAGTGGGTATCTCTTGGTACGAGTTTCTGACAAAACTCATACAAAAATTGTACGAACAAAAATTAAAAATCATAGCTTGGAATGGAAAATTGATAGAAATGAAATGGAAACCTGTTTAAGGGCCCCACAGTGGGTGCCAGAAATGTGTGTGTGAATTTTGTACCTAGTTGTAGACACAACACTTTAGTAAAACATTAGAGGTTAGCTTAAAATCAAAATCATGCAGTGAAATGAAAACTAATCTAACCAGGAAATTTACTACCTTCTAGTGGGTGTGAGTATGTATTCTCAGATTGGACCGAGATCAGTGACCTTGATGACACCTAAACGATGGATTTGAATGCAAAATCTAGATATGAATTAGATGCAAATTAATCTATATTTTTGGTTTTTCTATGCAATTGTGGTGAGAAATGATATGAAATCTAATCTATATGAAAAATTGATATGCAATGATTCTAAGAATTGATATGAAAAACAAAATTGATCTCACAAACATGGTTGATTCACAAGATTCTTCAGGTACCAATTCGCCAACATAAGTTTGCAAAATTCTGAGATGATTTGTGAAGAGCTGAGCCTTGATTTTATAGAAATCCAGGGCTTTGAGGATGCATGGAAAAAGCCATAAATCACTCAATTGATTTTTGAGTCAACAAGGAATTAAAGATAGTTAACTCACAAAAAATCATGCAAAAATAGCTTTTTGATTTAAATCAAAAGTTAAGATCAGCTTTTAACTCAAAAGAGTTCAGTTTATTTTTAAAACAACTTGAATTGATTTTTTGATTTATAGTTTAACTATTTTTTTGGATGTGCATAATTAATTATGAATTAAATTAATAAATAAAGTGGTTTATCCTCAACTTAACTAATTTTAAAGATTAAAACAATTGATTTATGGGTTAATCAATTATTAAATCAAACTTTTATTCAAAAACTATATTATTAAATTTGACAATTGACCTTAATTAATTAAATAAGAATTTAATCAATTAGTCATAGGATATTCAATTTATTGTCAAAATGAAATTATACAATTTAGGAATAAATATAATTAAATCCAATTAAATAATTAAGTGGCAGTATTAAATCTAATTAATTAAATATTGAGAATATTCAATTAATCAAACTTTAGGATAAATAGGATTTATTTCCAAATAATCATTAAATTAAAGATAATTAAGATGATTAGGAATATTACTAAGAATATTCCCTGATGCAGAATTTGAGATAATCAATTAAGATTCGATGATATTTAGATGTGCCTTAGGTTAGGACTTCGATGTCAATTTTGTTTGATGTGTCGATATAGGAGGTTAATGAACTTATAGCCCATTTTTGGGGTATTACAGGTATGTCCATTAGAAGAATGAGGATGTATGGCTCCTATAAGATCAAATGCCCATTGGTGAAAAGTCCATTGTGTAGTGAAGGGAATTAGATCTCTGCCTAGTGCATGAATTAAGTTACCATGTACTTGGCACTTTTGACAGTTCTTAGCAAACTTGATAGCCTCTTTTCCATTTCAGGCCAATAATACCTAGCCTCAATAAGTTTTCAAGCTAGTATTAAACCATTCAAGTGTGAACCACATATACCTTTGTGGACTTCCTCTAATGCACATTGAGACTCTTTTCATTCTAAACATCTAAGAAATGTACCATCTAGACCTCGTTTGTACAGATCATGACCAATGATGACATACCAGGATGCATTTTGGATAAGGTATCTCTTTTCATGGTGGTTGAAGGAATCAGGAATGATTTGGTCTTTGAGATAAGAGAAAAGGTTTTTATAGTGGGATGAATCATGACCAACAACAGTGCAGATCATGCAGGTTTCAGGGGAATCGTATGCAGGATAAGATAGTCCTTCCACCAGGAACTCGTAGTGTAGCTCATGTTCGGGCTATTGTAATAAAGTAAATAGCATTGCCATTGCATCGGCAGCCTTATTCTCTATTCTAGGTATTTGCTCAAAGGTAATAGATATGAAGTATTTCTTGAGATCATCTACCATTCTCTTGTATGGAATGAGCTTTTCATCTTTCACTTGATACACATCATTGACTTGGTGTATTACAAGTTGTGAGTCTCCATGAATGTGTAATTCTGTCACTCTCCACCCAATTTCTATTTTTATACCATTAATAAGGGCTTCATATTCAGCAATATTGTTTGTACAAGGAAATTTGATTCTGAATGCCTTAGGGATGGAGTATCCTTGAGCAGTGATAAACAATATGCCTGCTCTAGATCCATTCTATGTATAGGAGCCATCAAAGAATAATTGTAATTCCCTAGAAGAAAGATTCATGATAGAGGAATCTAGGAATTCCATTTGCATTGGAGTATCATTAAACAAAGGTGCATCTGCTAGTTGATCAGCAATAACCTATCATGTGATAAATTTTCTTTCAACATATTCAATGTCAAATTCACTTAAGAGCATGACCCATTTGGCTAATCTACCTGTGAGGGTAGCTTTGCTTAGTAGGTACTTTAATGGATCAATCTTAGCTACCAAATGCATGGTATGAGCCAACATATAATTTCTCAGTTTATGTGATGCAAAGATCATAGCTAGACAAAAATTTTCAATCATTGAATAGTTCTTCTCATACGCTACCAATGTTCTACTGATATAGTAAATAGCTCTTTCCTTTTTATTCTCATTATGTTGTGCTATTAATGCCCCCAGTGATGTATCTATTGTAGAGACATATAAGATCAATTACTTTCCTTGAATAGGGAGCATCAAGATAGGAGGATTTGATAGATATTTCTTGATATGGTTAAAGTTCTTTTCACATTCCTCATTCCATGCAAAGGTCACACCTTTATGTAATGTCTTTGTGAAAGGCTGTGATATGTCTGCTAGTTGAGATATGAAGTGTCTAATAGATTGTACTCTCCCTTTTAATGTTCTCATTTGACTAATATTCTTGGGAGGTTGCATATCCATGATAGCTTTAACTTTAGCTAGATCAACTTCAATGCCTTTCTTTGAAACAATGTAGCCTAAGAGCTTTCTAGAAGTGACACCAAAAGCACACTTCTTAGGGTTCAATCTGAGACTAAACTTTTCCATTCTATCTAGTATTTTTCTCAAATCATTTAGATGGTGAGATCTTATCATAGATTTTTCCAAAGTATCATCAACATAATCTTCCATATTTTGATGCATCATGTCATGAAAAATAGATGTCATAGCTCTCTAATATGTAGCACCAGCATTTTTAAGCCCAAATGGCATGACATTCTAATAGAAGGTATCCCATGCACATGTAAAAGTAGTTTTCTCTTGATTCTCTGGAGCAATTTTGATTTGATTATATCCAGAAAAACCATCCATCAAAGAATACATCTCAAAGCCCGCAGTCATGTCTACTATCATATCAATATTAGGTAATGGAAAACCATCTTTAGGGCATGCTTTGTTCACATCTTTGAAATTTGTGCACACTCTTATAGATTTGTTTGGTTTTGAAATAGGTACAATATTAGAGATCCATTCAACATAGCCAATAACATGGATGAATCTGGCCTTTAGTAGCTTCTCTAATTCAGCTTTTACCAAGAGTGCAACATGTGGATGCATCTTTCTCAATTTTTGCTTAACAAGTTTAACATTTGGAGCTATAGATAAATGGTGCATTATAAGATCAAGATCAAATCCTAGAATGTCTGAGTATTTCCATGCAAAATTGATCTTCTTTTCTGTTAGGGATTTTGTAAATTTTTTCTTTTCTTCTTCTGATAAGGATTGTGCTACACGGATCAATTGCGGTTCTTCTGTTGTTCCCAAGTTGATGGATTGAGTGGGCTTAATTAGAACTGGAGATCTGTCCTATAAATGACTCGAAAGGACATCAAATATCTCATCCTTAGGAACCTCAAAGAGTTGTTCACCTTCAGATACATCTTTTATTTTGACTTTTGTAGGTTCTGAGACTACCACAAAGTGGTTTTCACCCTGAGAACTCCTTTTCTTTTTACTCTTATTCTTATTTTTTTTACTAAGATACTTGATGTCTAACTCCATCATTCTAATGCTTAGTTCATTAATGGAAGTCCTCATAGGCTCAACTGCATTGAGGTAGCAAGAAAGGGCATAGTCATTTGGAAAGGTATAAATACCTTGGTTCAGATTTGTAGAGGTTTGGTCAAGAAGTTCAAGATGTTGGATAGTCAAAGTGGTAAAAGATTGGGAAAGAGTGTTTATGGATATGGATCTATCATCACTAGTCCTAACCCGACACTCAAGTTCAAAGGTGATATTACAACTTAAGACATTCAATTTTTGAATAGGCTCAATGTCATTATGGGAGTCCACTTCAGCCATCGGTGGATCAGACTCATTAAGTCCATCATTTCACTCTAGACTTACATTGGGTTTAGATGCATATTGGTGAATAACATCAACATGTTTTTCTATAATAAGCTCATCTTCCTCTGGAATGGCTCCCCATTCATAGTCATTAGATTCTTCATCTATGCCTCTAGGAAATTTAAGAACATGAGTAAAGTCAGGATGAATACCCCAAGAAGGGTTACCCTCAGATTCTGATTTGAATTCATACTCATGGAAATCTATCTTAGAATAACTACCACCTTCCTTTTTGTTGGTTTGATTGTCTTCAAGATTAGCTGGTTCTTCTGGTGAAACTATCTCTTGTTCTATAGTAGGTTCTTGTGTTTCTACTACATTAATCCTTTTTATTGGATCATCTTCAGTGTCAAGGAGGTATTTTATTTCTGTAGGCAAATGCTCATAAGGAATGAGCTCATCAGTGGTGTCTGAATCATCACTATCAAATTGTTCTGTCATGTCTTCCTTTAGTTGATTTGTTGTGGAGGGCTCAATCTATTCTAAGACATGTGTGGAGTTCTTTCTAAGATGGAAAGGCTTCTTCTTATATCTAAGACCTATTGTATTCTTGTTTGTTCAGCCATGATGGTCAAGAGGTAACATAAGACCTTTACCTTATAGTCCTAGAGGTCCTTTTCCTTTATATCACATTTTTGTGATCAATGTATCCCCTGGGCCATATGACTTAGAAGGGATCTTTGATGTTTTAGAGTCACATGTTTGACCAATTTGAGATTCAGGTTCATCTTTGTATAGCCACGCAAGCACAACTTCATCCTCTTCAAACTGTTGTTTGGACACTTGTTCTGCAACAAAATTTATTTTATATGCCTCAAGAGGTTCTTTAGACTCCTTTTTAGATTGTTTTAGAGTTTATCCATAAGACTTAGGTGAGATAGGGAGAGATGTGAAAGACAAGACTGGCTCTATAGTATATTCTCCCATACCATTTTCTTTGATTTTAACCTCTTTGGTAATGTCTTCCATCTTGGATGTTGAAGCAATGTCTAGCTACTTAGTGGAAGATTCTATGTTATTAGGAATGAGCTTATCAACACTTTCTTTCAATGCATTGCAAGTTGTATATAGATCCACTGGAATCATCACCTCTACTCCTTCATAAGGAAATTGCAAACACTAATGGTATGTAGAAGGAATAGATTTGATTTCATGTATCTAGGGTCTTCCTAGAAGGATGTTGTAAGCCAAAGGTAGACCAAGAACTTGGAATATAGTATCTCTGATAACTGGATCCGCTCTGATAGGTAAGACAATTGTTCCTTTGGAAGACCTTTCTTGCTCATTGTATGCTTTGATAGTTATCTTCTCTCTAGGATTAATGGCCATCTCTAAAAATCCCAATTGTGTAATCAAGCTAAAAGAACAAATGTTTAAACTAGCACCCCCTTCTATCAACACACGTTTGACACAACGGTTTTGGATCAAGACTTCAATATGAAAGGGCTGGTTATGTGGATGAATCAAAGAGTTATCATCTTCCTCTGAAAAGGAAATATACTGCGGAGATGTAAGATGACCAACCATAGTCTGGAATATGTCTAAATCAAGGTTATCAGGAACATTGGATCTGAGCATAGCTTTGTCTAGAATGGCTCTATGAGCTGGAGATATCCTAAGCAACTCAAACATGGAGATTTTTGCATTTGTATGTTGGAGTTGTTGGATAATACTGTATGATGTAGGCCTCGTGTCTTTAGGATTTGAAGATTTAGATGTAGCCTTCTATTTAGAAGCAAATGAAAGATTGAAAGGCACCTTAGGGACATTGGATGAATCTGGTATTTGTCCTTGCAGATGTGCCTGAGCTTGTGATTGAGTAACTGCATTAGCTAATTTGCTTCCTCTATCTTTTCTTACAATTGTGATGACATTGCAATGCTCAGATAGACTTGGTTCAACCATATTGATAATAGCATTATTTCCAAAGTAGGCATAATTGACTTTAGCACCCATATTAGGCTGAGAAGAAGAATCTTCTCTACCATGTTTCAAAAATGGTTCCATGAATGCTGTATGATCATTATTGCTCTTAGGATTCTCAATCATGATTTCTCCATTATCAATTTTATCTTGTATGATGTGCTTCAAGTGAATGTAGTTATTAGTCTTATCACCTTTATTGTGATGGAATTCACAAAAATCATTCTCTCTCCACCATTTCAATTTAGGTTCAAGATCAAAGACTTTTATCTCAGGTGAGTAGATGATTTTGTTAGCCAATAGAGTTTTCATGGCAGATTCCAAGGACTCTCCAAGAGGAGTGAATTTGCGGTTAGGATCTGTAGCCCAAGGTTTATAATCATATGACTTCATGTTAGACTTTTTGTTGGTGTTCAAAAATGCTTATGCCACTTAGGGCTGCCAATATGCCTTGAGACTAATGTTAGGAGTGGTTAGTTCCAAGTATGAGAGCTCTGCAAGACAACTGGACCAACTATAGGGTCTTAATATGCCCTCTTCTACTTCTGGCTCTGCAAAACCAAGGCAGGTGCACCTAATCCAGTAACTTATGGCATTTTAGGACTTTGGACTAGATCAAACAAAGCAGATGATAGCAAGAGACTACTAAATGTTAACCAAACATTCATTGAATCTCAATTGCTATTGGGTATAAAATGGCCTTGTGAAGGGTATTACTACCAAAAATAATACTTAAAACTTAAAAGGGTCTTTGATTAATGAGGATAGGGAAGGTAGACAAGAGCCAATCAGACATTGGACTCAACTAAATGTACTAATCTTTGATCAGTGCCATTATCCATTGGGCAGACCTCACATACAAATAATGAAATGTGAACCAACTATTGTCAAAGACTCATAGCCATAAATATAAGCATTCCAGCCCATCCACTACTTATAAGATCCTTTTATAGACAACCAAGACTAAATCTATGTCCCCTCTAAAGTATATTTCACTTGATCCTAGATCAAGAACTAAAGACAAGAACATATGCAAAGGTAACCCAAGATAACTGAGAGGGGGGGGGGTGAATCAGTTATCAGATAATTTATCCATTCAACTACTTTAAACAATGTAATCAATGTACTGATCAACCATAGAAAAATAATCATACACAATTGCACAATAACACAAGATATGTTGACTAGGGAACCTCTTGAAAAGAGTAAACCCCGGTGGGAATGATGCCCACAAAATGATGCACTAATATGAAAGTTCCTTGTTAGAGGATGGACCCTATTAGGAGTCTTATGAAATACATTTAGTACATATAAATCCCTATTAGGAGATTTTGAATCCCTGTTAAAAGCTTCTAACCTGGTTAAGAGTTTATGGAAGACAGAAGGACCCATTGCCCAAACAGCTTCAAGGCAAGATCTCTGAACCCACTATCCAAAAGATCTTAGAATTATTCAACATAATTATATGAAATATATTACCTCCTTCACACTGTGCCAAAATTGCACTCTCTGCTACACAAGATCACAATTTCAGATCTCTGTACTCACAAGTCTTCCTTCATCACTGATTTAGCTCTTTTCTTCACTTCATGCATATATTTGCATCTCAATCTTCATAGTACACATTACAACAAGGAAAAAATTCCTTCTTATATACCAAACTCAAATAATTACAAATGATTCGGTCCTCAATTACAAAATAATAAATTCTACACGCTACACACAGAATTCACATAAAACTGTCAGCTTCCAGATAGTGTAACTTTCTCCAAACATATCCTCAAAGTTTGTGCTATGAACCACATCATCATTAATGAGTCTCCAACATCCCTGTAACTGTGCAAAATCAGATTCCATCCCAGCTAAGAGATATCCTCCGATTTCTGAACATCACTTCACAGAAACACTGTCTAAACACTGCTTTCACCAAAATGCTCATAACTCTCACAAATGAATGAATTTATTTTTGCATTGTTAACCATAGGTTAATAACACACCAAAGAACATACCATCAACTGCACAAAAGCCAATCTACAATACAACATGTGCGCAAAAAAAAACTATACCTGCTTTCCTGCTAATATCCAGAATATCACTGTGTTGAAATCAATGACAATCCAAGTCATGAATGCAACAACAACTGCTACAGAATGACTACCAAAATACTTTTCATTCATTCCTAACAATCTCCCCCATTGGCATTGATGGCAACATATATGAAAAACATCCAATGTTCCAAAAATCCAATACTGCAACATCACTGCAAAATATCAAATTAAATCTTGCTTCATTTTCCTATTCAGCTCTCTCATACAATCCATAGTGTTTTTCATGTATATCTCTCCCCCATTGACATCAATGATAGAAATTCTATCACTAAGTCAACAACAACTTAATGTCAAAAGACACTTTTCAGAAAAATACAATAACAAGAGTCCTCATGACTCAGCTCATAAACTCCCCCATAGAGGAAGTTCCAACATCCAATCCAGAAGAAAGATAGGGCTCATATACCACTGGATGAATGCAATCATCTGCATCAATTCTCAAAAATAGGTTGGGGCAAAAACACAAGCATACCTCTCAGATACACAAATATATCCTTAGGTAAAGGCTTTGTAAATATATCTGCTATCTACTCCTTTGTACTTATGTACTCCAATCTTACTTCTTTTTTTGCAACTTTCTCTCTTACAACATGATACTTGATCTCAATATGTTTAGTCTTAGAATGTAAAATAGGATTTTTTGACATACTCATTGTACTGGTGTTATCACAATGTATAACAACAGGCTCATCAAACTTTATTCCAATATCCTTCAACATCTGCTTCATCCAAATAATCTGATTACAATTATTTGCTGCTGCAACATATTCTACTTCTGTTGTGCTTGGTGAAGTACAATTCTACTTCTTACTTAGCCAAGAGACCAATTTTCCTCCAAGAAAAAAGGCTCCACCACTGGTGCTTTTCTTGTCATTAATCCTGCCTCCCCAATCTGCATCAGTATAGGCACATAAAGTAAAATCATCAGAATTCTCATACCAAAATCCATAATCCATTATTCCTTTCAGATATCTCAGTATCCTCTTTACTACTGCATAATGTGATTCTCTAGGTTCTACTTGAAATCTTGCTACAATCCCCACTGAATGTGCTATATCAGGTCTTGTATGTGTCAAGTACTACAATCCTCCAATCATAGATCTCTACTTTTTCTTCTCAACTACTGGTGTCTCATCTTTGCTAGATAACTTATGTCCGGTTACCATAGGTGTTCCAATAGGTTTAGAATCTTCCATTCCAAATCTTTTCAATAATTCATTCAAATACTTAGTCTGACTTACAAATATACCTTCCTTGCTTTGTGTTATCTGTAATCCCAAAAAATATTTCATTTCTCCAATCATGCTCATCTCAAATTTAGTCTTCATTTCATCTGCAAATTTGTCACTAGCTTCATCTTCTCCTCCAAAGATAATATCATCAACAAATATAACTATAACCAAAAACCATTCTCAATTTCTTTTGTGTATAAGTTACTATCTGCTATTCCTTTTATAAATCCCAATTTCAATAAATACTTATCCAATCTTGCATACCAGGTTCTAGGTGCTTGTTTTAATCCATATAAAGCTTTCTTTAACTTACATACCATATCTTCTTCTTGTGTTAAATGAAAACCTTCAGGCTGCTCAATGTAGACTTCTTCCAATTTACCATTCAAAAATGATGACTTCACATCCATCTGATACACTCTAAATTTCTTGTAAGTTGCATATGCTAGAAACATTCTCACTGCTTCAAGTCTAGCCACAGGTGCAAAAGTTTCTTCATAGTCAATTCCTTCTTGTTGTGAATATCCTTTACATACCAATCTTGCTTTGTTTCTTATCACTTCTCCTTATTCATTCATCTTGTTTCTGAATACCCACTTTGTTCCAATCACATTCTTGTCTTCAGGTCTAGGGACCAATTCCCATGTCTTGTTTTTTTTCAATCTTCTCTAGTTCTTCTTTCATAGCATTAATCCAATGTTCATCTTCACAAGCTTCATTAGTAGTCTTAGGTTCAATTTGAGAAATCAAACATAAGTGTACCTTATTTCAAGTCAAAACTCCTCTATCTAAACTTCTAATAACTTGCTCAACAGGGTGATGTCTTGAAGCATACCTGTTAGGTGTCATAGTTACTGATCTTGTTCCGACTGTAGATTCTTCTCTGCTTTCTTCTCTATTTTCTTCAGTATGACTTTCATTCAGCAAATCATTGTTAGTTTCAAAAAATAATTCTACATTTTCAATGTTAGGCTGAGGTTGTGCTTCTCCATCAGATTCATAATCAAGCATTCTTTCCTGAATTTTAAACTTCTCATCAACTTTTACATTTGCACTTTCAACAATAGTCTTAGTTCTTTTTTTATAACATCTATATGCTTTGCTTTTTAAATAATATCCAAGAAATATTCCTTCATCACTTCTAGGATCAAACTTTCCTATATCATCATCTCTCTTTATATAAAATTTACTTCCAAAAATTCTAAAATACTTAACTGAGGGTGTATGTCCAAACCATAATTCATAAGGTGTCTTGTTTGTATCTGCTCTGATTTGTACTCTGTTCATAGTGTATACTGTTGTGTTCACTGCTTCTCTCCAAAAAGTCTTAGCCAAATCATTTTCAAACAGCATAGCTCTTACTGCTTCAGTTATTGACTTGTTCCTTCTTTCTGCAATACCATTTTGTTCTAGTGTTCTAGGGGCTGAAATTTGTCTCTTAATACCATTCATTTCACAAAAGGTGTTAAACTCTCTAGATGTAAATTCACCACCTCTATCAAATCTTAGACACTTAATCTTCATTCCAGATTCATTCTCAATTTTTTTTTTCATGATCTTAAATTTATCAAATGCTTCAGATTTTTCTTTCAAAAATGCAATCCACATCATTCTTGTAAAATCATCAACAAGAATCATAAAATACCTTTCTCCATAGAATCCTCTAGTCCTAGTAGGACCACTCAAGTCTGTATGAACAACCTCCAGCTTCTCTATCGATGTGAACTTTTTGTTGGGAAATGAACTCCTTTTCTGCTTTGCCATCATACATTCTTTGCAAATCATGTTAGTAGGTTTCATAATTCTAGGTAAATCTCTTACCGCAAGTGTAGTGCTCACCTTGACAATATTATCAAAGTTTATATGACAAAACCTTTTATGCCATAACCAACTGTCATCAATCCTAGTTATCAAACATGTCATCTTAGTAGGATTCAACTGAAATACATTACCTCTAGTTCTGGATCCTTTTCCAATCAGATTTCCATCTTTATCTTTTATCACACAAGTTTTCTCAGAAAACCAAACTTGATAGCCCTTATCAGCCAATTTTCCAACACTTAGTAGATTATGTCTCAATCCATCAACAAAGTAAACATCATCAGTGTTAGTCTTTCCATCAAGAGTAATAGATCCTATACCTCTAATCAAACAAGGTGCATTGTTACCAACCCTAACAATTCCTCCATCACAATTATCTAACTTAAGAAACTTTCTTTTATCTCCAGTCATATGATATGAACAACCACTATCTATAATCCAATCAGATTTCTTTTCAACTTGTGAAACTAATGCTTTTTCTTCCCTTTTATCAAATTCAAAACTTTCTTCTTTAATTGATACAAATCCTATTTCCTCAAAGTTATCATTATCACTGTCACTTAAATATTTTTCAATTCCTGCTTCAAGATCTTCATCATTTGCGTAATAACATTCTTTAGATCTCCTAGGTTTAAAGTTGCTTCTATACTTCTTAACTCTTTTAGGACATTTAGATGCAAAATGACCATATTCTTGACAAGTCCAACATTTAAAGATTTTCTTACCATCTGGTTCTCTTTTTACAAGTAATGCAATACCTTCTTCAATCTTCTTATCTTCCTCAGATCTGCTACTGCTGGCATAATCTCCATTCACACTAGTACTTCTTTTAGGTCTAATGTTAAGAGCACTGAATGTTGTTTCCATTCTAGGTAGCTCTCTTAATAATCTCAAGTTCATCTCTGTTGTTTCTAATCTTCCAAGAAGAGTCTCTCTTGAAAAGTTCGATGTACAAGGTATCACTTGTTCAATCATCTGCGTTGTCTGCTTGAATACTGGTGTCAAAGTTCTCAGAATTTTCCATATCACTTCATTCTCTATCTTATCACCTCCACAAGACTTTACTCCTATTACAATCTCAAACATCCTACCAATATAGCTTCTAATAGATTCATCTTCCATCATTCTGATATCTTCAAATGCACAAATCCAATTATGTAATCTAGCCCTCTTTGCATGTTCATCACCTTCAAAAGTAGAATGTAAAGCTTTCCAAATTGCATGAGATGTTTTCAAACATCTTACCTGACTATATTCATTCTCCGGTAGTGCTGACAAAATTACTTCTCTTGCAAGTATGTTACACATGAATAGATCTAGTTCATCTTTAGTTCCTGCCTCTAGATTGTCTTCCTCAATGATAGTCTTCTCATTCTTTGTAATCAACCAATAACTTGGTCCTAAACACAATAGATGTGTCTTCATCTTTTCTTTCCAGCTGTCAAAATTTACTCCATCAAACTTAGGGCTTTCTTTTCTGAAATTCGCCATAGATCTCCTTAAGTTAAAGTTTTCTTTCAAGGACCTGCTGCTTTGATACCAATTGTTAGAAAGTAAAGATCCCCAAGATAACTGAGAGGGGGGGGTGAATCATTTATCAAATAATTTATCCATTCAAATACTTTAAACAATGTAATCAATGTACTGATCAATCGTAGAAAGATAATCATACACAATTGCACAATAACACAAGATATATTGACTAGGGAACCTCTTGAAAAGAGTAAACTCTAGTGGGAATGATGCCCACAAAATGATGCACTAATATGAAAGTTCCTTGTTAGAGGATGGACCCTATTAGGAGTCTTATGAAATACATTCAATACATATAAATTCCTGTTAGGAGATTTTGAATCCTTGTTAAAAGATTCTAACCTGGTTAAGAGTTTATGGAAGACAGAAGGACCCACTACCCAAACAGCTTCAAGGCAAGATCTCTGAACCCACTATCCAAAAGATCTTAGAATTATTCAATATAATAATATAAAATATATTACCTCCTTCACACTGTGCCAAAACTGCACTCTCTGCTACACAAGATCACAATTCCAGATCTCTGTACTCACAAGTCTTCCTTCATCACTGAATTAGCTCTTTTCTTCACTTCATGTATATATTCACATCTCAATCTACATAGTACACATTAAAACAAGGAAAAAATTCCTTCTTATATACCAAACTCAAATAATTACAAATGATTCGGTCCTCAATTACAAAATAATAGATTCTACACGCTACACACAGAATTCACATAAAACTGTCGGCTTCCAGATATTGTAACTTTCTCCAAACATATCCTCAAAGTTTTTGCTATGAACCACATCATCATTAATGAGTCTCCAACATCCCTTTAATTTCACAAAATTAGATTCCATCCAAGCTAAGAGATATCCTTCGATTTCTAAACATCGCTTCACAGAAACACTGTCTAAACACTACTTTCACCAAAATGCTCATAACTCTCACAAATGAATGAATTTCTTTTTGCACTATTAACCATAGGTTAATAACACACCAAAGAACATACCATCAACTATGCAAAATCCAATCTACAATACAACATGTTCTCAAAACAAAACTATACCTGCTTTCCTGCTAATATCAAGAATATTACTGTGTTGACATCAATGACAATCCAAGTCATGAATGCAACAACAAATGCTACAGAATGACTGCCAAAATACTTTGCATTCATTCCTAAAAAAATATAAGCATTCCAACCCATCCACTACTTATAAGATCCTTCTGTAGACAACCAAGACTGAATCTATGTCCCCTCTAAAGTATATTTCACTTGATCCTAGATCAAGAACTAAAGACAAGAACATATGCAAAGGTAACCCTATGTAATGGATCAGAAAATCCAAGATTCACAAGAATGACACCAAGGAGAGACTTGGAAGCATGAAAAACTTATATTAAGTATAATGAGTCATGTACATGATCAAAGTAGGACAGAGATCAAACCACTTCAATAACCTACAAAAGACTTCTAGATATTCTATTCAGCTTACATGCAATGTGATACAACCCTGCTACAAACCCCTGGAACTAACTATAATCAGAACCTCTAGAATGATTAAAATTTGAACCCCGACTCTATCAAAAACTAACTTATACCACTAGCCACCTTGGGAATCTCAACGAGATTGCATGAAGCTTAGGGTGACTAGGGTTAGGGTTACAACTGCCATACCAATTAGAAACGGTCAAAAACTTATTGCGGGGGCTGGAAACCAAGCAACCTAGAGGAAACAAATCTCAAGCAGATCTACAATCATGAAAATCTATGAGCTTAGTACAGGACACCAGGGATAGCCATGAAAACCAGTCAAATCAACCACCTGCAAATAGCTTCTCAAGCTCAAAAACAAACTCCACCAGGTACAAAATCATCATGCAGCTAACCACATAGACCCTCGGGCCAGATCGCAACACCTACCACCATCAAACCAGTAAGAAAATCTACCAGGAAAGCCATAAATTCAAGTACCTTTGGTCACTGTAGATCCTCAGGAAAATCAAATTTGAAATCAAACGGTCACCATGCATTTCACGGGCTTTATGTTCCTTAACTATTTGCCCTTAGTCGCGCAATCATGCGGTCATCAACTTAACTGCCATAGGAAAATGGGTTTCATCTTATGCTTGGTCACATGATTGCAAGGCACCCTCCTCACCCTTACGATCATGCGACTGCAATCACTTAGCCGTGCAACTGCAATCAAAAACCCACTTAGAAGTTTGAATTTGAAACACAAACGGTCATCCTCAGGGCGCCAGTAATCTATCAATGGTTAACATTTGAACTGAGATTAACTTTATATCACCACCATTCGATTCATTTACTTTTCTCAGGTCGGCACACTTTATATTTCTTTAAACAAAATCGACGGTCATCATTACACCACGATGCTAAAAGTCAAGCATCTCACCTCAACGGTATAGCGACAACCACATGATCTTCATAGACTTGCAGACACTCCACATCCTTTGAAAACTACGGCCCCACTGACAACATCCAGCTCATCACCCCACCAACCAATCAGAACTGAGCACATCACCAAACAAGTGACCCCAATTTATCTAGTGAACTTGTGACCGAAGAACTTTCGCCAGTTCGTGAAATACTTTCCACCATCACTAAAAAACTTAGCGATCACACGACCACTGTTCACTGAATCGCCAAATAAACTAGGGTATCACCAAAACATTATGTGAACCAGTGAATAAGAAGAAAATTTTTCAGGCCGCTATACACTTATCGGGACTGCCAAACTGCTCAAACCCCAAAAATGGGCCTGCTGCATAAACCTTTTCAACAAATCACAACCACCATGTTGCAAAGAACTGACAAGCGGGCAGACAAATTTTCCTTCATGCACAGGTCCCTCTCACAACCTGCCATATCATCAATTCTTTCGGCCAATAAAGAGTTGCCATTTGTGCACATGCATCACCTTGGACCCACAGGTTGAAACACTACACTGTAAAGAAGAATCAACAGCCAGCGCGATTTTGCATAGCCCTGAAAAATCCTTCGCACTTTAGCGACAACCATTGATGCTCTGACATGTCAGGATCCCTTGACTCATCCAGAAACTAGGTCCCACTTACAACAAGCCACTGTGCAAATACATGGATCAATCAAATAGCACCAACTGTGCATACGTGTCAACGAATCCACCTGCCCTCCTTATGAGAATCAACGACTGTCGCTATACTGCTGGTAGCGGGACCACCGCCAAAGATACGTTTGAGACAAATGAGATCAACGACAGGTGCATGATCTCATGAGCATGGAATATTCCTTATGCTCATACGCCGACTGTTGGTCTCCTCCCTCTGCTACTTGAAGAATTTGGCCCCACCAACCATCGCACTTGCGCACTTAAGACCGACGAACAAGGAGTGCCGACAAAAGAGAAGAAATGAAAGGTCGAAAACACACAAGGTTTTTGGTGAAAGATCGAAAACATCCAGGATTTTCATGCAGACCAAAAGGTAGCAAGGAGACCGAAAACATCATGGGTTTTCAAAAACATTGTGGATTTTTGACACTTAGGCAGATTCTGAAATTATTTCCTGCAGACCTTAAAACTTTAATAACTCCCTGGGTTTTGCAATCTAGGAGGTGCGATCTGAACTAGAGCATGGTGACAATATGAAGAACATAGGATTAAGGGCACACACCATGAAACATTATGGATTTTCATCGCAAGTTAAAACTATGTAGCAGGGTGGCATAACTTCAAAATTTGCAAGGAAGAGGCCATTTTCATAGGATTTTGCATTGATAGGAAAATGGACTAACAGTGGCTCTAGTTGGGGACATGTATCTCCTGCAGATACAATGAGGACCTCAGATCTCTGGGAAGAAGCAGACCACCCACTGGAAAAACATAGAGACACTCAAAAAACACAGGGAACAGACAGGAAAGGGAAACTATTCACAAAATGTACATTTTTTACAAAAAAACTTGCAGCAATAAACAAGAGTCAGTTCTTGCCTCTGTCAAAAACCTGATTCTCATTTCTTTCTTCATGAGGCACACTAGGCATTCTATTTTCATTTGTTTCAATAGGTGTGTCAACACTTCCAACTAGCTTATCAGGTAAAACAAAATAACTATCTTCATAGTGCATGTAAAATTTATTGGCACTCTCTCCATCTTGCTCACTATTAAAGTATGATTCAGCATGCCAATGATCAGTATCATTAGATAAGAACCTGTTCTTCTCTACTGACTCATGAATGCTATCAATTGGAAATACAAAAGTCTCATATTTTGCCTGCAAAAAGGCCTCATTCATACCTTGACTTTGCATTTCCACAGGTGTAACTGGCTGGACCTCAAATGAATAATCAGACTGATACCCACAGATGGAAAATGGGCATTCTAATTCAACTAAATCTGGACCTTCACATGTTCTTCAAAAAAAGGATTGATAACTCCATGCAATGTACCATGTTGAACATCATGACAAAAAATGGGTTGATAATCATCATAGTCTTCATCATATAAAGTGTTAGTGAACACTTTAAAGTCACTATCCATTTTAGGATTATTTAATAACCCATCACGTAAACCTTCATGTTCAAACTCACTGACATCACATTGAATTATCACTTCCTTATCTTCATATTCCTCACTGAAGGAGTGTTCACTTTCACCATTACTTTCTTCTTCCCATGATGCATCTAATTCATATGAGGATACATCAACATCACTGGCTTCATCATCCTCACCTGAATAACCACTGAAATCACATTCAAACATCTTTGAATGAATGGAGGATCCTGCACACCTTGGTTCTGATTCCTGCTCACTGCCACAATCTGAATACTCCTCTGACAAAACTTCATCAGAAGAAGTACCCTCAGCATTAGATATGGGTTTCTCTGAAATACAACTTGTATTCCCTTTTTCTTGAGGATGCTTTTGCAGCTTATTCCATTCATCATCATCAGCAAACTCCTCTAAGAACAACCACTTGAATTTAGTCAAAGAAGAGATGCATTTTTGGGGTAGATTTAGATACCAATTAGATGCAACCCCTTTGAGGGATCTCCCAAAAAACATCATGCTAACATCTTCATCAAGAATCTGATATTCTATAATAAATCTATAGAATGCTAGGACATGCTTCACTACTGAATCAGACTAGCAATCAAAAATAGGAATCAGACCCAAAAGCTCACCAGGGAAAGAATGAGGGGACTTTAGAAGAACATAGCTCAAAGGTCTATACAACTTGACAAAACCTAGCCATCTAGACTGGCTTTTCCTTTCATTTTCCATTTGATTTGAAACAAGATGAGAGCCACTCATCTTATTTCAGTCTTCCCTTTATACTAGCACTAAATACTTGATAGGGAAACATTATAATCATAAATACCTAGAAGTTTTGTAGCAAAAAACTTTGTTGACTGGGACGACATGGTAGATCTAGAGCTCACCATGCAGCTCCATCAAGTTCTTTGATATGTAGAGTCGCCACCTCCTTGAAGAGGAAAATATTGCACTAATTTTGTATCTTCTTCCAATCAATACACAAAACTTCACAGGGTTCACTGCTTATCAGAAACTGCATTGATCAAACAAAGAAAAATCAAAGCCGCCACTCACAACTAGGTGAGAAAATTTAGCAAATACTTATTTGTTCATCTGACTCTTTCCAATGGCTCCCCAATAGAGTCACCATCTTGTTGGTGTTCAAAAATTCTTATGCCACTTAGGGCTACCAATATGCCTTGAGACTAATGTTAGGAGTGGTTAGTTCCAAGTATGAGAGCTCTGCAAAACAACTAGACCAACTATAGGGTCTTAATATGCCCTCTTCTACTTCTGGCTCTACAAAACCAAGGTGGGTGCACCTAATCCAGTAACTTATGGCATTTTAGGACTTTGGACTAGATTAAACAAAGCAGATGATAGCAAGAGACTACTAAATATTAACCAGACATTCATTGAATCTCAATTTCTATTGGGTATAAAATGGCCTTGTGAAGGGTATTACTACCAACAATAATACTTAAAACTTAAAAGGGTCTTTGATTAATGAGGATAGGGAAGGTAGACAAGAGCCAATCAAACATTGGACTCAACTAAATGTACTAATCCTTGATCAATGCCATTATCCATTGGGCAGACCTCACATACAAATAATGAAACGTGAATTGACTATTGTCAAAGACTCATAGCCATAAATATAAGCATTCCAGCCCATCCACTACTTATAAGATCCTTCTGTAGACAACCAAGACTGAATCTATGTCTCCTCTAAAGTATATTTCACTTGATCCTAGATCAAGAACTAAAGACAAGAACATATGCAAAGGTAACCCTATGCAATGGATCAGAAAATCCAAGATTCACAAGAATGACACCAAGGAGAGACTTGGAAGCATGAAAAACTTATATTAAGTATAATGAGTCATGTACATGATCAAAGTAGGACAAAGATCAAACCACTTCAATAACCTACAAAAGACTTCCAAAAATTCTATTCAGCTTACATGTAATGTGATACAACCCTACTACAAACCCCTGGAACTAACTATAATCAGAACCTCTGGACTGATTAAAATTTGAACCCCGACTCTATCAAAAACTAACAACTTATACCACTAGCCACCTTGGAAATCTCAAAGAGATTGCATGAAGCTTAGGGTGACTAGGGTTAGGGTTACAACTGCCATACCAATTAGAAACGGTCAAAAACTTGTTGCAGGGCCTGGAAATCAAGTAACCTGGAGGAAACAAATCTCAAGCAAATCTGCAATCATGAAAATCTGTGAGCTCAGTACAGGACACCAGGGATAGCCATGAAAACTAGTCAAATCAGCCACCTGCAAATAGCTTCTCGAGCTCAAAAACAAACTCCACCAGGTACAAAATCATCATGCAGCCAACCACATAGACCCTCGAGCCAGATCGCAACACCTACCACCATCAAACCAGCAAGAAAATCCACCAAGAAAGCCATAAATTTAGGTACCTTTGGTCACTGCAGATCCTCAGGAAAATCAAATTTGAAATCAAATGGTCACCATTCATTTCACAGGCTTTATGTTCCTTAACTATTTTCCCTTAGTCACGCAATCGCGCGGTCATCAACTTAACTACCACAAGAAAATGGGTTTCATCTTATGCTTGGTCACATGATCACAAGGCACCCTACTCACCCTTATGATCATGCGACTGCAATCACTTAGCCATGCAATTGCAATCACAAACCCACTCAGAAGTTTGAATTTGAAATGCAACGGTCATCATCAGGGTGCCAGCAATCTATCAATGGTCAACATTTGAACTGAGATTAACTTTATATCACCACCATTTGATTCATTTACTTTTCTCAGGTCGGCACACGTTATATTTCTTTAAACAAAATCAACGGTCATCATTACATCGTGATGCTAAAATTCAAGAATCTCACCTCAGCGGTGTACCGACAACCACACGATCTTCATAGACTTGCAGATGCTCCACATCCTTTGAAAATTGTGGCCCCACTGACAACATCTAGCTTGTCACCCCGCCGACCAATCAAAACTAAGCACATCACCGAGCAAGTGGCCCCAGTTTATCTGGCAAACTAGCGATCGAAGAACTTTCACCAATTCGCGAAATACTTTCCACCATCACTAAAAAACTTAGCGATCACATGACCACTATTCACTAAATTGCCAAATAAACTAGGGCATCACCAAAACATTACGTGAACCAGTGAACAAGAAGAAAAAATTTTGGCCCGCCATACACTTATCAGGACCGCCAAACTGCTTAGACCCCACAAATGGGCCTGCTGCATAAACCTTTTCGAGAAATCACAAACTGCCACGTTGCAAAGAACTGACAAGCGGGCAGACAAATTTTCTTTCATGCACAGGTCCCTCTCACAACCTACCATATCATCAATTCTTTTGGCCAATAAAGAGCTGCCATTTGTGCACACGCATCACCTTGGACCCACAGGTTGAAACACTACACCGTAAAGAAGAATCAACAACCGGCGTGATTTCGCATATCCCTGAAAAATCCTTCACACTTTAGCGACAACCGTTGATGCTCTGACATGTCAGGATCCTTTGACTCATCTGGAAACTAGGTCCCACTGACAACAAGCCACTGTGCAAATACATGGACAAATCAAATAGCACCAACTGTGCATACGTGTCAACAGATCCACCTACCCTCCTTATGAGAATCAACGGCTGTCGCTATACCACTGGCAGCGGGACCACCACCAAAGATACATTTGAGACAAATGAGATCAACGCCAGGTGCATGATCTCATGAGCATGGAATATTCCTTACTCTCATATGCTGACCGTCGATCTCCTCCCTCTGTTGCTTGAAGAATCTAGCCCCACCAACCATCACACTTGCGCACTTAAGACCGACGAACAAGGAGTGCCGACAAAAGAGAAGAAATGCAAGGTCAAAAACACATAGGGTTTTTGGTGAAAGATTGAAAACATCCAGGATTTTCATGCAGACCAAAAGGTAGCAGGGAGACTGAAAACATCATGGGTTTTCAAAAACATTGTGGGTTTTCGACACTTAGGCAGATTCTGAAATTGTTTCCTGCAGACCTTAAAACTTTAATAACTCCCTGGGTTTTGTGATTTAGGAGGTGCGATCTGAACTGGAGCATGGTGACAATATGAAGAACACAGGGTTAAGGGCACACACCATGAAACATTATGGATTTTCATCGCAAGTTAAAACTGTGTAGCAGGGTGGCATAACTTCAAAATTTGCAAGGAAGAGGCCATTTTCACAGGATTTTGCATTGACAGGAAAATGGACTAACACTTTTTTTCTTTAGCTTCGGAGGCTTTGATGGCTTGGCTGCCAATAGTGAGATTGAAAGTGGGTGCCTTAGATGGGGCATGGATAGTATCAACAACACCATGAGTGACAACGCCTTTATTCTTATTCCAATTCTTGTTCGTGTTCTTAGAACTAGATCCAAATTCATACTTGTCCTTTTGAAGTGTGATGTCTCCTTTTTTCACAAGTACTTTCTTGATTTTGATCGCATTATCTACCATCTTATCAAAGGATGTATGATTTTGCATTTGTAAAGGGTAGTTGATTTTTGGAACTAGATTATTGATAAATATTTCCAGCTTCTCAGTTTTTGGAATGGGTCTAGCATATAGAGAAAAAAATTTCCTCCATCTCTTGAGAAATGTCAGGAATGGTTCTCTTGGATATTGTTTTAGATTGCAAATGTTGATCATGGTGACCAGATGTTGAATATTGTAGGAGTATTGTTGATAGAACAGTTTGATTAACTCCTCAAAAGGTTTGATAGTTGGAGGCATTCTAGAGAACCAATGAATGGCTGCTCATCCCAGAGATCGAGGGAAGAGATGCATTAAGTAGGTCAGTTTGTGCATAAACTCCATAAATTGAGGACAAAATTCTCTGACATGGTCTTGAGGATCAGAGTTTCCATCACACTTATCATATTTATGCATTTCCACCCTTTTAGGGAATGGTGGTATGTACAAGTCTTTATCGAACTGAAAAGGGCATAGAGCCTCCATGGAGAACTCCTTAGGTTCCTTTTCTTTCTCTAGTTTGTTAAGTTTGACTTGCATGGCATGCATCTATTTCATCATAACCATGATAGGGATTTCTTCCTCATGCGTGATGATATTCTCAACATTAAATTTTGGAGGAAGTTTAGCTCCTTGATGAGCTAACTCTAGAAAGTATGCCTCTCTATCTTCTTTCAAGAAATGCCTCATCATTTTCTTGAAGTCATCATCATTTTGATATCGAGCAATTTTAGAAGGTGTGGGTTCTTGATCCATACCATGTTGAGAGTGATGTCCTTGAGAGCCTTGATGTGTCCCTCCATGAGACATGTTAGGAGTTTTAGGACTCCCTGGGATAGATCGAGGTAGATTTTGTTGATTACCTCTGTGATTTGATGGAGGGGGTATGTAACTAGTTTTCAATCAAAAATTTCCAAGACCGTCATCTTCGTAAAGACCTGAATTGTAGATTTTCTCGAGAGTTGGACCTATGTGAGTAGACAAAGGCAAAGTATAAGATGCTTCTCTAGATTTCTTGTGTGATGAAGCTCTAGTTTCCACCATTAACCTTGGGTGAAGCAAAAGAATAAGATGAAGACAACTGAAGAATGAATTGATTCAAGAAGATCGAATGACACAACCTTGTCAAGATTGAATTGATTAAAGATTAGATCAGATGTAAATGAAGGATATTGCACCATAGTAGTATGGGTAGACACCCAATAGATGGCGGACACGAGCTAACAACACTTAGCTATTTAGTAAGAAGACTAAATTTGAAGATAATTTTGACAAGGTTTTGACACAAGATGAAAAAGACTCAAATCGATAAATCAGAAGGCTAAATCAAACTCAAGAGACCACATTAGGAAAATGATCGAATTCATTCTAGTTTCTACTGTATTCTTGATATAGTGAATGTTTTGACAAAATCTGGAAATAGGTTGTAAAAATTGGATTCCTAACAAATTTGAGCAATCTCTAACAACTTTTTGAAAATTCTCAAATGAGTTTCTGAAGACTCATATGACACTAGGTATGCTCTCAACTGACAATTTCAAGACTCATACGACAATTGATGCCAGGGATAATTGTTCTTTTGACTTCTGGTGACAACACTTGTACGATAGAGTACTAGATACTGTATGACAATACATGGGTTGTAAAATGACTTTTGCTCAAAAATCATATGACAATTTGACCCTATGGGATGACTTTTGACTCCAGAAAGGTATTTTGATTCAGATTTTGAAAATTTTAGGTTTTCAATTTTAGATTGTTTGCAAATTTTTCTGTCTAGGTTTGAAGATTATTCTGGAATCATTCGTTTCCAATAACCAAATAGATAACAAGCATGCAGAACAACAAGTAAGTAATTTCAAGAACATCTAAAAACAATGAACAGGGGACAAAGCAACCCTGTACATGAATAATCAAGTGACTGAATGTGCTAATCCCTAGAAGTGCTAATTGTGTATGCTCCAAAAAGTTTTTCAATAACGTACATATTCCTAGAAAATGAAAATTTGGCCTTACTGGGGCTTGTAGTAATGGTCTGACTCTACAACTTTTATGATCTCAAGAGGGTGAACTCCAATCCAGGCACACCAGGGTTTTAAAAACAATCCAAGAATTTAATCAATCAAGAGCTGCTAGGGAGATCTAATAGCCCAACAAGAGACCACACTTGTGAAGATTTCTTCCACAAGGACATTTATATAGCGGCTGCTGCTACCACGGTGAAAATGGCTATTACCTCTTGAGGTTTTGTCCACGTGGTTCACCCAATTAAGGGAATGTCCACTACGGTTAACCCTCTCTAAAGGTGACTCATGAAAGATACCACATGGAAACTGGTTCCAGATTCAAGGATCTAAGTTTCTGATACTACCCAAAAAGGGAGTAGAGCATAGTCCTCTAGCCTTTTCACTTTTAACCAAAACAAAGTAGATAGATTAATCTGACATGCTAAGATTGAAATTATCTTACAAAGATCTATGATGTCAACCGCTTATGATCTATCAACCTCTCCGGAGAGAGAATGTATCAATCAAAAGTTGAAGACGCACAAATCTATTAGAACGTAATACAATCTGAATAACCTCCCTACCTACAAGGGGATCCTTCGTCAAGAAGAGATTCGCATGCGTGAACAAGTGAAAGAAGCCCACTCTCTTGAGATCATCCACAAATAGTGTTCATAGGGCCTATTTACTATGTGTAACAGATATGTAGAAAGCAAATCTATGTTCGTTTTATAGCCCAAAATGAAGTTTGTGATATGAAAGCAAGAAAATTCACACAAGCCTGACATGTGAGAGTTCTTTTTATGTTAAAATTGAAGTGTTATTAGATCATAGTAGAATACCTGAATTCCTCGCAATGCACTTAGTAGATTTTACCTATTTTAGCAATTTAGTTGCACTTTTCCCAATTAGATTCAACAAATATCAGTCAAAAACAAAAGATTTCAATTGTTAGGGTTAGCTGTCAGTCCAAATCTAAAAATCAAATCTAAAAAACTGCCTAAAATTCTGAAATGACAACTGAATCCTGGCACTAAACCTCATACAACAATGGGTTACCTTCCAGACAACAGTTGGGAAACTCGTATGATAGTGGGTGTCTTCTCATACGACAATCAAGATCCCAAATGATAATGTATAGCTTTTGATACGAGCCTCGATAGAATCAACTATCGTACAATAGTGGGGTCTTCCTGGTTCAACTTTCTGACAAAATTTGTATGAAAAATGTATGGACAAAGAATGAAATCATAGAATTGACCAGAAAATGATAGAAAAATAGATAGAAGTGAAATAGAAGAGATGGAAACCCGTTTCAGGGCCCCACAGTGGGTGCCAAAAATGTGTGTGTGAATTTTGTACCTAGCTGTATACACAACACTTCAGTAAAACATTAGAGGTTAGCAAAAACCAAAATCTGCAAGTAATTGAAACTATGCTAACCAGGCGATTTACTGCCTTCTAGTAGGTGCGAGTATGATGTTCTCAGATTAGAATCGAGATCAATGACAATGCAACTCCTAAATGAAGGATTTGAATGCAAAGAATAAAATACTGTATGAATGTAGATTAATCTATATTTTTGTATTTTCTATGCAATAATATGAGAAACTGTATGAATCTAAGCTATATGAATGAAATTGAATGCAGATTTAACCTAAGAATGTTATGAATGAATTTGAACTCTATGATATGAAACTATGCAAAAACTATGATCAACTATGAAAGATCTCACAAATTGACAGTCACAAGTGCTTAATCCTTCAATCATCAATTCACTAGAGTAATTGTGCAAATTCGAGTGTTGATAATTGTGAAGAGCTAAGCCTTGATTTTATAGAAATCAAGGGCTTTGAGGATGCAAGAGAAAAGCCATAAATCACTCTTGATAAACTCGGGTTGATTTTTGAGTTATCAATAAATCAGAGATAATTAACTCACAAAAAATCATGCATAAGCAGGGTTTTACTCAAAATAGAGTTTTAGATCAAATTTCAACTCATCATCAGATGTTGAGTTTAATTTTAAAATTGATTGTTAATTTCTAGTTGCCTTCTTTTCTAATTATGCATGATTTATTTATAAATTAATTTAATAATAAAGTGATTTATTCTCAACTTAACTGATTTTTGAATTAAAACAATTGATTTATGGGTTAATCAATTATTAAATCAAATTTTATTCTAAAACTATATCATTAAAAATTGACAATTGACTTTAATTAATTAAATAAGAATTTAATCAATTAGTCATGAGATTTTAGATTTATTGTCAAAATTAAATAATACAATTTAGGAATAAATTTAATTAAATTTAATTAAATAATTAAGTGGCAGTATTAAATCTAATTAATTAAATATTCAGAATATTCAATTAATCAAACTTTAGGATAAGTAGAATTTATCGCCAAATAATTATTAAATCAAGAATAATTGGGATAAATAAGAATATTGCTAGGAATATTCCCCGATGCAAAATTAGGATAAAATCAATTAAATTCGATAATGTGCAGATGTGCCTTAGGTTAAGACTTTGATGTCGATTTCATTCGAATTGAAGATGTAGGAGAATAATGAACCTATAGCCCATTTTTGGGGTATTACAATATTAGGTCCTAATAGGTTCATATTATGTCTAATTGGTCTAACTAGGTTCATATTAAGTCAAAATAGGTCTTAATAGATTCATATTTTATTTCTAATAGGTCCTAATATAGGTATAATTGAGTGTAATGGGTCCTAGTGGGCCTAATTAGGTCCTAATTGGTCCTAATTGGTCGTAATAGGTCTAATTGGGTCTAATTAGTTCTAATTAGGTCTAAATGGGTCTAATTAGGTCCTAATTACGTCTAATTGGTCCTAATTGGTCCTAGTCAGGTCTAGTTAGGTCTAATAGGTCCTAATAGGTCATAGTTAGGTCTAATAGGTCCTAATAGGTCCTAATACCTATCTAGTTAGGTCTAATTGATCTAGTTAGACCTCTAATCGGTCCTAATAGGTCATAATTAGGTAGATAGTTAGGTCTAATTGGTCCTAATTGATCTAATAGGACCAAATAGGTCTACAGTTAGGTCTAGTTAAGTCTAATAGGTCCTAATTGTTCCTAATAGGTCCTAAGTGGTCTAGTTACCTATCTAATTGGTCCTAATAGGTCTAGCTAGGTTTAGTTAGGTCTATTTGGACCTAATAGGGCCTAGTACATCTAATTGGTCAGACAAATAAGTCCTAATACGTCTAATTGGTCCTAATAGGTCCTAGTTAGGTCTACTTGATCCTAATAGGTCTAGTTAGGTCTAGTTAGACCTCCAATTAGTCCTAATTGCTAATAATTAGTCTTATTAGGTTTAATTAGCTCTAAAATTAGGTATTACAATATCACATTTACATGATTCATTAAGACGATTAATGACCATCAACTTAAAATATCTAGAGAGATACAACTTAGACATACCTTGTTTCCTATGATAATATCTTTCTCATTCAATTCTTCACGTAGTCTTTGTTCAGCCTCTTCTGAATAATGTCATGTACTCTTGTTTAGCCTTCTATTTTTATTTCCCATCACAACTTACAAAATTGTTTCGTGCCAAAATGTCTTCCTTCTCCTAAATGCGAATTATTTTATAGCTTTTGGGTTAATGAAATGAGAAAATATACATTTATTTATATGTAATGATTATTAACCTGAAATGACACCAAATAGGCTGACCTAGGTTTCTATCGAAAGTAAGTTAGTGATAATTAAACTTGGCATCAAACTTGAAAGTACTTTCGATAGAAAGTACTTTTGATCAAAACTCAAAAGTTTTGATCGAAAGTACTTTCTATTGAAAGTACCAGGTTTAGGCCATGTTTGCAAGCTATGAAGAAATTATGAGAATTTCATGGCTCTGGGCCTCAAGTGCGGTGATCAAATGGAAAAATAATAAGACATCCTTTTGCATACAACAACTACTCGAAACTAGCTTTCTAACGATTATATATTCAACTATTTTTGAATTTATTATGTGTATGGTTTTTTATGTTAATCGAATGTAGGTTTTTTATCAAATATAAACCTCTAAGTTTGACATTCAATGAAAAATAGTAAAAAAGGGAATATTTTTTTTTTAAATAACACTACCCTCCATCTTCGAGTCTACTTTCTATCAAATTTTTTTTTTGAAATTCGATAAATAGACAACAAGTTATAAGCTATGTAGTTAAGGTATGTCAAAATTATGGTTTAGTCAACTTCAAATGTTAATAAAATATGCATTAATCATGATAATGTCGTCAAAAAAATTGCATTCCCTCTGTATGGATGTTATGAAACTAAATTCGAAAGAATCACATCCATATCTACTTTACAAAAAAAATTATGCTCTATGAAAGCAATGTTACTATTTGAAAATGACATTTTCAGCACCATACTGGTTTTTGTGGGAGAAAGAAAAAAGTATTCAAATAAATTATATATATATATATATAATCTAGACACAAAATCCTAAAAGACTCTAATTCACTTCATCCTTTGATTTTGAATGGTTCAACGACAATATGCATCTAAATCCGAAAGTTTTTTTCAAAATGTAGAGTTTAGTGTCCGTTTAGGCAAAAAAGTGAACCCACTATTGTGGGTTCACCCCTTTATTACAACTTGACCTTTATATTGAAGAAGTGGACACAAGAAAGTGAACTGAGTCAAATCAATTTAAAAGAATAAAGGCACCACTATCCTAGATTTGCGTACCATCAAGGCATTTTCTGCTAGATTCTTGGAACGCTCTCCTTGCATGGTAGATGACTCTTCAATTGTCTCCTTGTTTCTTGTTGTTGAACCAATCTTCTTTGAATCAGTCCTGCAACTATCTAGTGGAGGCTAAATATTCTCCTTGAGACTTGGTACCTTCAATAATTAATAGCTATACCTGCGACAAAGGATAAACTCAACATGTTTAACTCATTAAATGATCCATTTATTCTATTATTACATTCATTAGGTATTAACTTTGAACAAACAATTTTTCACATATGGTTGCAGGAGGGTGGACAATAGTGGCTTTAGGAAAGGCATTTTATCTCATAGAGTCATAAGACACACATCTTTCATCAAACTAATAAAATATCAATCAATAACCATGAAAATTCTATCAAATACTTATCATAATAAGTTTTTTATATTAAGCATAAAAATTCTATATATAACTTTCATAATCAAAACTTAATTTTTATTTCAACATAATAAAATATACAAAGATATTAAAAATATAGTCCAAAATATGCCAAAAAACTAGACTCATCATTCCCCTCTACCTACTACTTGTTGGACCCTTCAGCAAACCCAATATTCTTCCTCCATGAAAATTCTCTTAGGTGTGCATTCAACTGTTATCCACATTATTTGATTTGAAAACTCTAGAAATGTGCCCTCATAGACTCCAACCACTGCCATATTCTTTCCTTTGATTTGTAGTTATAGGTACTATTTTATCCCTTCATAGCCAAAAGTGGCCATAAGAGAATGGGTGGTTGCATGACTAATGGAAACCAATTTTCTTTCTTTGTCCTTGCATTCCTCATTTACCTTTTTTCTCTTATGTTGGTTGCATACAGGTTGTTTGGAGTATGTGGTTCTACCTTCTTCAACCATACTGACAACTACTCCCATCTTTTCTTACTATGTTGTATAGAAACTTCAAGGTCATCATTCACAATCTGGGAGTACTAGGAAAAAAATTCTTATCTCAAGGGTTCTACTATTGGCTTAGCCCTCTTATTAGCCATCAGTTTCTTCTAGTCAAAATAAATTCTCATCCCCTTTTTGGATTCATTCCTCACTGCCATTGGTATGTTAGCTTCATCATATTTATAACTATCAAATTGTTCACCTCTGCTTATTCCATTCTTGATCCAAGAGATAAAAGCATTAGTGTGTATGTCCCCTATAAAAACATAGAGGATTATATTTTGTATCATGAGACACATCCAATTTGTGTAGATAAAATGCCTAAGGAGTGATCAAGGAAGGATTCTGACCTTGCCAAATTCTTATCAATTGAAAATTTAAATATAGCTCCTATAAATACACATCACAAACTAGAGAGGGAGATCTACACTAAATTATCTGTGGAATGAAATTGAATACCTAATTTAGGGTGTCTTTAAGGTTAGCAATTTCCACATCTTTAGTCTAGATTACCCTTTTGAGTTTATCTATCTCCAATTTAGAGGCAGTCTTTTGATCTTGTAGTTATTGATAACATGACACTCCTACAGCAAAACTTGTGAAATGAAGAGGAGATATATGATTATTCCTCTTTGGCACATTGGTAGAAAATAAAACAATTGTTGCACTATCTTGATGTGTTTCCTCTATCTCTATGTTTCCTTTATCAGTTGATTTATCAAGAGCTTCTTGCTCCATTTAGACATCATGTTGGTCTTGTGGTATCTAAGATTCACATATATCTTCTTGAACAACCTGTGATTCATCCATCTATTCATTATTATTACCTCCCTCATTGGATTGTTTTTCTATTTCTTTTTCTTCTTCCTCAATCCATATTGCTTCTTCCTACAGTTGCTCTCATAATTGTTCTTGCATCTTCTCTATAACAACTGCCAACTCATCAAGACTAGCTTCCTCATAAATATGCCCCTTCTCACCAAGAAATTTCTCCTCTTCCTCAAGTACTAGACTAGGAGGATTTAAGGGTCATGGTTAGGATTGAGAGGCACTAGGTGAATGTTGTGAAGGTGGTGAACAAGGAGTAGAATGGGTGGATTCTACTTCCACAATAGGAGGAGTAGGTATTGTCTGATTTTGAATCCTAGTGCTTCTTTGTGTAGGATTAAGGGTTGTTTTAGGCTTCTTTGGGTATCTAGCTGCATAATTAGAAGATTCTCATTCTTGTTTCCTCTTCTCAGAGTTTGGAGTAGATTTAGGGGTCTTCTTCATAGCTAACACCATGGGTGACTTCTCCTTATCCTTTTTAGAGGAATTCTTAGTTTTAGCAATATGGGTTTTCACTAGTACTCTAGGAATTATTTCAGGTAGAGGAACATTGTCTTGAGACTCTAAGGTTTTAAGAATAGGAGATGTGGTTGTAGAGGCCTTAGTATTTGATTAAGAGGTTGTCCACTTATAAGTAAGAGGTCAACCCTTGGGTCCTACAAATTCCACTTCTGGTTCATAAACAATAAATTCCTTCCAAGGAATGGGAGACACATCCCTAATAGATCTCTCTACAAGAAATTCAATAAGATAATGATGATATGAAAAATTGATTCTACCTTTCCTATATTCTACAACACTATTAGAAAATAAATTGTATAAAAAATCAAGGATTTTCATTAATAAACCATGACTCAAATGAGACAATAGTTTCAAATGGTGGGAATGTAGAATAGAAAACCTACCTTCACATGTAAGGTATTTGATGATAGAGGTTTCCCATGGAATCCATTCCTGCATAAAACTCATCTGTTGAGTTCCTTTATTATCCACATGTAGAGGAGGATCTCTAGGTTGAGTAAATTATTCTCTAGCACTTCGCGCATCTCTTGTTTGCAAAAAAAATTCACTAGTTTGAGGCAACCCTATTACCTCTGTAATTATTTCCACTCTAGCAATAATTTTTACTCCCTTTACCTTGGCCTTTGCATTGTGATATGTCCTAGTAAATTCTTTAGTAATGTCCTCATCAAATATGACCAGCTTGAGAAAACCTTGAAAAAATAGTCAAGCCACCCATACTGCCCAGAGGCAAATGTTAGGCATCTTGCAACAAGACACAATGGTCTATTGGCTTATGTTTAATGGGATAGCCTCCCATTCTTGATGCTTGCATCTCAGATTATATTACTACCAATAATTCAACCTAAAACTCCTCCCTTCTCAATACAACCTTCTATACTTCAAATTAACTCCGCTTTCTCTCCTCAATCTAAACTTTTAAACTCCTTCTCTTTCAACATATTCAGAGAAAGAGGGATGAATTTTGAAAATTCAAATGCACATTTCAGACATAAAAATATTTATGGGGAGGAGCCAAAATCACATCAAGACATTATTATAGGAAGTGACATAAGTTTATGAATCCAATTGCGAATCTCCTAAAAAATCTTGAGTTCTAGAAAAAAGGATAGTAGTCTTGATGAGACTAAGTATCTTTTGGATGGAAGGTAATGATGTGGTCACCAAGTAGGAAATAAATAATGTAGTTAAAGTGTGCGGAAAGGATTGAACATAATTGCAGTTGTATAGGAAATTTTTTATCTAATTTAATACCTATTTAAACATAGTAAATGAAATAATTAATCACTTCTTGAGTTAAGTGGAGCTTACCTACCATGATGCATTGTAACTGATTGATGTGACTCCACTTCATTTATTGCAAAGAGTGATTTTAGAAAAGTGGAATTGGTGACGAATGAATGATGGATGCAGTGGCACAATATGAATGGTATAGGTGGAAAATGGAATGATGGTATGGAGTGGGGATCCACAAGGATGACTCATTTATTATGGTTGTCAAAATATTTCTCATATATTGCTTAGGGAATCAAGTCAAGATTCAATTTCTTTAGCTACAGGATCTGCGAACTCCTACTCAACTTGAAACAATTTCAGGAACTCTTCCTTATCAATGGGATTTAGGTAAGGCTTTAATCAATGCCCATTGACCAATAATTTAAATCTGAATAATCAATTATGCTCAGCTAAACTGCATCATTATCAAATACTTCTACAATTTTGTATGGCCCCAACCCTCTAGTCTAAAGTTTCCCTTGATTGTCCCTGTATCTTTAATCATATAGTAGAACCCAATCTCCTAATTTGAATTTATTTTCCTTTATGTACTTATTATGCTATCTGATTCTCTATTTTTTTATTATTTATGTATGTTATAGGGAACTCTTTCTTAGCTCATCCAAGGCATTCAGTTGCATGAATCTATCTTTCTATACAATTGTTAAATCCATATCTAACTCCAAAGTTGTCCTGAGAGTTTTGTATTCAAACTCTATAGGCATCATAGCTTTCTTCCCATACACCATTTCAAAAGGTGTAAATCATGTTGTAGTCTTCCAAGTAGTTCTATAGGCCTATATAGCTTATGGTAATCTTACAACCCAATCTTTCCTATGCAAGTCTATTGTTTTTGTCAAAATGGCCTCAATATCTGTGCTAGTGATCTCTTCTTGGCAATTAGCCTGAGGATAATAAGGAGTTGAATTCCTATACCTTATCACTAGTACATTTGAGGTCAAATTCTGATGGCCATTTGTCAGATTTGCAATGGTCATTTTTCAGCATTTTGACATGTGTTCATCATAGTTTTTGCGTTGGAAATTGTGACAAAAGAGATATCTGTCAGTTTACCAACACCTCATTATGTCAGAAACTTGCACATGAAAATAGCTTTGTAATGGGATTTCCTATGGTCCATCTATCTAAATTTTGACACAAAGACCTATCGAAAATATGCAATCTCTGTCGGACATAACTGTCGAAAAGATATCCTTTCCGACATTAAAACTGTTGGTATAGCGACAGATCTGCAACCAATTTTTGATAGATAAATCCATCGATGATGCAGCATTAGTGTCAGAACTATCTATCAAAAATTACATATCTATGATATTTGAACTATCGAAAGAGTGACGGTAGTGCAGCATATCTCTGACAGGTTGCCCTGTTGGACGTATAACATTACTGTCGTAATAATTATCGTAAAGTATTTTCCCTGACATTTGATCTATCGGATAGGTGATGTGTTGGCCTATATTCCAATGGGAAATGATGTCAGATGTATAGCACTGTCATCAAAATGAATTATAAAGTGTCAAAAAATTGACGGATATGCACATTAAAGATAACACAGCTCAAGAGACCATCATAGGTTGTCTCTTTCTTTGGTCTATATTATTGACACAATATTTTACCTTTCATTAGCCCATCAAATCTAGGGATTTGAAAGAATTTAATAGGATATTTTCATGACAACATATATTATTTAAGTTGACATTACACGAATTTATCTACTTCGTGCACTTATAGACTATGCGGACGACAATAAGGAAGCATGGCCATGGGAGGAGATGCTTCTTTATCACCATCCTAATAGTCTACAAGTGCATGAAGTAGATAAATTCATGCAATGTCAACTTAAATAATAGACATTGTCATGAAAATATTCTATTAAATTCTTTCAAATCCCCGGATTTGATGAGCTAATGAAATGTAAAAAAATTTGTCAATAATATAGACTAAAGAAAGAGACAACCTATGATGGTCTCTTGAGTTGTGTTATCTTTAGTCCTAGCTACTGGGTAAGGCCTGGAAGACTTATACCTGTCGATCGTCGAGAATAATCACCACCTTGCATTTATGTACACTGCACAAATTGATCCCATTCTCACAAAAACATTTTACACTTGTACATCTCATCAATACTGGAGGCCTAAAGTAATGTTATATGATCACTAGCACATTTCATGCATGGATGAGAAACAGTATCCAAAGTTTCTAGATAACCATTTTTGAGAAGAGGAATGAGTGGAGGCCAAAGAAGGGATAATTGTGAAGGTTTTATAGATGTAGGTTACTGAATCATCATCTCTGCACTGGTACTCAATCTGGCCTCCACTCCATATATGTCTTCTCAAAATCTAAAAAATTTCCATCATTGATTCCCATCATTTTTTCAACATCTTCATGAATTGAGACCTTAAATTATTGAGCTTCTCTTTGTTTTGAGAATAGTTTAACATTCTCTACTTAACGGGGCCAACCACGTGAAGGTGGAAGCTCACCTAGCCCCTCCTAGGAGCCTCTTATGACCCTTTATGATATTTTAAGACCTCTAAGATGTATTCTTAGGGATCATAAAGGGTCATAAGGGGTCTTGGGACACAACAGCTGAGAAACATAAATGTAGGCATCATGGTCACAATTTTTTGGAGACACAACATAATTGAGTGGTTTTCCCAGACGATGCAAAGTAGTGGTTTCTTTGCATCATTTGGGAATAGCACTCAATCATGTTGCGTCTCCAAAAAATTGTGACCATGATGCCTACATTTATGTTTCTCAACTGTTGTGAAATCTACATCGTAGTCTGTTGTTGTTGCAGCAGGAAAGCCTATATTCCACAACAAAAAGGAAGACATCTTTTTAGCCTGGATCTGGATCCTACCCCAATTTTTGAAGGATCTAGGGCCAGGCTAGAAAGATGTCTTCCCATTCTGTCTACAACATTGTGTCCATCCATGATCTCAGGAACATCATCATATTTCCACTCTTCATTTTCCAAAATATACTGCTTCTTCAAGCTTGCAGAGTATTCTTATTAATAAAAGAACTCTTGCCAACATTAGGGTACCCACAAATCAAAATAGTTGATGTTATTGGTGCTTGTGCTCAAGGATATCGATTCACTATTTTGAAATGGCCAAATCATTTTTATTTCGATTGTAGAGAAAAGGAGTGGGAGAAAACAAGCGGGTGAAAGTTGATCGAGCACGAGAGAAGGCATTGCATTTTATTTGATGATGAATGCTCTTTGAAATGACCAATCATGTTTTCTATTTGATTCTTTTTGGTGCTTTTTTTCCCATATTCAATAGATAAAAATCATGGTGGCAACCACTTAGCCATCTTTTTGATGTTCCAGGTATTTTACAAAGATAAAGGTATGTGGATTTATCATTCAGTTGCTTGCAGTTATTGGTCAAATGCAAATATTTTTTCAAGTTGAAAGGGCAAGATATCAGTTTGGTTTTTTTGGTTTATTTTAAAAGTTGATTTGGTAAAATCCTCAAAAAACACACTACATGTTCTAAAATGTAAAGAAGTTGAATGTTAAATGTAAGATGTATATCTCATCCATAGTAATCAAAAGAAAGGACATGAAACTTATAAGGAGATTTACCAATCCAAAAAAAAAAGTGAATAGGAAACATGATTGGTACCTTATGAATTGGTTTTTGAGGTGCACAATCTTCATCAATCTCCTCGGAACAAGACCCCTCCTCACGAAAAATGCATTTAACACAAAAAAAAAAATCTTCAAAATTGAACCAATGGCATGTTTAGAACAAAGAAATAGATTGATAATAATATGCTGAAAATTCTATTATGTTTAATACACACAAAAGGACTAGTCCCAACAATTCTTAAACATACTTTATCTGATATGATAATAACATGATAATTAAAATGATAAAGGTTTTATCTACATTTAATCTGCCAATTACTAATTACACAAAAAAAAAAAATTACAAAATTGAACCAATGGCATGTTCTTCGTATGTGATTTCTTCATCTTTCGAGCATTTGGCATCATATTTGACCATAAATTTCAAATGCATTGCATTTTATTTGATCATGAATGCTCTCTGAAATGATCGCATTCTACTGGTGTCATTCCCTAGCCCATGCTTTATCTCCATTATTTGTTGTTATTGGAGCTTGTGCTCAAGGATATCGATTCACTATTTTCAAATGTTTGGATCATTTTGGTCGTGACTGTTCCTCTAGTACAAAGTCAAGAAATGTAACTGTCTAATGATTATATGTAATGTTGAATGGATTAAATAATTTATTCTTGGTAGAAGTGAATGGAACGAATAGTGTTGGTGTTAGGTTTCATTTATTATTGAATTCAATGGTTTCCAAGATGTGTTGAGGAGTTTTCTCCTTGTTTAATATTAAATGTTCCTGCACAATCTACTCATACAACAGTGAAATGCTATGTGATTGACAATTTCATATAACTGGTCCTTTGGCATATATTAAATACAATCTAGTCACTTATTGAATGCTTTGGAGACTACTGGTTTGACTGTCCATGCATTACCAGTGACTGAGATTCATTAAAGGATACAAAACCCTTCATTTTGGGGTTATTGTGTGTGGATTCAAATGTAGGCTTGATTTGGTTAATGTTTAGAAGAGATCAATAAAGTATTTAAAGAAAATCTTACATGTTTGGAGAGGTTTGAGAGGCACTTATCATGACTATACCCTCACAAACAATGACATAGACTGCTTTTACTAAGTTTCCTTTCTCTATTTTGAGGTTTCCTTTCTTTGTCATAGGGGTACAGTCAGAGGGTTCATTGAAAAAATGATCCTTTGAATGGTTACTATGAATATGAATGATTTTATATAGCATATTGCTCATTTTACTTGAAGTTTGGAATAGCTTGTGCAAGGGTGAAAGTAGTTTTGATCATTTTGGTCGCGACTGTTCCTCTACACAGTCAGAAAATGTAACTGTCTAATGATTATATGTAATGTT
The DNA here is from genome assembly GCA_027943335.1 of Chamaecyparis obtusa. NCBI lineage: Eukaryota > Viridiplantae > Streptophyta > Pinopsida > Cupressales > Cupressaceae > Chamaecyparis > Chamaecyparis obtusa. The sequence goes on from BSBK01001238.1 coordinate 218,286, forward strand.
GAATGGATTAAATGCTTTATTCTTGGTAGAATTTAATGGAAGGAATAGTTTTGGTGTTAGGTTTCATTTATTATTGAATTCAATAGTTTCCAAGATGTGTTGAGGAGTTTGCTCCTTGTTTAATGTTAACTGTTCCTACACAATCCACTCATACAATAGTGAAGTTACAAAACTGAACCAATGGCATGTTTACACCAAAGAAATATAATGATAATAATATGCTGAAAATTCTATTTTATTTAATACATGCCAAAGGACCTGTCCCAACAATTCTTAAACATACTAGTTATCTAATATGATCAATTGTTAATAAAGGTCTAATTCTGTAGACTGCTAGCACGAAGGAAGATTTGACCTACCCAAATCTTCCTTGTACCACACAAAAAAAATGTGTGATAACTATGTCTACTCCAACCTTAATTGTTTAAGAATTCATCATATTAGATAAAGTATGTTTAAGAATTGTTGGGAGTTCTATTAGACCTTTTTTGTAAACATGTCATTGGTTTTCAAATGTTTGGATTCGCATTTTTTGATATTACTGGCACATTTAATGATGTCATTGTATATTGTTGTCACTGAAATGATCACATTCTACTAGTTTCATGCCCTAGCCCATGCTTTAACTCCATCATTTGATGTTATTAGTGCTTGTGCTCAAGGATATCCATTTTTTTGAAATATTGACTGTGGTTATCAAATGGATAGCCCATGAGCTTCTAGCTAGGCATCATTTGTATTGATAGCTTAGGGAATCAAATTTATTGTATCATTGATAGTTGAGACTTTGTTAAAAGGAAATAGGACAAAGAATGATTTTGATTTAGTTTCTCTATTTTGATCTCTAAGTGGCTTACAACCCTAGAGAAGTATATGCAGATTTACATATGCAGTTGCAGGATACATAGCAGTCGATAATTCACAAGAAATCCATGCATCCAATTTGAATAGCCATTAATACAAAGAAATAGGGTCCTACAATGGCCCAATCATCCAGACCTTGATTGTCCCCCCAACCAATGACCCTTCAAAACTGGGTTATCATACAATCAGTGAGTGATCCTTCATTCTCCTGGTTTTCCCTTCATCCAAACATATTGGAAATACACAATACAATGATAACAAGTCTTTCACAATCCCCCTTCCCTCAAGGAACACTATCAACCATCCCTTCCACATAGCATTTCATTTTTGTATGAGTGGATTGTGCAAGAACAATTAACATTAAAGAAGGAGCAAACTCCTCAACACATCTTTGTTGTAAACATGCCATTGGTTCAGTTTTCTAAATTTGTTTTTTGTGTTAAGTACATTTAAATGGAACATTAAGCATAGTAATAATATGCTTAATCTATTAGTAAGTGCAGATTAAATGCCCATAACACCTTTATCAGTTTAGCATGTTATTAGAAGATACTAAAGAAGACCTTCTATTTGTCAGAGAAATCTTCACTGTCCCCCATAATGAAGACAATGAAGACTGACCTCCTGCCCCACAACAAAGAACATTGTAATAAGAATAAGATATAATATAGTGTTAGAATAAACTTTAAACAAAGACATGTAATGCTTAAGTTAATGATCTAAAAAGCTGCAAATATGGGAATTAAAAAAGAAGATAGTGCCAAGAAACATTTTCACAAATATGAAACGTGAGGAAAAGTAATAACATTAACAATGCCAAGATTCATAGCATTAAATTTCACCTGGGGATGAGTTTCTGCAGTGGGTTTCCCAGCATCAAAAATATGTTGAGTTGCATTTGAGCTATAACTAAGAGTATCATGTGGAACATACCCTAAACTTTGAAAGCATTCTCCAGCCTGGCAATTCAAAATTCAATCTAGGAAAGCATCAGTAAGTGAAATAAATCATAGACATCAACATCATCATAATCATTAGAAATAAACTTTAAAGACATATTTTGGATAGTGCTATGTTTCTTGAAATTTTTTGTGATGCTTCTAAACTTTAAAGACATATTTTATGGCTTAATGATAACATAGATTAGTGTTTTGTTTTCTGATGGAATGTTGTTGATCATTCATGGTCTTGAAGAAACTTTTGATTATTTTGATTCTCAAGTATTGACATTGTTTCTCAATGTGATATAGATTGACCACAAGATGGTTCAGTTGGTCCTATCTTTCTATTTAATCATTTGTCTTCTTCATGGTGTAAGTGTCAATATGTTATAATCCAACTAGCATGTCATACCCCCACTTCTGAAAAACCTCACAACATGCAAATCACAGCCAAAGACTTGGCTGATTAGCATACACAAATAATGATTACCCTTAGGAAACAATGATCATTAATATTCATTAATGGTGGGCGCTGATTCCTTGGTAATAAAGGCATTGACAACATTCATCATCTTAACCAAGTCATGGGTGGTGATCCTTGAAATATCACAATTAGTAAAAGCAAATAACAACATAACATAATTTGGAGTCAGGAAGAAGGAAAATTGGAAAACAAAATATGGAATAATCAGGTTGGAATTAGAGAATAATTTAGAAATAAACTTGAATTAGAAAAAATCCAAGTTATCCAGTTCTTTGTTTGAGGTTGGGTTCCAGTTCTACTTTTGTTCTCCTCTAGGCTTGACTTGGGTTCCTTTGGTAGAAACTGTTAGCTTGTGATGACTGATCAGGAAAGTACTATCCAAGAAAGTACTGTGCACTTTTCCTCCCGACCTCGCAAATTTTTTTGAGGCTGACATATTTATGATTATTTTGGGCCGACATATTGTAACTCTTTCTAACCCTAAAGTGGCAAAAATATTGTATAATATGGTTTAGGGTTAGGAATTTCATTATGATGTATGATTTTAGTACTTGTGGCAGAATTGAGCTGTAAGGGATTACAGATTGTAATCAAGTTGTAATCACTGGATAATAAAATATTGGACTCGCTGTTGGTGGACGTAGTCTAGGGATTGGGTGAACCAAGTTAAATCTTTGTGTCTTGTGTTCTCTTCTGTGTGGTTTATTTTTTTCTGATATTGGTTATATTTCTCATGTAATTGTTATTTCTGCCTTGTTAATCCTAACAAGTGGTATCAGAGCGAGGTTATCTCATTCGTTCTTTCATCTATTCTCTAAAGCGGGTCTCACGAGTGAGTGGGAGAGTCTCTCAGTTAAGTGGGAGAAATGGTAGACGAGGGTAGGCTGAAGGTTGAAAATTTTAATGGGTAGAACTTCTAGTTATGGAAGATGCAAATGGAGGACTATCTCTATCAAAAGGATCTATGGCAGCCATTAGAGAGAATAGCCAAGAAAGAGGCAGCAATGTCTTAGGAAGATTGGGATATTTTGGATAGGAAGGCACTAGGGAGTATTCATTTATGCCTAGCACAATCGGTGGCATTCAATATTACTGGAGCAACGAAAGCTAAAGATCTGATGGATACTCTAGCGAAGTTGTATGAAAAGCCTTCAGCTTCAAACAAGGTATTTCTTATGAAGTGTATATTTAATATGAAAATGGTAGAAGGTGGATCAGTTTTTGATCATTTGAATGAGTTTAATATAGTTACAAGTCAATTAGCCTCAGTTAAAATTACTTTTGATGAAGAGGTTAGGGCTCTCTTGATTTTGTGTTCTTTGCCAGAAAGTTGGAATGGCTTGGTAATGGCTGTTAGTAATTATGTTTCTGGTTCTAATACCCTAAAGTTTGATGATTTTATTGTTGTTATATTGAGTGAGGAAATTCATAGGAAAAGCTCAGGGGCATCCACATCGGGTAGTGTATTGAACATATAAAGTAGAGGCAGAACAAGAGATAGAGGAAACAACTCTGGAAATCATGGGAAATCAAGAGAAAAATCAAAAGGAAAGAGGTATGAATCCAAAGGGCCAAATGATTGCTGGTACTATGGAAAACTAGGTCATAAGAAGAAATATTGTTGGTCTCGAAAGAAAGATCAAGGAGAAAAACATGATGGAAACAAGGAGGAAAATGTGGTAAGTAACAAATCTAAAGAGGATGCTTTGCTCTTGTCTTTAGAAAATGTTGATGATTCATGGGTGTTTGATTCGGGGGCTTCATTTCATGCTACACCCCATAGAGGTTATTTTGTTGATTATGTCCAAGGGGATTTTGGGCTAGTTTATTTGGGAGATAATGAACCCTGTCAAATTTTTGGAAAAGGGAAAATCAAGATTAAGTTGCACAATGGAAATCATTGGCTAGTACAAGAGGTAAGACATGTTCCAAGGCTGAGTAGAAATTTAATTTTAGTAGGGGAACTCACTGCTGAGGGTTGCACAGTTACTTTTAATGATAAAAATTGGAAGGTTTCAAAAGGTTTCTTAGTAGTAGAAAAATGTGTGAAGAGTGGGAAGGAAAAGAAAAATGAGATATTAGAGCTTGTGCATATAGATGTATGGGGACCGACTCAGGTATCTTCCCTTGGTGGCTCTCTATATTATGTTACATTTATAGATGATGCAACAAGAAAAGTATGGATTTATTTCCATAGATAGAAATCTGATGTATTTCAAAATTTTAAGAAATGAAAATGCTTGGTTGAGAATGAGACTAGTAAAAGGTTAAAATGTCTCAGATCTGATAATGGTGGTGAGTATTGAAGCATAAAATTTGAATATTATTGTTCCTCTAATGGTATTCGTAGGTAGAAAACTGTACCAAGGATTCCACAAGAAAATGGAGTGGCTGAACGCATGAATAGGACAATAATGGAGCGTGCAAGGAGTATGAGGTTGCCTGCTAGGCTGCCCAAAAACATGTGGGCAAAGGCTATGAACACTGATGTTTATTTAATCAATAGAGGCCCCTCTACTCCTTTGGACTGTGGTATTCCAGAGGAAGCATGGAGTGGTAAGAAGGTGAGTTATTATTTTCTCAAAACCTTTGGTTGTGAAGCTTTTGCACTTAGACACACTTGAGCATTCCAATATGTCAAAAGGGGTCATGGGGACTCCCTAGGGGTCCTAGTATGCCTTATCATGTGTTAAGATCCATAAGGAGTCCCCATGACCCCTTATGACACATTGGAACACTCAAGTGTGTCTTAAGGGGTCCTACGACCCCTTAAGACACACTTGAGCATTCCAATGTGTCAAAAGGGGTCATTGGGACTCCCTAGGGGTCCTAGTATGCCTTATCATGTGTTAGGACCCCTAGAGAGTCCTCATGACCCCTTTTGACACATTGGAATGCTCAAGTCTGTCTTAAAGGGTCTTACGACCCCTTAAGACACACTTGAGCATTCCAATGTGTCAAAAGGGGTCATTGGGACTCCCTAGGGGTCCTAGTATGCCTTATCACGTGTTAGGACCCCTGGATATGTGCAGGATCATGAGGGGCCAAACTATGCCCTTAAGTGGCAATGAAAAATCAAAAAATCAGGATTAGTCAACTTGGCGTGAAAAAATGAACTAGTTATCAACCTAATATCAAAAAGTTATAAGAATATAATTTGTAGGAAATTGAATGTAGTTTCTAAACTACTAAGCCTTTTCTGAAAAAAAATTAATAGGATTGGTAAAAAGTATAGATTGCAATGCAGCACTACAAACATTTCAGCATAAAAATAAGAAGTACGTGTATGTCTGACCACCCTAATCAAAAGCAAATGATAATATTTTTTTATAATATTCTATATATAAGTAGCTGACTCATACACAGATGCGACACATATTTTTTGGTATTTTTATTCTAAACAGATAATTAATTATGATTTTTTTGCTACAGCGCTTTCATAATTTAAAAACTCTCATGTCTGACCACCTTAGCTCATTGAAAACTTAGCATAATTCATTTTTTTTTAATTTTTTCTTATACTAGATGAAGCATAGAATGTGACGCATCTTTTGGATTTCAAAAATGTTATACGGTTTGAAAGTTATAGCTATTTTTCCATCAGTATGTCAGTCAGGACTTTAGACGTAAATGAACTAGAAAATAACTAATAAATACTTAACGAATTCAAAATCTGACAGCACTTATATTGATGGAAAGCTGATAATCATCTGAAGAAACCCTTTTCGTTTTATCAAAATTGGGTGGAAAAAAAGTCATCAAACTAATGGTCGAAGTGTCGACATAAGAAAAATAGAGAAAAAACACATTTTTTGCACACCTTCAGTGTTGACCATGGAGCTTTGGTTTCCAAAGCTATTACCAAGCCTAATCGGGTACATGAAAAAATTGGGTACCCAATTTTTTCATGTACCCGATTTTGCTTTAATTTCAAATTTGAAAAGTTTCCCCTACCACTCTTCTTTTATTTCCCTTTAATTTTGATGTTTTTTTTCTTTCACCCTAACAATGAATAATTTATATATTTTATATTTATGTTTTATATTTTAGGTTTTATATTTTATATTATATAGTATATATATTATATATTATTTATTTATATTATATATTCGATAATATCAATTTAAACGACCTAAGTATATAGTTTGTTCAGATTTATATTAAATGCAATACTTTTATATTATAATATAAATGTTACATAATATATATATCTATATATTATAAATTTTATATTAAATATTGTTGTGTATATAATATGATATAATGTTTAATATATATAATATATAAAATGAATAGGACATTAATATATTGTATATTTGATAATATATATTAAATGTAATATCTAATATATATATATATATAGTCTATTAAATATTATATTTTTTAAAATATTTTATATATTATTTTAATATTTAATTTAAGTTATAACAGATCCTCTCATGAGACAACAGGTCGAATCGGGGTCGCTAGACGTCTTAAGGGGTAATTAGGGTTTGTGAGGCAACTTCAAATGTACAGTGACCATTTGGAAGGCAATAGGGCATGTACAAGGACCAATGTACCAAATTATAATGACTTTTTCATAGTCAAACTCGAAAAGGGTCCATGGGGTGCTCTTAAGAGACCACATGTCCAATCAGTGTCGCTAGGCATCATTAGGGCTCGTGAGACAACCTTTGATGCATGGTGACCATTTGGAATGCATTACGACATGTCAAAGGACCTAACTCCACAATTTAGATCAATTTTGATTAGTCAAACTCAAAAAGGGTCCATGGGGTGCTCTTGGGAGACCATTGTGCGATTCGGGGTCAATAGGTGACTTAAGGGGTCATCGGGGTTCCAAATGAAACTTTCGATGAACGGTGATCCTTTCGAATGCATTAGGACATATCAGATGACCTACATACCAAATTTAGATAACTTTTTCCTAGTAGAACTCGAAAGGGGTCCATGGGGTGCTCTCAGGAGACCACATGTCAAATTGGGGTCGGTACCTGCCTGTTAAGAGGTCATTAGGGTTCCAAATAAAACTTTGATGGAATGGTCACCCTTTGGAACGCATTAGGATATGTCATAGGACCTATGTACCAAATTTGGATGACTTTTACCTAGTAAAACTTGAAAGGGGTCCATAGTGTGCTCTCGAGAGACCACATGTTGAAATGGGGTTGGTAGGCCTATTAAGGGGTCATTAGGGTTCCAAATAAAACTTTGATGGAATGGTGACCCTTTGGAATGCATTAGGACATGTCATACGACTTACGTACCAAATTTGGATGACCTTTTCCTAGTAGAACTCGAAAGAGGTCCATGGGGTGCTCTCGGGAGACCTCATGTCAAATCGGGGTTGGTAGGCCTATTAAGGGGGCATTAGGGTTCAAAATACAACTTCAATAGAATGGTGACCCTTTCGAACACATTAGGACATGTAAGAGGACCTAATTCTATGATTCATATGACTTTTTCTGAAAATAACTCGAAAGGGGTCCATGGGTTGTTCTCTGGAGACCACATGTCAAATCGAGGTCGATAGGCCTGTTAAGGGATCATTAGGGTTACAAATGCAACTTCGATGGAATGGTGACCCTTTGGAATGCATTAGAACATGTCATAGGAACTATGTACCAAATTTGGATGACTTTTGCCTAGTAGAACTTGAAAGAGGTCCATGGGGTGCTCTCGAGAGACCACATGTCGAATTAGGGTGGATTGGCCTATTAAGGGGTCATTAGGGTTTGAAATGAAACTTTGATGGAATAGTGACCCTTTGAAACATATTAGGACATGTCATAGGACCTACATACTAAATTTGGATGACTTTTTCTTAGTAGAACTCGAAAGGGGTCCACGGGGTGCTCTTGAAAGACCTCATGTTGAATCAGGGTCGGTAGGCCTGTTATAGGGTCATTAGGGTTCCAAATGAAACTTTAATGGAATGGTGACCCTTTGGAGTGCATTAGGACATGTCAGAGGACCTACTACCAAATTTGGATGACTTTTTCCTAGTAGAACCTGAAAAGGGTCCATGGGGTGCTCTCAGGAGACCACATATCGAATTAGGGTTGGCAGGCCTGTTAAGGGGTCATTAAGGTTCCAAATGTAACTTCGATAGAATGATGACCCTCTTGAATTCATTAGGACATGTCAAAGGACCTACATACCAAATTTGGATGACTTTTACCTAGTAGAACTCGAAAGGGGTCCTTGGAGTGCTCTCGGGACACATGTCAATTCAGGGTCATCAAGCCTGTTAAGGGGTCATTAGGGTTCCAAATGCAACTTCCATTGAATAGAGACCCTTTGGAACACATTAGGACATGTTAGAGGACCTACATACCAAATTTGGATGACTTTTTCGTAGTAGAACTCGAAAGGGGTCCATGGGATGCTCTCAGGACAACACATGTTGAATTGAAGTCGGTAGGCCTATGAAGGGGTCATTAGGATTCTAAATGCAACTTCAATGGAATGAAAATATTTTGGAACACATTAGGACATGTCAAAGCACCTACGTACAAAATTTGGATGACTTTTGCCTAGTAGAACTCAAAAGGGGTCCATGGAGTGCTCTCAGGACACATGTCGAATCGGGGTTAGAGGGCACGTTAAGGGGTCATTAGGGTTTCAAATGCAACTTCCATAGAATAGTAAGCCTTTAGAACATATTAAGACATGTCATAGGACCTACGTACCAAATTTGGATGACTTTTGCCTAGTAGAACTCGAAAGAGGTCCTCGGGGTGCTCTCGGGACACCACATGTTGAATCGAGGTCGACAGGCCTGTTGAGGGGTCATTAGGGTTCCAAATGAAACTTCCATAGAAAAATGACTGTCTGGAACACATTAGGACATGTTAGAGGACCTACGTACCAAATTTGGATGACTTTTGCATAGTAGAACTCAAAAGGGGTCCATGGGGTGCTCTCGGGACACCACATGTCGAATCAGGGTTGGTAGGCCTGTTAAGGAGTCATTAGGATTCCCAATGTAACTTCCATGGAATGGTGACCTTTTGGAACCCATTAGGACATGTCAGAGGACCTATGTACCAAATTTGGAAGACTTTTGCCTAGTAGAACTCAAAAGGGGTCCATGGGGTGCTCTCGGGACACCACATGTCGAATCAGGATCGGCAGACGTGTTAAGGGGTCATTAGGGTTCCAAATGCACCTTCAATGGAATGGGGACCCTTTTAAATGCATTAGGACATGTCAGAGGACCTATGTACCAAATTTGGATGACTTTTGCCAAGTAGAACTCGAAAGGGATCCATGGCGTGGTCTCGGGACACCACATGTCGAATCAGGGTAAGCAAGCCCATTAAAAGGTCATTAAGGTTTCAAATGCAACTTCGATGGAACAATGACCCTTTAGAATGTATCAAGACATGTCAGAGGACCCCTTAAGACACACTTGAGCATGATAAGGTGTACTAGGACCCCTAGGGAGTCCCCATAACCCTTAGGAGTCCTAAGGCATGATAAGGTGTACTAGGACCCATAGGGAGTCCCCATGACCTCTTTTGACGCATTAGAATGCTCAAGTCTATCTTAAAAGGTCTTAGGTCCCCTTAAGATAGACTTGAGCATTCCAATGCGTCACAAAGGGTCATGGAGACTCTCTAGGGGTCTTAACGCGTGATAAGGTGTACTAGGACCCCTAGAGAGTCCCCATGACCCATTTTGACACATTGGAACACTCAAGTGTGTCCTAAGGGGTCCTATGACCCCTTAGGACACACTTGAGAGTTCCAATGTGTCAAAATGGGTCATGGGGACTCTCTAGGGGTCCTAACATGTGATAAGGCTTAATAAGACCTATAGGGAGTCCCCATGACCCCTTTCGATATATTGGAATATTCAAGTGCGTAATAATGGGTCTTAGGACCTCTTAAGACACACTTGAGCGTTCCAATTTGTCAAAAAGGGTCATAGGGACTCCCTAGGGGTCCTAAGGCGTGATAAGGCATACTAGGACCCTAAGGGAGTCTGAATGACCCTTTTTGACACATTGAAATGCTCAAGTGTGTCTTAAGACCCCTTAAAACACACTTGAGCATTCCAATATGTCAAAAGGGGTCATTCAGACTCCCTAGGGGTCTTAACACATGATAAGGCATAATAGGACCCCTAGGGAGTCCCTAAGACTCCTTTTGACACATTGGAACACTCAACTGTGTCTTAAGACACACTTGAGCATTCCAATGTGTCAAAAAGGGTCATGGGGACTCCCTAGGGCCCTAACACTTAAATACGCATAATAAGACACCTAGGGATACCCCATGACCCCTTTTGACACATTTAAAAGCTCAAGTGTGTCTTAAGGGGTTTTAATAACCCTTAAGACACACTTGACACTTCAAATATGTGAAAAGGGGTCATGAAGACTCCCTAGGCGTCCTAAAACTTGATAACACGTACTAGGACTCTTAGGGACTCCCCATGACCCCTTTTGACATATTTCAATATTCAAGTGTGTCTTAAGGGGTCTTAGAACCGCTTAAGACACACTTGAGCATTCAAATGTGTCAAAAGAGGTCATGGGGACTTTTTAAAGGTCCTACCGTGTGACAAGACATACTAGGACCCCTAGGGAGTCCCCATAACCCCTTTTGACACATTTCAATACTCAAGTGTGTCTTAAGGGGTCCTAATACTACTTAAGACACACTTGAGCATTCAACTATGTGAAAAGAGGTCATGGAGACTCCATAGAAGTCCTACTAAGCATTATCAAGCATTAGGACCCCTAGGGAGTCTCCATGACCCCTTTTGACACATTTGAATACTTAAATGTGTCTTAAAAGGGTCTTAATACCCCTTAAGACACACTTGAGCATTCAAATGTGTCAAAAGGGGTCATGGGGACTCCCTAGGGGTCCTAGTACGCGTTATCAAGTGTTAGGACCCCTAGGGAGTCTGCATGACCCCTTTTGACACATTTGAATGCTCAAGTGTGTCTTAAGGGGTCTTAATACCACTTAAGACACACTTGAGCATTCAACTATGTCAAAAGGGGTCATGGGGACTCCCTAAGGGTCCTACTATGCATTATCAAGCGTTAGGACCCCTAGGGAGTCCCCATGACCCCTTTTGACACATTTCAATACTCAAATGTGTCTTAAAGGGGTCCCATTTAAGACACATTTGAGTATTGAAATGTGTCAAAAAGGGTCATGGGGACTCCCTAGGGGTCCTAGTATGCGTTATCAAACATTAGGACCCCTGGCAAGTCCCCATGACCCATTTTGACATAGTTGAATGCTCAAATGTGTCTTAAGGGTTCTAAATACCCCTTAAGACACACTTGAGCCTTCAAATGTGTCAAAAGAGGTCATGGGGACTCTCGAGGGGTCCTAGTATGTGTTATCAAGTGTTAGAACCCCTAGGGAGTCCCCATGACCCTTTTGACACATTTGAATACTCAAGTATGTTTTAAGGGGTATTAAGACCCCTTAAGACACACTTGAGCATTCAAATGTGTCAAAAGGGGTCATGGGAACTCCATAGAGGTCCTAGTACGCGTTATCAAGGGTTAGGACCCCTAGGGAGTCCCCATGACCACTTTTGACACATTTATATGCCCAAGTGTGTCTTAAGGGGTATTAAAACCCCTTTAGACACACTTGAGCTTTCAAATGTGTCAAAAGGGGTCATGGGGACTCCATAGGGGTCCTAGTATGCATTATCAAACATTAGGACCCCTAGGGAGTCGCCATGACCCCTTTTGACGCATTTGAATGCTCAAGTGTGTCTTAAGGGGTATTAATTAAGACACACTTGAGCATTCAAATGCGTCAAAAGGGGTCATGGCGACTCCCTAGTATTAATACCCCTTAAGACACACTTGAGCATTCAAATATGTCAAAAAGAGTCATGGCAACTCCCTAGTACCCTTTAAGACACACTTATGCATTCAAATGTGTCAAAAGGGGTCATGGCGACTCCCAAGAGGTCCTAATGTTTGATAATGCATATTAGGACCCCTATGGAGTCCCCATGACCCCTTTTGACAAATTTGAATGCTCAAGTGTGTCTAAAGGGGTCTTAATACCCCTTAAGACACACTTGAGTATTCAAATGTGTCAAAAGGGCTCATGGGGGGACCCTTTTTGACACATTTGAATGCTCAAGTGTGTCTAAAGGGATCTTAATACCCCTTCAGACACACTTGAGCATTCAAATGTGTCAAAAGGGATCATGGGGACTCCCTAAGGGGTCCTAGTACTTGTTATCAAATGTTATGACCCTTAGGGAGTCCCCATGATCCTTTTTGACACATTTGAATGCTCAAGTGTGTCTTAAGGGGTCTTTAACACACATTTGAGCATTCAAATATGTCAAAAAGGGTCATGGGAACTCCCTAGGGGTCGTAATACGTGTTATCAAGCGTTAGGACCCTTAGAGAGTCGCCATGACCCATTTTCACACATTTGAATGCTCAAGTGTGTCTTAAGAGGTATTAAGACCCCTTAAGACACATTTGAACATTCAAATTTGTCAAAAGGGTTCATGGGGACTCCCTAGGGGGTCCTAGTATGCGTTATCAAGTGTTAGCACCCATAACGACTCCCCATGACCCCTTTTTAAAAATTTGAATGCTCAAGTGTGGCTTAAGGGGTATTAAGACCCGTTAAGACACACTTGAGCCTTCAAATGTCTCAAAAGGGGACATGGGGACTCCCTAGGGGTCCTAGTACATGTTATCAAGCGTTAGGACCCCTAGTGAGTCTCCATGACTCCTTTTGACATATTTGAATGCTCAAGTGTGTCTTAAGGGGTCCTAAGACCACTTAAGACACACTTGAGTATTCAAATATTTCAAAAAAGGTCATGGGGACTCTCTAGGGGTCCTAGTATGCCTTATCACACATTAGGACCCTTAAAAAGTCCCCATGACCTCTTTTGACAGATTTGAATGCTCAAATGTGTCTTAAGGGGTTCTAAAACCCCTTAAGACACACTTGAGCATTCAAATGTGTCAAAAAGGGTCATGGGGACTCCCTACGGGTCCTAGTACGCATTATCAAGATTTAGGACCCCTAGGGAGTCTCCATTACCCCTTTTGACACATTTGAATGCTCAAATGTGTGTTAAGGGGTCTTAATACCCCTTAAGACACACTTGAGCATTCAAATGTGTCAAAAGGGGTCATGGGGGCTCCCTAGGGGTCATACTGCGTGTTATCAAGCGTTAGGACACCTAGAGAGTCTCCATGACCCCTTTTGACACATTTGAATGCTCAAGTGTGTCTTAAGGGGTATTAAGACCCCTTAAGACACACTTGAGCATTCAAATGTGTCAAAAGGGTTCATGGGGACTCCCTAGGGGTCCTAGTATACGTTATCAAGTGTTATGACCCCTAGGGAGTCCTCATGACCCCTTTTGACACATTTGAAAGTTCAAGTGTGTATTAAGAGGTATTAAGACCGCTTAAGACACTATTGAGCATTCAACTGTGTCAAAAGAGGTCATGTGGACTCTCTAGGGGGTCTTAGTACACGTTATCAAGTGTTAGGACCCCTAAGGAGTCTCCATGACCCCTTTTGATATATTTGAATGCTCAAGTGTGGCTTAAGGTGTATTAATATCATTTAAGCCACACTTGAGCATTCAAATATATCAAAAGGGGTCATGGGGACTCCCTAGGGATCCAAACGCTTGATAACGCATACTAGGACCCCCTAAGGAGTCCCCATGACCCCTTTTGACACATTTGAAAGCTCAAGTGTTGATTAAGGTGTATTAATACCCCTTAATAAACACTTGAGCCTTCAAATGTGTCAAAAGGGGTCATAGGGACTCCCTAGGGGTCCTAACACTTGATAACACGTACTAAGACCCCTAGGGAGTCCCCATGACCTCTTTTGACATATTTGAATGCTCAAGTGTGTCTTAAGCGGACTTAATACTCTTTAAGACACACTTGAACATACAAATGTGTCAAAAGGGTTCATGAGGACTCCCTAGGTGTCCTAGTACGCCTTATCATGTGTTAAGACCCATAGGAAGTCCCCATGACCCCTTTTGACATATTTGAATACTCAAGTGTGTTTTAAGAGGTCTTAAGACCCATTAAGACACACTAGAGCATTCAAATGTGTCAAAAAGGTTCATGGGGACTCTCTAGGGGTCTTAGTACACTTTATCACATGTTAGGACCCCTACGAAGTCCTTATGACTTCTTTTGACAAATTGGAACACTCAAGCATGTCTTGAGGGTTCTTAGGACCCTTTAAGACACACTTGAGCATGAAAATATATCGAAAAGGGTCATGGGGATTTTTTAGGAGTCTTATTATGCCTTATCACTTATTAAGACCCCTAAGAAGTCCCCATGACTCCTTTTGACACATTAGAACCATCAAGTGTGTTCCAAGGGGTCGTAGAACCCCTTCAGACACACTTGAGGGTTCAAATGTGTCAAAAGAGGTCATGGGGACTTTTTAGGGTCCTAGTATGTCTTATCACGTGTTAGGACTTTTAGGAAGTCTTTGTGACCCCTTTTGACACATTTGAACCTGCAAGTATTTCCTAAGGGGTTGTAGGACCCCTTCGAACACACTTGAATGTTCAAATGTGTCAAAAGGGGTGATGGAGACTTCATAGGGGTCCTAGTATGTCTTATCACATTTTAGGACCACTAAAATGTCCCCATGACCTTTTTTGACACATTGGAATGCTCAAGTGCTACCACCCATTCAAACACACTCGAGTGCTAAGGTGTCTCCATGACCATTTAAGACACACTTGAGCATTCAAATGTGCCAAAAGGGGTCATGAGGACTCCCTAGGGATCCTAGTACATGTTATCAAGCGTTAGGACTCCTAGGGAGTCTCCATGACCCCTTTTGATAGTTGAGGGATATTAAGACCCCATAAGAGACACTTGAGTATTCAAATGTGTCAAAAGGGGTCATGGGGACTCCCTAGGGGGTCCTAGTATGCGTTATCAAGCATTAGGATCCCTAAGGAGTCCTCATGACCCCTTTTGACACATTTGAATGCTCAATTGTGTCTTAAGACACTTGAGCATTCAAATGTGTCAAAAGGGGTCATGGGGACTCCTTAGGGGTCCTAGTATGTGTTATCAAGTGTTAGGACCCCTAAGGAGTTGCTATGACCTTTTTTGACACATTTGAATGCTTAAGTGTGTCTTAAGGGGTATTAAGACCCCTTAAGACATACTTGAGCATTCAAATGTGTCAAAAGGGTTCATGAGGACTCCCTAGGGGGTCCTACTATGTGTTATCAAGTGTTAGGACCCCTAGCGAGTCTCCATGACCTTTTTTGACACATTTGAATGCTCAAGTGCGGCTTAATGTTTATTAATACCATTTAAGCCACACTTGAGCATTCAAATATGTTAAAAGGGGTCATGGGGACTCCTTAGGGGTCCTAGTACATGTTATCAAGAGTTATGACCCTTAGAGAGTCTCTATGACCCCTTTTGACACATTTGAATACTCAAGTGTGTCTTAAGGGGTCCCAAGACCCCTTAAAACACACTTGAGTATTCAAATGTGTCAAAAGGGGTCATGGGGAATCCCTAGAGGTCCTAGTATGCCTTATCACACGTTAGGACCCTTAAGAAGTCCCCATGAACCCTTTTGACACATTTTAATGCGCAAGTGTGTCTTAAGACCCCTTAAGACACACTTGAGCTTTCAAATGTGTAAAAATGGGTCATGGGGACTCTCTAGGGGGTCCTCGTATGCACTATCAAGTGTTAGGACCTCTAGGGAGTCGCCATGACCCCTTTTGACACATTTCAATGCTCAAGTGTGTCTTAAGGGGTATTAAGACCCTTTAAGACACACTTGAGCATTCAAATGTGTCAAAAGGGGTCATGGGGACTCCCTAAGGGTCCTAGTACGTGTTATCAAGCATTAGGACCCCTAGGGAGTCGTCATGACCCCTTTTGACACATTTGAATGCTCAAGTGTGTCTTAACGGGTATTAAGACCCCTTAAGACACACTTGAACATTCAAATGTGTCAAAAAAGTTCATGGGGACTCTTTAGGGGGTCCTAGTACGCATTATCAAGTGTTAGGATCTCTAGGGAGTCCCCACGACCCCTTTTGACAAATTTGAATGCTCAAGTGTGGCTTGAGGGGTATTAAGAACTCTTAAGACACACTTGAGCTTTAAAATATTTTAAAAGGGGACATGGGGACTCCCTAGGGGTTCTAGTACATGTTATCAAGCGTTAGGACCCTTAGGGAGTCCCCATGACCCCTTTTGACAAATTTGAATGCTCAAGTGTGTCTTAAGGGGTCTTAGGACCCCTTAAGACACACTTGAGCATTCAAATGTGTCAAAAAGGGTCATGGGGACTCCTCAGAGGTCCTAGTATGTCTTATCACGTGTTAGGATCGTTAAAAAGTTCTCATGACCTCTTTTGACATATTTGAATGCTTGAGTGTCTTAAGGAGTCCTAAGACCTCTTAAGACACACTTGAGTATTCAAATATGTCAAAAGGGGTCATGGAGACTCCTTAGGGGGTCCTAGTATGTGTTATTAAGTGTTAGGACCCCTAAGGAGTCCCCATGACCCTTTTTGACACATTTGAATGCTCAAGTGTGGCTTAAGGGTTATTAAGACCCCTTCAGACACACTTGAGCCTTCAAATGTGTCAAAAGGGGTCATGGGGACTCCCTAAGGGTCCTAGTACACATTATCAAGTGTTAGGACCCCTAGGGAGTCTCGATGACCCCTTTTGACACATTTGAATGCTCAAGTGTGTCTTAAGGAGTCTTAATACCTCTTAAGACATATGAAGCATTCAAATGTGTCAAAATGGGTCATGGGGACTCCCTAGGGGTCCTAATATGTGTTATCAAGCGTTAGGACCCCTAGGGAGTCCCCATGACCCTTTTTGACATATTTGAATGTTCAAGTGTGTCTTAAGGGCTCTTAATACCTCTTAAAACATATTTGAGCATTCAAATGTGTCAAAAGGGGTCATGGGGACTCCCTAGGGGTCCTAGTACTCGTTATCAAGTGTTAGGACCCCTAGGGAGTTCACATGACCCCTTTTGACATATTTGAATGCTCAAGTGTGTCTTAAGGGGTCTTAATACCCTTTGAGACACACTTGAGCATTCAAATGTGTCAAAAGGGGTCATAGGGACTCCCTAGGGGTCCTAGTACGCGTTATCAAGCATTAGGAACCATAGGGAGTCCCCATGACACCTTTTGACACATTTGAATGTTCAAGTGTGTCTTAAGGGGTATTAATACCCCTTAAGACTCACTCGAGCATTCAAATGTGTCAAAAGAGGTCATGAAGACTCCCTAGGGGTTCCTAGTATGCGTTATCAAGTGTTAGGACCCCTAGGGAGTCCCCATGACCCCTTTTGAAATATTTGAATGCTCAAGTGTGGCTTAAGGGGTAATAAACCCATTAAGACACACTTGAGCCTTATCACGTTATCAAGCTTTATCAAGCGTTAGCACCCCTAGAGAGTCCTCATGACCCCTTTTGACACATTTGAATACTCAATTGTCTTTTAAGGGGTCTTAGGACCCCTTAAGACACACTTGAGTATTCAAATGTGTCAAAAGGGGTCATGGATACACTTGAATATTTAAATATGTCAAAAAGGGTCATGGGGACTCCCTAGGGGTCCTAGTATGCTTTATCACATGTTAGGATCTTTAAGAAGTCCCCATGACCCCTTTTGACACATTTGAATGCTCAAGTGTATCTTAAGGGGTTCTAAGACCTCTTAAGACACATTTGAGCATTCAAATATGTCTTAAGGGGTTCTAAGACCCCTTAAGACACATTTGAGCATTCAAATGTGTCTTAAGGGGTTCTAAGACCCCTTAAGACACACTTGAGCATTCAAATGTGTCAAAAAGGGTCATGGGACTCCCTAGGGATCTTAATATGCCTTATCACATGTTAAGACCCATAGGAAGTCCCCATGACCCCTTTTGACATATTTGAATGCTCAAGTGTGTCTTAAGGGGTCTTAAGACCCCTTAAGACACACTTGAGCATTCAAATATGTCAAAAGGGGTCATGGGGACTCTCTAGGGGTTGTAGTACACCTTATCACACGTTAGGACTCCTAGCAAGTCTCCAATACCCCTTTTGACACATTGGAACGCTCAAGCATGTCTTGAGGGTTCTTAGGACCCCTTAAGACACACTTGAGCATGAAAATGTGTCAAAAGGGGTCATGGAGACTTTTTAGGAGTCTTAGTATGTCTTATCACTTATTAAGACCCCTAAGAAGTCTCCATGACTCATTTTGACATATTAGAACCCTCAAGTGTGTTCCAAGGGGTTGTAGGACCCCTTCAGACACACTTGAAGGTTCAAATATGTCAAAAGGGGTCATGGGGACTTTTTAGGGGTCCTAGTATGTCTTATCACATGTTAGGACCTCTAGGACGTCCCTGTGACCCCTTTTGACACATTAGAACCCTCAAGTGTTTCCTAAGGGGTTGTAGGACCCCTTCGAACACACTTGAGGGTTCAAATGTGTCAAAAGGGGTGATGGAGACTTCATAAGGGTCCTAGTATGCCTTATCACATGTTAGGACTCCTAAGATGTCTCCATGACCCCTTTTGACACATTGGAATGCTCGAGTACTACCACCCCTTCAAACACACTCAAGCATTCCAATGTGTCAAAAGGGGTCATGGGGACTTCCAGGGGTCCTAACATGTGATAAGGCGTACTAGGACCCCTAGGAAGTCCCCATGAACCATTTTGATATATTTGAACCCTCAAGTGTGTTCAAAAGGGTCCTACGACCCCTTAGGACACACTTGAGGTCAAAAGGAGTCATGGGGACTTCCTAGGGGTCCTAACACGTGATAAGATGTACTAGGACCCCTACGAAGTCCCCATGACCCCTTTTGACACATCTAAACCCTCAAGTGTGCCCGAAGGGGTCCTACGACCCCTTCAGACACACTAGAGGGTTCACATGTGTCAAAAGGGGTCATGGGGACTTTCTTGTGGTCCTAGTACACCTTATCACACGTTAGGACCCTTAGGAAGTCTCCATGACCCCTTTTGACACATTGGAATGCTCAAGTGTATCTGAAGCAACCCCTTCAGACACACTTGAGCATTCCAATGTGTCAAAAGGGGTCATGGGGAGTTCCTAGGGGTCCTAACGTGTGATAAGGCATACTAGGACCCCTAGGAAGTCTCGATAACTCCTTTCGACATACAATTTAAATATTATGATCTATAAAGTTTATATATTAATATATATATAATATATTATTATATAAAATATATATTAATATATAATTATATCTATAGTACATATTAAAAATATATATAAAATATTTACATAACACCCCTTAAACATTATATATATATCTATATATATATAATTTGTACATATAAATATAATATTAGTTCATTAAATATATTTATATACAATACATATTAATATAAAAAATATATATTAATATAAAATATTATAATATAAAATATATATGACATACAATTTAAACATTCTAAGATATTATAATATAAAATATATATTAATATATATTTATATATAATATATATTAAAAAATATATTAAAATATTTACATAATACCCCTTGATACCCCTTAAATGTTATATATATATATATATATATATATATATATATATATATATATATATATATATATATATATATATATATATATATATATATATGATTTGTACATATATTTATATAATATAAACGTTAAATATAATTATATACAATACATATTAATATATAAAAATTATATTAATTTATAAAATATTATAATATAAAATATATATGACATACAATTTAAAACCCCTAAGATATTATAATATAATGTAGATAAATTAATATATAATTATATATAATACATATTTAAACATTATATACAAAAGTTCAATTTTTTCATATACTCCCTCTATTTTTTCATACTTGGCAAAATTGGGTACCCGATTTACCCAATTTCAAAGATTCAAATTTTTCATATACTCCTACTGTTTTTTCATACTAGGCAAAATCGGGTACCCGATTTACCCGATTTCAAAAATTCAAATTTTTCATATACTCCTGCTGTTTTTTCATACTCGACAAAATCGGGTACCCAATTAGGCTTGTGCTTTGGTGTCAGGCTTGCCCAGGTGTACTGACACCCAGGCCTACTAAAAAGTCAACAAGCGCTTTCATGCACTTTTGCACGAGTGAAAAGTGAATATTTTCACATCGCCACTTTTTGGCCCCTCATGATCTTGCACATACCCTACTGAAGATGTGCATTTAGAGTAGCTTGATGTTAAAACAACCTTTCTTCATAGTGATTGAATGAAGAAATATATAAGGTACAGCCACAGGGATTTGAGGTCAAGGGTAAGGAGAGTTTAGTGTGCAAATTGCAGAAAAGTTTATATGCCTTGAAGCAAGCACCTCGGCAATGGTATATTAAATTTGACACTTTTATGAATGAGCATGGATATAGTCAGTGTCATTCTGACCATTGTGTTTATTTTAAGAGGTTGGATGATGACAACTACATTATTTTATGTTTATATGTTGATGATATGCTTGTAGTTGGGTCTAACATGGATCACATTAAGGGTTTGAAACAATAGTTAGCACATTCATTTTCTATGAAAGATTTGGGGGCAGTAAAACAAATCCTTGGTATGAAAATTTGTAGAGATAGGAAAAATAGAAAATTGTCTCTATCTCAGGCTGATTATATTGAGAAGGTGTTGCAATGTTTCTCTATGGAGAATGCCAAAGCTGTCAGCACACCTTTGCCTGGTCATTTGAAATTGACTAAGGATATGTGTCCCAAGACACCAGAAGAAGAGACTAAAATGTCTAAGGTACCTTATGCTTTAGCTATAGGGAGCTTAATGTATGCTATGGTATGTACTAGGCCAGATATTGCACACGTAGTGGGAGTTGTTAGCCGATATATGAGTAACCCTGGTATTGGGCATTGGAATGCAGTCAAATGGATTCTTGGATATTTGAGAGGTACATCCAGTAAGTGTTTACACTTTGGGGGTTCTACTACTACTGTACAAGGCTATGTTGACTCAGATTTTGTAGGAGATATAGATATCAAGAGGAGTACTATAGGTTATGTATTTACTATTGGTGGGACAACAGTGAGTTGGATTTCTCGACTACAAAAGGTGGTTGCTTTATCCACTACAGAGGTCGAGTATGTTGCTACTACAGAGGCAACCAAGGAGATGAAATGGCTTCAATTCTTCATGGAAGAAATGGGACATCCTTAGATGGGTAATTTTTTGCATACAAATATCCAAAGTGTCATTCATCTTGCGAAGAATTTTGCTTTGTACTCAAAGACAAAACACATACAGTTGCGGTACCATTTCATTCGGTCAATTTTGGATGATGGGCAGTTAAAGCTGGAAAAGATTCATACAAATGATAATCCAGTAGATATGTTCACAAAGGTAGTAACAAGGGAGAAGTTGAACTCATGTTCAGCTTCAGTTGGTCTTCTAGACTGAAAAAAATAAAGAAATAGTTGATTCCAGGGTGGTTCAATCCAGTGGGAGCCTCATATGGTAGCGGTATTGCTACAGGATCAGTCTCCAAGTGGGAGGTTTTTTAGTGTGGATACTGATCAGTCACCAAGTGGGAGATTGTTAGCATGTGGTGACTGATCAGGAAAGTACTATCTAGGAAAGTACTGTACACTTTTCCTCCCAACTTCACCGGGGTTCAGGGCCGGGTCAGGCCCCAAGTGGGGGTTTGGGGGTGGCAGCCCCCAAGAGCGGGGGTTTGGAGGCACAACCCCCAAGGAAAAAATTTTTGAGGCTGACATATTTTTAGTTATTTTGGGCCGGCATATTGTAACTCTTTCTAACCCTAAAGTGGAAAAAATATTGTATAATATGGTTTAGGGTTAGGGATTTCATTATGATGTATGATTTTAGTACTTGCGATGGAATTGAGCTATAACGGATTACAGATTGTAATCAGGTTGTAATCATTGGATAATAAAATATTGGACTCGATGTTGGTGGACATAGCCCAGGGATTGGGTGAACCACATTAAAATTTTTTGTCTTGTGTTCTCTTCTGTGTGGTTTATTGTTTTTTGATATTGGTTATATTTGCATGTAATTGTTATTTTTGCCTTGTTAATCCTAATAGGAACTTGGGTGCCTGGGCCAATCCCGGGTGCACTTGCAGTATTTTATTCATAATTTTATAGGCTAACTCATTATTATGGTAACATGGGTATGACCGCACTCCATGCCTTATAATGGTACTCGACATGGAGTGTGGTTCAAATGAAGTTGAACCAAATGCTGACCATGATGGCTATGATCATGATGAATATGAATATGAATATTAAATCTAAAATATGGCTTGTAATTTGAATTTTCATTGTGAATGAAGAAACTATAGATTCAAGTTGACTCATTCTATGTTGTAGTATATTTGTTCCCTAGGTCTACCATATTATATATGTGTAGCCTGTAAGGGACTTCTTTTGCTCATCCATGTATCAGAGCTCAGTGAGAGTTCTTAGGAGAAAGACAAGATGTTAATGGGAGATGGAGAAACCAATCTTAGAACACCACTTGAAGCCTTGCAATGTTGAGAGTGGGATAAAGGCTACACTTGAGACCCTATATAAGGAACAAACTTATTGAACTTCACCTTGTTTCTAGAATAGTTTTATATTTTGTACTAAACAGGGCCAACCACATGAAGGTGGAAGCTCATTTAGCCCCACCCCCCCTAACATCACTCTAAATTCCCCGTTAACATCTAACATTCATTCATTATTTCATCCATTAATAAAATGTAACATTCATTAATTATCATGCGATAACATTCATTAACATTCATTCACACATTAATAAAATGTGACATTCATTAATTATCACATGATAACATTCATTAACACATTATAAAAGTTATGAACATTCAATACAACATAATTAAATTCATTGGCATATAAAAATCAATCATTATCAATTAAGGTGCATAGATGACAATCATTTCTTTTTTTTCTTTTGATTTCTAGTTTTTAAGAAGTAATCATTAAGAGGAGTATCAATATCATCATGATGATCATCTACCCTCTCATTAGATCTCAATGCATGCCTAGTTCTCTATTGATGCAAAGGGGGATCATCAGCAATAACATATAAAAGGGTTAAATTAAAAACATTAAAAACATTTTAAGTTATTTCAGTACTTTACAGGCCATAATCGTATAGCTCTTTACCTAATCTAGTCACATCATCAACATCGAGGTCAATTTTTTTGGCCTCAGCCTCAACCTCAACCTACTCATTAACAATGGCCTCTACACTCTCTACAGCTGCAATACAAATTGTTACATTAATCCAAACACCAATTGCAATTAAATTTTTATGACTACACCAATCAATTTAAGATGTTTACTTGTATTACTATGATGCACACCCTCATTGTCATCAACACACACAGGTTGTGCATGGCAAGAATCGATAGGCTGCATTTCAATTTCATACGCATTCATGTTATCATTGTTTTCTTACTTAAAACAAATTTACTCACTTTATGTTGGAACTTAACATAAAATGCTTCTTTATCATTGTCCTAATAGTCTACAAGTGCGCGAAGTAGATAAATTTGTGCAACGTCAACTTAAATAATATACATTGTCATGAAAATATTCTATTAAATTCTTTCAAATCCCTGGATTTGATGAGCTAATGAAAGGTAAAATATTATGTCAATAATAGAGACCAAAGAAAGAGACAACCTATGATGGTCTCTTGAGCTATGTTATCTTTAGTCCTAGCTACTGGGTAAGGCCTGGCAGACTTATACATGTCAATCATTGAGAATAATCATTGCCTTACATTTATGTACACTGCACAAATTGATCCCACTCTCACAAAAACATTTTACACTTGTACATCTCATCAATACTAGAGGCCTAAAGTAATTTTATATGATCACTAGCACATTTCGTGCATGGATGAGAAACAGTATCCAAAGTTTCTAGATAACCATTTTTGAGAAGAGGAATGAGTGGAGGCCAAAGAAGGGATAATTGTGAAGGTTTAATAGATGTAGGTTACTAAATCATCATCTCTGCACTAGTACACAATCTGGCCTCCACTCCATATGCGTCTTCTCAAAATCTAAAAACTCTCCATCATTGATTCCTATCATTTTTTCAGCATCTTCGTGGACTGAGACCTTAAATTATTGAGCTTCTCTTTGTTTCAAGAATATTTTAACATTCTCTACTTAACAGGGCCAACCACGTGAAGGTGGAAGCTCATCTAGCCCCTCCTAGGAGCCTCTTATGACCCTTTATGATATTTTAAGACCTCTAAGATGTATTCTTAGGGATCATAAATGGTCGTAAAGGGTTATAAGGGGTCCTGGGACACAACAGCTGAGAAACTTAATTGTAGGCATTGTGGTCACAATTTTTTGGAGACAACGTAATTGAGTTGTCTACCCAGACGATGGAGAGAAACTCCTGCACCTCTGATTCCAAGTTGACTGCATCTGTTGCTCATGAATACAAGGTCCTCCAACAGATGTATTCAACTTGGAATCAAGGGTACAGAAGTTGCTCTCCATCACTTGGGTACACAACTCAATTAGGTTGTCTCCAAAATATTGTGACTATGATGCCTACAATTATGTTTCTTAGCTATTGTGAAATCTACATTTATGTTTCTTAGTTATCATGTTTATGTGCATGTTTTTTATGTGTTTTGGATAGTAAGTCTAATTTTATTTTTTTGTGGACTAAGACCTTAAATCATGTAATGAGGACACTTAGAACACTAGTATATGCAAATTTCATTATTTAATAATAAAAATCTATTAAAATGTTTATACCTTCTTCTCCCATTTGCTAGTGTAATTCCTCTTTGATTATCCCCTTTCTACTTTGCATCCAAAATGAACTCATTCCAATCCCTCACTGGAATAAAGGGAGGATGCTCAAACTTTAGCAGGACTTCATACCACACAATGTTCGTAGATTACATTCAATGCATTATTTACATTCGTAAATCAGCGTTGCGTATAAATCTATGGATAGTGCTTGGTACAAAGCCACGCTCAAGCTTGAAAATGATAGTTAATCCATAGTCAAGGTCAAGGAACAAATGCAATAACCAAGAACACACTATACGTTAAATCATGTGATTGATAGCAGATTGGGGCTCACCTGAGCCATAAACATGAAGAATTATTCAAAAAAATATGTAAACCATATATATGCACACTTGAGGCAAAGAGAAGTTACGTCATATCCATATTAAAATATTAGTTACAATATGAAAATACTAAACTAACTAATTCTTGAGTTCACCTCTACATATGGTCGCAACAAAGATATGTGATTACAATACAGAGAAGGCATCATAAAAATATAATTTCAGAATTTGCCCTAGCCTGACATGTTTTTCACTCAAATCCTTCATCGCGGATAAGTGGAGATGGGTGGATAGATGTAGATGAGTTGTCATCGACCCAACTAAAGTATCTGCGGCCATTATTTCCTTGTGATGCCTAGTCTATATTAGTTCTTATATTATAATGAATAGTATTTACATTAGAAATATTAAATATATACACATTAGCAACCTTTTTCTATTTGGGCAGCACCAAAATTGTCATCCAGGGTTGTTCGGTGTCCGTGAAGTCTTCAACACACACTACCCACCACCACATTGACAGTTTGGCACATTGACAAGAGTCATCGAGCCTATATATCAATAATGCACCGCACCATCGTTACTACATTTATTATTTTTATATGAAATACACCAAGGAGTACCATAAAAAATACTAACCATTTACAATAATGAAAAGTAAACCTAAATCAAATAGCTAATTTTTTTATCAGCATGTGTAGTCTCTGTGTATATGAAAAATGAAAGAAATATGAAGCTGAAATAAAATAGTGAACAAAATAGTATTCCACATAAATTGAATGAAATATACCATCAAAAGAAGGTGACAAAATCCTGTCATGAAGCACAGACATAAGAAATCAAAAAGGGACAAAAGACAAGAAATAAGAAAAATCATTACAACTATAGAAAAATCATTTATACTATAATAAAAAAAAAAGAAACACTCTTTGTCAACAATTTTCAAAATCATTAGGACTATAGAAAAATAATTAAGACTATACAAAATCAAATTTTAGAAATGGACTGTCAACAATGTTCAAAATCTTGTCACCAAGCATAGACAAGAAATAAGAAAAATCATTAGGACTATAGAAAAATCAAGTTCTAGAAATGGATTGTTCTGATATTGCTTTGCCATTACAACAATTGAGAATTCATCATTTGGTACTTCTTGGTATATTCCATTTAAGTTTTTTAGTTGTCATGTTTATGTGCATATTCTTTATGCGTTTGGCTTCTCTCCCTCGCAAGGGATGCGTCGATAGGTAATTGATTTGAAAGCATAATGATTTGACAATCTTTTTTCAGGATAGGCGTAATCATCCCCCCAACCTTAATTATAAAATTTTTTTATATATGTTAAGCACTTATAATCAGTATGCCCAACAAACAGAGACTTAGTAGTAAAAGCATGTCCTTTGGTATACTAGTTTACTTATAATCAATATGTCCTTTGGTTTATTAGTTTAATCTGGTTTAAGAATGGTTTGTTTCATGTTTGAATGTACCATTGAATGAAGCTTGGCTATATTAAATACAATCTTAGGACTCATGACTCTTGAAATTCTCTTTTTTCCTTCAGACCTCCAAACATGTGTACTTTGAGTAGCCTTCCAACAAATGGACTTGTGATGATTTTCACAATAGTACATGTGTAGGAGGACTACTAAAAGTACTGCTTAGGCAAATCTGAATGTTCGTCACCTGTGCATATAAGAGTTGATCATAGAAGGTATATGCTGCTGGGTAAGCTCCCAATAGCGCTCAAGAAAATATGCATGTTCATCACCTGTGCATATGAAGTGGCTCTAATGGAAGACAGAATCACTAAATTTTGCATACTCCTTATTTTGTTCTGCATTGATATTGTCAGACATGGTCTTTCTTGAATGGAATGACTCGTTACTTGTACATTGATTAGAATGTTGGTGGAAGAAGGATGATTTGTTTGCAACCATCTTTTCAACTCTAATTTTCTCAACACAAAGGGACATTTATCATAGCCATAGAAACATGATTATTTTAAAATGAAATACACCAAGGAGTACCATCAGAAATATTGACTATTTACAATCATGAATAGTTAACCTTAATCAAATAGCTCATTTTTTATCAGCATATGTAGTCTCTGTGTATATGAAAAATGAAATCAAGCTGAAATAAAACAGTGAACAAAAATTCAAATTCAAAGCCTAATTTATCAAGAGCAACAAACATTAGGACGAAAGAAAAATCATTAAGACTAGAAAATCAAGTTCTAGAAAAATCATTAAGAGTACTATAGAAAAATCATTAGGACTATAGAAAAATAATTAAGACTAGAAAATCAAGTTCTAGAAAAATCATTACGACTATATAAAAATCATTTAGACTATAAAATCAAGTTCAAGAAATGGACGATTTTGATGCTTTGCCATTAAAACAATTGAACATTCATCATTTGGTACTTCTTGGTGTATTCCATTTAAGTTTTTCAGCTGTTGTGTTTATGTGCATGTTCTTTATGTGTTTGGCTTCTCTCCCTCGCAAGGGATATGCCAATAGGTAATTGATTTGAAAGCATAATGATTTGACTGTTCCAAGTAATGTTTTCAATCCTTTGAAGTTTCTCATGATCCTGATGTAAGTTGATTGGATTAAGCAATTTGGGGATCCAATAGGACTTTAGGGGAGTTCAATAAATGTTTTGGAAGATTAGAGGAACTATTAGCATGACTGTTCCTTCATCTATAGCGAGTTAGACTGAATTTGCTAGGTTTTTCCTTTGTTTTGAAGTGTATTTTGTAATCTATTTCCTTTCCATTAACCCAAAGACCTAGGACCCATGGAAAAAGGATACTAACAATGTATTATACAACTATAATGATCTTGACTTGAAAAAATTTGAGAAAGTAAAGAGAACACTGGCTATGTTTAATGTTAACTGTTCTTGCACAATCCACTCATACAATAGTGAAATGCTATGTGATTGACAATTTCATACAACTGGTCCTTTGGCATGTATTAAACAGAATATAATTTTCAGCATATTATTATCATTCTATTTCTTTGTTGTAAACATTAAACAAGGAGAAAACTCCTCAACACATCTTGGAAACCATTGAATTCAATAATAAATGAAACCTAACACCAACACTATTCCTTCCATTCACTTCTGCTAAGAATAAAGCATTTAATCCATTCAACATTACATATAATCATTAGACAGTTACATTTTTTGACTGTGTAGAGGAATAGTCATGACCAAAATGATCAAAACTATTTTCACCCTTGCATAAGCTATTCCAAAATTCAAGTAAAATGAGCAATATGCTATATCAAATCATTCATATTCATAGTAACCATTCAAAGGATCATTTTGTTAATGAACCCTTTGACTGTACCCATGCAGCAAAGAAAGGAAACTTAGTCAAACCAGTCTATGGCATTGTTTGTGAGGGTACAGTCATGATAAGTGCC
The DNA here is from genome assembly GCA_027943335.1 of Chamaecyparis obtusa. Lineage (NCBI taxonomy): Eukaryota > Viridiplantae > Streptophyta > Pinopsida > Cupressales > Cupressaceae > Chamaecyparis > Chamaecyparis obtusa. Next base: position 247,201 of record BSBK01001238.1, read on the forward strand.
TCTTAAACCTCTGCAAACATGTAAGAATGTCTTTAAATACTTTATTGATCTCTTCTAAATATTAACGCATGGACAGTCAAACTAGTAGTCTCTAAAGCATTTAATAAGTGAATATGAATGTTTGAAAACTTTCCTCTCAACTTCCCCAACCACTCCTAATCAGTTAGAGGGATTAGTTGAGTGTTTAGACACTAAAACTTCTTAAACATACTTTATCTGATATGATGAATTGTAATATCAACAAACGTGAACCCAAACATTTAAAAATAGTGAATCAATATCCTTGAGCACAAGCACCAATAACATCAAATAATGGAGATAAAGCATGGGCTAGGGCACAACACCAGTAGAATGCGGTCATTTTAGTGAGCATTCATGATCAAATAAAATGCAATGCATTTGAAATTTGTAGTCGAATATGATGCTAGAGGCTCGAAAGACGTTGCCCGTCAAAGATACCAATCAAAGATGAAGAAATCATATACCTTCTCTCACGCTCAGCTTGCATGAAGGAAGATTTGATAGCCAAATCTTCCTTGTACCACACGAAGAACATGCCATTGGTTCAGTTTAGCATGTTATTATCATATCAGATAAAGTATGTTTAAGAATTGTTGGTAAGGATAGGAATAGTGGAGATTCTAGAAATATCCATCTAACCGATTAGGAGTGGTTGGGGAAGTTAAGAGGAAAGTTTTCAAACATTCATATGCACTCATTGAATGCTTTGGAGACTACTGGTTTGACTGTCCATGTGTTACTAGTGACTGAGATTCATTAAAGAATACAAAACTGTTCATTTTGGGTTATTGTGTGTGGATTCATCCGCTTTAGCCAAGAAGATCAAGAAGATGGGGCAGTAGGACATTGTGGTAGAAGAAGTATTTAAAGAAGCAACAAGAAGCAATAGAAAAGTTTTCAAGAGTTTGGAACAACATTTTAGAATCCATGAATGGTATGGGTAAGGTGACCTTCATTCTTAGCCGTGACTTCAATGAAATATTGGATATGGCTGATAAGAAGAAGGCTCACTTGTTGATAGTGTTCCTTGAGGGAAGAGGGATTGTAAAAGACTTGTTATTATTGTATTGTGTATTTCCAATATGTTTGGATACAGGGCAGACCAGGAGAATGAAGGATCACTCATTGATTGCATGATAACCCATTGGTTGAGGGGACAGTCAAGGTCTAGATGTTGATAGTCATTCGTTGAGGGAAGGGGGATTATAAAAGACTTTTTATCATTGTATTGTGTATTTCTAATATGTTTGGATGCAGGGCAGACCAGGAGAATGAAGGATCACTCACTAATTGCATGATAACCCAGTTTTGAAGGGTCACTGGTTGAGGGGATAGTCAAGGTCTGGATGTTGATAGTGTTCCTTGAGGGAAGGGGGATTGTGAAAGGCTTGTTATCATTGTATTGTGTATTTCCAATATGTTTGGATGCAAGGCAGACCAAGAGAATGAAGGATCGCTCACTGATTGCATGATAACCCAATTTTGAAGGGTCACTAGAAGAGGGGGGGGATGAAGGATCACTCACTGATTGCATGATAACCCCACCAAGCATTCTTTCCTTTAATTTTCCACAATATCTCAAAATATGATCATTATTATTTACTTTCTTCTATATGCTATTCTTTCTATGGTTTTGTTATCTCATAAATATATCAAAAACATTGTAGATGTGCATATAAAAGTAAAATATTGTCCTTCAATTGTTCCACATTGAAGCATTTCCTCTTGGGAGTATTCTCTTCATTTGTACAATATCTATCAAAAATGGTTCCCATATTTCTTCAAGATCTATTTTTATCTTCATACTGTAATTTTGATTAGATTTGACCAATAGTTGATTTCATTGGTATTTTATAGCATATACTCCTAATGTGAAATGTTGAGATAAAGAAAGAAACACACTAGGTATGAATTACACAATATACCTATCATCACTTAGCACTTAAATAATAAATTATGGACAGGGAACAACCCCCTAACTTATGGATGTTTGTTTCATGTTGGCCTCTTATTATATGCAAAGGTAGGCCTATCTTAGGCTAACAACCACAATGTAGGGGCCATAAATTATGGATCCCAAAATAGTGCACACTTGTATTAAATTAGGTTCACTATACTACAAGGGAATGGAAACCATGCAATAGTGCCTCATGGGAATGGAAGCAACCCTTCACCAAGAAGATGATTGTGTTTGCAATATTTACTAGAGGCAAAGAACATAATTTGGTTCCAGCAATTACTCCTAGAATATAATGGCACCCACAAAACACTTGGAAAATATAGCACTCACTATATCTTTTATCACTCTTTTAAAGCTGGGACAATAAATCTCAAAGATTGATCAACAAATTATTGAACACAAAGAACCATTGACAGTTATGATTCATGTGTACAATAGCCAACAACCAGTTGTTCCAATCATGTTGTCCAATAATTATCTTAGAAAAAGCATCTACAAATCCCTTACACAACCATAATAGATTCAAACCATGAACCATAAGAACCTAATAATGGGACTAACAAAGATACATCCTAAACAAATCTTGATCATATTCCACCCTATTGTAAGGCCCAAGAAGTAACTCTATCTTAAAGCTACACATTCCTCTAGATGAAGCTCAAAGGTTAGGTAGCTGAAGCATAGCAATACTTGAATGAATATAGGAATAATTTGATGTACAATCATTTGCTAGCTTGGTTTGTGGGTTTTCCACATAATATTTTCCCTTTAACCACATTTATAGTTTGAGAAAATTAGAAAAAATTGTTTCAAATTTATATTATCCTTTTGAACTAGCACACTCCCATCAAAATGCATAATCATTGGTCATATCAAGAAAATTCCTATTGATTAGTAGGATATCCTTATAAAAATTTGATGCATGGATTTCTTGTGAATTATCGACTACTATGTATCTTGCAACTATGGAAGGAATAGTGTTGGTGTTAGGTTTCATTTATTATTGAATTCAATGGTTTCCAAGATGTGTTGAGGAGTTTGCTCCTTGTTTAATGTTAATTGTTCTTGCACAATCCACTCATAAAATAGTGAAATGCTATGTGGAAGGGATGTTGATAGTGTTCCTTGGGGGAAGGGGGATTTTGAAAGACTTTTTATCATTGTATTGTGTATTTCCAATATGTTTGGATGTAGGGCAGACTAGGAGAATGAAGGATCACTCACTGATTGCATGATAACCTAGTTTTGAAGGATCACTAGTTGAGGGGACGGTCAAGGTCTAGATGATTGGGCCATTGGAGGACCCTATTTCTTTGTATTAATTGCTATTCAAATTGGATGCATGGATTTCTTGTGAATTATCAACTGCTATGTATCCTGCAACTGCATCCGTAAATCTGCATATACTTCTCTTGGTTGTAAGCCACTTAGGGATCAAAATAGAGAAACTAAATAAAAATCATTATTTATCCTATTTCCTTTTAACAAAGTCTCAACTATCAATGATACAATATATTTTATGCCCTAAGCTATCAATACAAATGGTGCCTAGCTAGAAGCTCACGGGCTGTCCATTTGATAACCATAGTCAACATTTCAAAAAAATGGATATCCTTGAGCACAAGCACCAATAACATCAAATAATGGAGTTAAAGCATGGGCTAGGGCACGACACCAGTAGAATGTGGTCATTTCAGTGACAGCAATATACAATGGCATCATTAAACATATATGTCAGTAATATCAACAAATGTGAATCCAAACATTTGAATACAGTGAATCGATATCCTTGAGCACAAGCACCAATAACATCAAATAATAGAGATAAAGCATTGGCTAGGGCATGACACCAGTAGAATGCAGTCATTTTAGAGAGCATTCATGATCAAATAAAATGAAATGCATTCGAATATGATGCCAGAGGCTCGAAAGATGAAGAAATCACATACCTTCTCCCATGCTCAACTTTCACTCCTTTTCTCCCGCTCCTTCTCTATCCAATAGAAATAAAAATGATGAGGTCGTTTCACTTTTTTTTTATGTATACCTCAAATATGTCATAATTTTGATGGTCAATTAAACACCCATTGAAATACCAACATCATCGGGGCCTATTACAAAAAAAAACACCAAATTCGTAATAAAAAGTTACCCATCGAAAACTTCTGTCAAAATTTGGCCCCAAATGTAGTAGTGTATGTTGTACTCATTTACTAAGGTTGTGATAAGAGTGGAAGCAAATTGTGCTCCTTGTCCTATTACTATTTCTCTAGGAACCCCAAACCTAGTAAATATTTCTTCATAAAGGAAATCAACTACCTTATTATCTCTAGCATGCTTCATAGGCCTAGATTCAACCCACTTTGTTGCATAATTAGTGCGCATAAGTGTGTAATGCTCTCCATTTGAGGGTGGATCAATTGGGCCTACAAAGTACAATCCCCACTTATCAAAGGGTGTAACAATAACTTGTGGAAACAAAGGCATCTCATATGATCTTATTGGCCTCCCCATCCTCTAACATCTATCACACCTCTTGGTGTACTTCACTGCATCCATATGTAGTGTTGGCCAATAATATCCATTATTTAAGATCTTCATGGTTGTCCTATTAGCAACAAAATTCCCACCGCAAGGTTCATCATGGCATGGATACAGTATGTCATGAGTTTCTTCCTCTCTCACACATCTCCTAATTACTTGATCTGGCCTTGTATAAAACATGCAATCTGCAATTCAAGAGAAGTTAAATCTTTTCTCAACTAGCAATCTCTTTTCCTTAGGTGAAAAGTGGGGAGGAGTTCTTCCTGCAGCTAAGTAATTTTCTATGTATGCATACCATGGATGAATGAATTTGATGGAAAACAAATTTTCATCAGGGAAGGAATCTTCTATGAGTGTAGGATCGTCTTGCATTTGAATTCTAGACAAGAAATTAATAACCACATTAGGTTCACCTGACTTGTCCACAATTGTGATGTCGAATTCTCATATTAGCAACAACCACCTAGCTAGTCTCCCTATAATTGTACCCTTTTTCATGAGATACCTCATTGCTACATGATTAGTATGGACAAATATTTGATAACCTACGATATAATGCCTAAACTTGTTGATAACATAGATAATTGCCAACATTTCATTTTCATAACTATGTAGTTAAATTTATCTCCTTGTAAGTTCTTGCTAACATAATAAATTGCATGCTTTGTTGAAGTACTATTTTTCCTAGGATAGCTCCAATTGTATAATATGATGCATCTATGTGAATATAGAATGGGAGTGACCAATCTGGTCCTTTCAAAATAGGTTCTTGTGTGAGGGCGATTTTAAGATCAAGGAATGCTTCCTTACATTCTGTTGTCCAATAAAACTCTCTATCTTTAGTAGATTGTATAAAGGTTACATGGTGTTTGACGGAAATATTTAATACATCTTCTATAGTAACCAACATGTCCAAGAAATCTTTTGAGCTCTTTTTTCTTGGTAAGAGAGGGTAGACCATAAATGACTTCAATTCTAGAAGGGTCTACCTCTATTCCTACAACATAAATAGTGACCTGACACTATTTCTTCTTGTATCACCATGAAGCATTTTTTACTATAGGGTGATAAATTATGATCTTCACACCTCTGTAGTACCTTCTTCAAATTATCTCAGGGTTCCTCAAATGTTGCACCGTAAACAATAAAATCATCCATATATATTTTCATGCAATAATATGAAATATGAAAGAAAATACTAATCACAACTCTTTGGAGAGTTGTAGGAGAATTACAAAGACCAAAATGTAAGAATGAATAGGAAAATGTTCTCTAGGAGCATGTGAAGGTAGTCTTTTCTTGATCCTTTGGAGCAATCTTTATCTGATTATATCTACTGAAACCATCAAGGAAAGAATAATAGTTTTTCTCTAATAAGTTATCCAAGACTTGATCAATAAAGGGGAGAGGAAAATAATCTTTCTTAGTTTCTGAGTTGAGCTCCCTATAATCCAAAAACACTCTACATTTTCCCATTTTCTTCAAAAAATAACCAGTGAAGAAACCCACTAGCTATCTGAGATTGGGTAGATAAAACCAACATTCAACAATTTTTGTAATTCCCCTATAAATATTTCTCTTAGGGTTGGATAAATTATCCTTTGGGGCTGTCTAATTGGTTTAAAGTCACTATTGATAAAAATTCAAAGTGTACATAGCTTTAGATCTAGCCCCTTCACATCACTGTAATCCTAGGGAAAATTTTTCTTGTGGGTAGAAATTATTTGCAGAATTGACTCTTGTTGTTCATTGGTAAGATTACTATTTATATTCAAGGTTTTTCCTATAGCTACCTCCACTTGTGAGGTTAATTCTAGCATAGATACTTCTAACAAAAAATACATTACTACTTCATGGGGCAATAAGGTGTGTAAACAATCAGTTGCTGCAGGATAATGGGATGAAGTAGACGGGGGAACAATTGTCTGTAAGGAACATAGAACTTCATCACAAAGGGGATACCCTATACCATAATTGTTCTAAAGGAAATTAGATAGTATTTCTTCCTCTTCTTGTTTTTCAATAAAGGCTCCCTTTTAATCATCATCATATTTTCAAAAAAATTCAATTTTTCTACTTCTCCTAGATTTGGCCAAACTGCTTGTTTAGACTCAAATTGTGGCTAGGCTGGAGCATAAAGGGTGAGATTTTTGGTTCTATATCTATAAAAAAATAGTCATTTTACCAAACCTACACCCTATGTAAGCATCAACAGTAGCTAACCAAGGTCTTCCTAGTATTACAGGATATCCTCCTAGTGTTTCTTTTTGGAGACAAGACCATAAAATCAACATGACACTCCCATGAATCTAGGGTGACTACTAGGTCTTCTACTACCCCATTAGGCTTGATAGTTGAACTATCAGTGAGCTCTAGGACTATAGGTGTGGTTCTTAGGTCTAAAATACTTAGTTGTACCATAATGTCTTTAGTCGTGACATTAATAGCTGCACCAAGGTCAACTAAAGTATTTTTAATTTGAGCTCCATTAATAATAATTTCCACAACATGATTGTCAGGGTTTGAATATTTTAGGATGGTAAGATTTCCTAGAATCAAGTTAGAGAGTTATCCTAAGATATGAACAATTTGAGGGTCCTTCTTTCTCCTACCTGATTTCTTCAAGCATGCTTCCTTAATGGCTTTGCTATAGATAGGTACTTCCTTTATTGCTTGAAACAAGGGTATTTTTACACATATGTGCTTTATTTTTTCTAAAATACCAAAGGTGGGCTCCTCATTCTTTTGAACAACCTCACCTTGTAACCTTTGAGGAAAAGGAGGTGAGATTTTAATGGACACATTAGGAAAATATGGATTTTGCATGCAATTTTTAGATGGAACAAGGTTTTTAATGTCTTCTTGCTCATTCTTCTCAGATGTAAATTCAATGATTATGGGAGGAGAAGGTGTAGGTAACACTATTCCTAACTGTAGGTTTATATTTCTCAAGTCAAGATCATGAGTAGGTTGTTGTTGAGGATCAATAAAATAAACTTTTTGATGTTGTTGAGGCTAACTATTTGGGTTAGGTGTTGGTTGAGCAGGTAGTTGGGTTGGTTTAGGATTTTTTCTTTGGTTTGTTTCAGAAAGTGGCATAATTGACTGTTGTTGGGGTTTCTAAAGGAATCTAATGGGTTGATTTGACCATTGCTGGCATCCCCTCCATTGGTTAGACTGCTGCCAATTTCCTTGCAGAGGCTGCCACTAATTTTGGGGATGTTGCTACTAATGTTGTTGAGGTGGTTTCCATCATTTTTGTTGAGTGTTTGGCCAAGGATTATTGCAATTAGGTTGGGGATATGGGCCATAATTTGGAGGATACTAGTTCTACCATTCATTATTATATGAACCAAAATTTTACAAAGGATCACGAGGCATACCTTTTCTTGGGGCCCAAGGCCCACATTGAGAAAAAAATAATACTTTTGCATCCCCTTCTATTGCTTTGAACTTAGTGGGAAGATGTTTTACCTCCAAATTATCCACCCTCTTGTATATGTAATCCTTCTTATTTTATTTGCAATGAGGACAATATTCAGCTAGGATTGCCTCTACTTCATCTTGTTTCCTCCTAGCTTGCATAGTGTCCATTTGAGTAGCTATATTATTGATGATTTCTTTCTAAAATTTAGACAAGAGATTAGAAATATCCTCCTTAGACACTCTTGGGTCATTTCCTTTTTCAATAGAGGATCTAAACCCTCTTACCTTTTCTCTGGAGTAGTTGAGATAGATATTATTGATATCATACCAATTACTTTGGGTGATATCCCCTCCGACCATGAGGTCAAGTGCCTCCATGCAAGTATCATTAACTCCCCTTAAAAAGAGAATTTTTTGAGACTCCTCATTCAGCTGGTGCTGAGTGTTTTTCTGCACGCTGTACAAAAACCTTGACACATAGTCCTCCAAAGTTTCAACCTCTTTTTGTGACATCTTGAAAATGTCATCACCTCTCATATCATTCCCCCTACAATATTATTTATACTTTCCCAAGAACACATTCTTCATTTCCTCCCAAGTGGTTGCTACATTGCCACCTAGTCCCATGAACCATCTTAAAGATGACTCCATATTAGAGGGAAACAATTTCAGCTTGTGTACATTAGTGGTGTAGTCATAACTCCTACAAGGGATGTCAAACTCAAATAAGAAGGTACCAAGGTCTTCTATAATAAGTCCATATAACTTTGGAAGTAATGAGGTAGAAATATTCTTGATATTATTATTGTCATGTAAGTCAGGAATTTGGAATAGAAATGGAAAAGCAGGTCTTTCCATCCTTGGTGGTCCTCCTGGTTTACCTCTTGGCTGATAAACTACAAGGAAAATTTGATTATTATATGGGTCGTGGTTGTTGAAATCTTGCAAATCATTCAAATGTTGAATGATAGGATTAAGGTCATTTGACTCATCAGATAGGATCAAATTTAGCTCTGGGGAAGAAGATGAAGTAACCAATGTTGGAAAAATGGTTAGTGCTCCCCTCGGGATTCATGACATGGCTTAACCACCTCTTATGTCTTCTATAAGTATAGTGGTTGTATTGGGCATTAACGGGTCGATCTTTTGGTGCAATGACAACCACTACTTATAACAAGTAGTATCAGAGCTTGGTCACGGGTTTGAATCCCCTCGGGTAATGTTGAGGGGGAGATTGTTGGAAAAATGGTCAGCACTCCCTTCAGGATTCATGACATGGCTTAATCACCTCATGTGTCTTCTATAAGTCTAGTGGTTGTATCGGGCATTAACATGTCAATATTTGGGTGCAACAACAACCACTACTTGTAACAACCAAATGTTGAACAATATCTTCATATGGTTCTTTTTGAAAAAGTTTTGGTTCAATTTCTTGGATATCTATTCTTCTAGGAAGGAATCTTTCGAATTGGTCTCTTCTTCTATGCATACAAAAAAAGTAAGTCTAACTACGAAAAATACTGATATACTGAATTCTAAGCTAAATGCTAGGAATAGAATTCAAGCTCCTACTACCATGCCTGCAATAGGTTCTTAGTTTGAAACCATCCCTAGCAACAACGCAAAAATGTAGTATCCTTAATTAGGTTGATAACTAGGAACATATATATTCCTATACTTAGTTATCACAACTGGCAGCCATAATATACTTAAGGATATCATTTCATTGTCAACCCAGGGATGTTAGACTTGAAATGAGTCTACAAAGTATATGCACTATTCACCTATTTCATATATGTGTTCCTATTTATAAATACCATACTTGAATTGAAACTGTTGGAAATAAAATTCAACTAACAACCACTTCTCAAAATGATAACTAAACTCAGTCTTGAAGATAGGAACTACTCTGTCCCTAGTGGCTGCAACAATAGTTGATAGCTTTGTAATTCTTCTAGCTACAGGAGCAGTCACGTTGAAGTTATAGGGAAAAAAAGTACAAAAATTCTAATTGTTGAAATGGAAAGGATGGACAACTTCCCTAAGTGGGCCCCCTTAGGTAGTGTCTTAAGTACACAACAGATTAAACTGAAAACTCCATAAAATACTTCTTATTGAATGAAAACTGAAAAGTACATTGCTCACAACTTGCAACTATATTATTTGCAACTAAAAGATAATACAATAGTGATCTTCTCGCTCCTCTCTGAAGGAGAACGAAGCTACTTATTGAGAACTGAATTGTTAGGATTAACAAGACAAAAATAACAGTTACATGCAAATATAACTAATATCAAAAAATAGTAAACCACACAGAAAGAGAACACAAGACACAAATATTTAACATGGTTCACCCAATCCCTGGGCTATGTCCACCAACAGTGAGTCCAATATTATTATTATCTAGTGATTACAACTTGATTACAATCTGCAATCCCTTACAGCTCAATACCGCCATAAGAAGCTACTAAAACATACATCATAATGAAATCACTAACCCTAAGTTATTTTATACAAGCTTATTTTTCCTCTTTGGGGTTAGAATCGGTTATAACATGTTGGGGGGAAAAGTGCACAGTACTTCCCTGATCAATCACTACAATATAACAATCTCCCACTTGGGGATTGATCAGACTCCACACAAAGAAACAATCTCCCACTTGGAGACTAATCATGTAGATGAACCACTACCTTGTGAAGCTCCCACTGGATCCAACCACCCTGGACTCTGTTGTTCCTTTATTTTGTTCAGTCAAGTAGACCAACCAAAGATGAATAAGAGTTCAAATTCTCCCTTGTTACTACTTTTGTGAACATATCTGCTAGATTATTATCTGTATGTATATTTTCTAGCTTTAACTGCCCATCTTCCAAAACTGACTAAATGAAATGGTACTGTAACTGTATGTTTTTTGTCTTTGAGTGCAAAGCAAAATTCTTTGCAAGATGAATGGCACTCTAGATATCTATATATAGATACTTATCCATATGTGGATGTCCCAATTCTTCCATGAAGAATTGAAGCCATATCATCTCCTTGGATGCTTCTGTAGAAGAAACATACTCTGCATCTATAGTGGATAAAGCATTCACCTTTTGTAACCAAAAAATCCAACTCAATGTTGTCCTACCAACAATAAATAAATAGTTTGTAGTACTCCACCTACTATCTATATCTCCTACCAAATCTGAGTCAACATAGCCTTGTATAGTAGTAATAGATCCCCCAAAGTGTAAACACTTACTGGATGTACCTCTCAATTATCTAAGAATCCATTTGACTACATTTCAATGCTCAATCCTAGGGTGACTAATATACCTGCTAATGACTCCCACTACATGTGCAATATCTTGCCTAGTACATCCCATAACATACATTAAGCTCCCTACAACTAAAGCATAAGGTACCTTGAACATTTTAGCCTCCTCTTTTTGTGTCTTTGGGCACATCACCTTAGTCAATTTCAAATGACCAGGCAAAGGTGTGCTGATAGCTTTGGCATTCTCCATAGAGAAATGTTGCAACACCTTCTCAATATAATCAACCTAAGATAAAGTCAATTTTAATTTTTCCCATATCTATAAATTTTCGTACCAAGGATATGTTTTTCTGTCCCCAAATCCTTCATAGAAAATGAATTTTATAACTGTTCTTTCAACCCCTTAATGTAATCCATGTTAGACCCAGCTACAAGCATATCATCAACACATAAATATAAAATAATGTAGCTATCATCATCCAACTTCTAAAAATAAACACAATGGTCAGAATGACACCAATTGTATCTATGCTCATTCATAAAACTATCAAATTTAATATACCATTATTGAGTTGCTTGCTTTAATCCATATAAACTTTTCTATAATTTGCACACTAGACTCTCCTTACCCTTGACCTCAAATCCTTGTGGTTGTACCATATATATTTCCTTATCCAAATCACCATGAAGAAAAGTTTTTTTAACATCAAGCTACTCTAAATACAAATCTTTAGTAGCCACAATACTTTTAAAAGTACAAATAGAAGTCATTTGAACAACTGGAGAAAATATCTCATCAAAATCAATACCTTTTCTCTGTGCAAATCCTTTTACGACTAATCTAGCTTTAAATCTTTTCTTATCTCTATCCTCTTCTTTCAACCTATAAACCCATTTATTTTGTAAAGCCCTTTTACTTGCAAGTAACTTACATAAATCCCAAGATTGATTTTTCAGCAAGGAGTCCATTTACTCTATCGTTGCATACTCCCACTAAATTTTTGTATACACCTGCATAGCTTCATTATAACATTCAAGTTCACCAGTATTTGTTAATAAAATATAATACAAAGAGGGAGAAAATATTTCTAGAGGTCTACTTAGCCTTGTTGACCGTCTAACATTCACTGGGGTTTGTAGTATTTGTTGAGCATGTTGTTTTTGCAGAGCATAAGGAACTACTTTTTTGCAGAGCATAAGGAACTACTAAAACATCATCTTTTTGAGTATCATACAGTAAGTTACATAATCATTTTCTTTCTTCTCATGTTGCTGCAACAGATCTTTGTACAATAATTTCCCATTGAATATGACATCCCCGCTTCTTACAATTTTATGATTTTAAAAATCCCAAAGCCTATAACCAAATTCATCATTTTCATATCCAACAAATACACATTGCTTTGACTTAGCTTCTATCTTGGTTCTATTTTTAGAATATATATGCAAATGCTTCACAACCAAAGGTTTTGAGAAAAGAATAACTCACCTTCTTACCAGTCCATGCTTCCTTTAGAATACCACAACCCAAAGGAGTAGAGGGACCTCTGTTGATTAAATATATAGCTGTATTAATAGCCTACACCCACATGTTTAAGGGCATCCCATAATGCAACATTATACTCCTTACATGCTCCATTATTGTCATGTTCATGCGTTTAGCCACTCCATTTTCTAGTGGAGTCCTTGGAACCATTTTCTACCTACGAATATCATTAGAGGAACAATAATCTTCAAATTTTGTGCTACAATACTCACCACCATTATCAGATCTGAGACATTTTAGCATTTTACTAGTCTCATTATCAACCAAGCATTTCCATTTCTTAAAAGTTTGAAATACATCAAATTTTTGTCTAACGAAATAAATCCATATTTTTCTTGTTGCATCATCTATAAATGTAACATAATACATAGAGCCACCAAGGGAAGATACCTGAGCTGGTCCCCATACATCTATATGCACAAGCTCTAATTTCTCATTTTTCTTTTCCTTACCACTCTTCACAAAAAACTCTCTTTTATTTTCCATACACACAACTTTCATAGAAATCCATAATTACACATTTCAGACCAGATAAGGCTTTCTTAAAATGAATTAATTTCATACCTTTTTCACTCTCGTGCCTGAGTCTATTGTGCCAGAGTGTTGTGTCAAAATCTACAACAACTGTTTGATGTTCTTCCCGCTCAACTACAACAACTGTTCTTGAACATTCAGTTTCCTTTGAAAAAATTAAAGTAGAAGGAACAGTATGACTTGTACAAAGATATAAGGTGCCTACTTTCACAACTTTTTCTACTACTAAGGAACCTTTTTAAATCTTCCAATTTCTATCATTAAAAGTAATTGTGAAACCCTCATCACCCAGTTGCCCTGCTAAAATTAAATTCCTACTCATTCTTGGAACATGTCTTACCTCTTATAGTAGCCAATCATTCCCATTATGTAACTTAATCTTAATTTTTCCCTTTCCAACAATTTGACAAGGTTCATTATCTCCCAAATAAACTAGCCCAAAATCTCCTTGGACATAATGAATATAACCTCTATGGGGTGTAGCATGAAATGAAGCCCCAGAATCTAAAACCCATGAATCATCAACATTTCTAAAGAAATAAGCAAAGCATCCTCTTTAGAGTTATTACTTACCACATTTTCCTCCTTGTTACCTTCTTGTTTGTCTTTTTTATTTTTTCGAGACCAACAACAATTCTTCTTATGACCTGGTTTTCCATAGTACCAGCAATAATTTGGTCCTTTGGATTCAAACCTCTTTCCCTTTGATTTTCCTCTTGATTTCCCATGATTTCCAAAATTATTTCCTCTCTCATTCATTTTGCCTCTGCTTTGTGTATTCAAGACACTTCCATATGTAGATCCACCTAAGATTTTCCTACAAGTTTCCTCACTAAAAATCACACTAACAACATCATCAAATTTTGGGGTATAAGAACTAGAAACGGAGCTACTAACAGCCATTACCAAGCCATTCCAGCTTTTAGGTTAGGAACACAAGATCAAGAGAGCATTAATTTATTCATCAAAATTAAAATTTACAAAAGATAATTGATTGGTAACCGTTTTAAACTCATTCAAGTGATTAGTAACAAATCCACCTTCTACCATCTTCATATTAAAAAAATGCTTCATGAGAAATACCTTGTTTGAAGCAGAGGGCTTGTCAATACAACTTTACTAGGGTTTCCATCAACTCTTCAGTTATATTTGCTTTCGTAATATTAAATGCCACTGATTGTTCCATGCACAATCAAACCCTAAACCCATTCAAGTGATTAGTAACAAATCCACCTTCTGCCATCTTCATATTAAAAAAATGCTTCATGAGAAATACCTTGTTTGAAGCAGAGGGCTTGTCAATACAACTTTACTAGGGTTTCCATCAACTCTTCAGTTATCTTTGCTTTCGTAATATTAAATGCCACTGATTGTTCCATGCACAATCAAATACTTCCAAGTGCCTTTTTGTCAAGAATTTCCTAATCCTCATCACTCATCATTGACAGTTTCTTAGATTGTCCTTTCAATGGATGCTATAGATCCTTCTGATAGAGATAGTACTCCTCCATTTTCATTTTCCATAACTCAAAGTTACACCCATTAAAATTCTCAACCTTCATCTTACCCTCGTTTTCCATTTCTCCCACTAACTGTGAGATCTTCATGTAGAGGATAACTAAAAAAACAACCTCGCTCTGATACCACTTGTTAGGATTAACAAGATAGAAATAAAAGTTACATGCAAATATAACTAATATCAGAAAATAATAAACCCCACAAAAAGAGAACACAAGACACAAAGATTTAACGTGGTTCACCCAATCCCTGGGCTATGTCCACCAACAACAAGTCCAATATTATTATTATCTAGTGATTAAAACCTAATTACAATCCGCAATCCCTTACAGCTCAATACCACTGCAAGAAGCTACTAGAACATACATCATAATGAAATCCCTAACCCTAAGCTATTTTATACAAGCTTATTTTGCCGCTTTAGGGTTAGAATCGGTTACAACATGTCGGTGAGGGCAGGGAGAAAAGTGTACAGTACTTATCTAATCAATCACCACAATATGACATGAATCCGAACAACTAACTAACCTTTCCCACAAAAATGGGAAACCTTTATTAAAACTTGACCTTTACACTGAAGAAGTAGACACAAGAAAGTGAACTAAGTCAAATCATTTTGAAAGAATTAAGGCACCACTATCCTAGATTTGCATTTCATCAAGGAATTTTATGATGGATTCTTGGAACACTCCCCTTGTATGGCAGATAACTCTTCAACTGTCTCCTCATTTCTTGTTGCCAAATCGGTCTGATTTGAATCAGTCCCACAACTATCTAGTGGAGGCTAAATCTTCTCCTTGAGACTTGGTACCTACAATAACTAATAGCTATACCTACAAAAAAGGATCATCTCAACATGTCAAACTCATTAAATAATCCATTTATTCTAATATTACATTCATTAGGTATTAACTTTGTACAAACAATATTTCACATATGGTTGTAGGAAGGTGGACAGTAGTGGTAGCAAGAAAGATATTTGATCTCATAGAGTCATAAGGAACACATCTTTTATCAAACTGATAAAACATCAAGCAATAACTATGGAAATTCTATCAAAGACTTATCATAATAAGTTTTTTATTTTAAGCATAAAAAGTCTATATATAACTTCCATAATCACTACTTAATGTCTGTTTTAGCATCATAAAAGATAAAAAGATATTAAAAACAAAGCCCAAAATATGCCAAAAATTGGGCTCATCACCCCTATCTACTTTAACTCTATGTAATGTATATGTGTTATTTTAGCTAAACCTACTCATGTTTCTACCCCTAAAATGTCTACGGGACTCATCTTTAGGGACACAAAATTCAAACAAACTAGATTTCCTTAACTCATTTAAATTTTTGGAAACTAATGATGAGCATGCAACTTCATTGCATTCAAGTAATGGCTATAATTCCATATTCATGTATGTGTTAATGATATGTATAGTTTTCTAACATTGCAACCATTTCTTGAGGGAATGGAAGTTGCAAGCTCATCTTAGGTAGCCAAAAATGTAAATAGGTTAATGAAACTTAACTCGTTTATATTTTTGGTACGTAAACTTTAATGTTTGCACTTTGTGGGGAGGGTGGGGAGAGAGAGATAAAGAGAGAGAGAGAGAGGGTCTCCCTTCATAATTCAGGTATATTTTTTGTTGACATGCTCGAAGAAAATTATTCTTTGGGATAATAAGTGGAATCAATGGATACTTGACTACATGCCCTTACCATTTTGTGAATATTTTATAGAAGACATGTAATCTAAGCTTAGCATAGAAGAATACATCTTACATGAACTTGTAAATGCCTATTACATCGTCCATTCAAGTTGTAAATTCCTTGATTAGCCATTGAGCCTGGAAGATATTGGGAAGGTCAATTTCTCTATGGTCTATTAGAGTAATAATATTACACCCATGCCTTGACAACCAAAGTTACCATAACACAATCATGGATAGAAAAAATTTAACTTCTTCCTTAAAAATTTACCATTTTTGTTTCAAA
Organism: Chamaecyparis obtusa; assembly: GCA_027943335.1. Taxonomy (NCBI): domain Eukaryota; kingdom Viridiplantae; phylum Streptophyta; class Pinopsida; order Cupressales; family Cupressaceae; genus Chamaecyparis; species Chamaecyparis obtusa. The sequence continues at coordinate 264,005 of BSBK01001238.1, forward strand.
TTACCATTGTTAAGTTTTACGCGCACATAATTTTAGATGACATGGGTAATTTTTTTTCTTACATGTACATATTTAAATTGAGAGAGAGAGAGAGAGAGAGTTGAACATGCTAGCAAGTAGGAATATCTTGGAGCTTCAATGGTGCCACCATGAAATTATGAGGAATTGTTTAATCCAATGTTAACATATTGTAATATATTTATACATGTTTCTTGTCCACCGAAGGAAGGATGAGTTGAAACCTTTGAAAATCTCATGCCCACATACTTCCTCAACATCCTCAGATGTATATCCCTGAAGTCCAATGTTAACAAAATTGTAACACAAATACATTTTTACTATCCATCAAACGAAGGTTTATTTTAAACCTTGTAAAATATCACACCCATATACTTCCACAACATCTTCAAATGCATATTTCCCTTGAATCCATTGTTAAAAAATCATAACACAAATACATGTTTCTTGTCTGCTAGAGGAAGTAAAATTTTAAACCTTGAAAAATATCACACCAACATACTTCCACAACATCTCCAAATGTTTTATTGATCGAATCTAGTGTTAAAAAATTCTAACAAGTTTCAATAAATGAAATAGTGAATTTTATTAGGTGCATAAAACTATTATTTCATTAATTAGTGATTATTATGTAGATTTTAGATGAAAATTTCCATTGTAAACTTATAGTTTGTTGTAGGGGGAGAGAGGGAAAGAGGGGGAAGAGGGGGGGCGGGGGGCATGAGTGAGAGGGATGTATATAATTGTATATGTCCACTGCTTGGATCAAAAGGGTTAGGATGTCAAGCAAATCTGATGTTTGTAGAAGCTTTTCTGAATAACTCTTTCAATTAAATAGTTAAAATGTGACCTTTCCCAAATAGACCCTCTCCTATTTGAATCATGTGTAAATAGTTGTACTTGACACTGAAACCTCCTTTTCTTTCCTTCTTCTAATAGTTTTCAAGGTCCAAGAGACTCCTACATTAAATTAACAATTACTTTTGGATGAATGTAAATAAGTTGGTCCTTTACCCCCTTCAACCTTCTTAGGACATAAAGGGAGAATTATAGAAATATTGAGAAGCTAGAGAGAGAAAGATACAAAGAAAGGGGTGCCTAGAGAGGAACTAGATTACCCATAGTAATAGTGAAGATATTTATAAAGCCTTGTTATGACTTTGAAATTTGCATCAAGGGGTTTGTTGGTGTATCTGAGAATCATTACATTGTGGTTGTGTTTAGTTGGTAACTGTCCAACCATATGAATGATGCATTGTATAAAACCTTCTCTACTATGATGTATGATGAATGGAAACACCAAGCTTTTATCATTCTTTTCTCAGACATTTGGTATAAAAAAAAATATGCAATCTTGTGGCGTATGAAAGAATCTAGAGGGTGTTTGATAACTTTTATCTGATCCCTGTGTACAAGCACAGATCAAAGATGGTTGATCGATAGTCTTGCTTTGATCCACATTTTCGTGATTTTCACAAACCTAACCATGTGATTGTTATCCCAGTGGCACTGAGAAGAAAGATATCTACTGCTACGATGGGATGAGATGGAATGCAGTGGTTTCTTTACAAGGATATCTGCACGCCAATATTCTCCTTATTTTTTAGATTGAACATTCATTAAGCAGCACCGATAATCACCTGCACTTCAATGACTATCCAAATATTCTTCAGCATAGACAGTAAGGATGCTTGCAAAGGTAATGGAAGCTAATATTGCTCTCACCAATTGCATTTTCTGGAGATTTTAAAAGTCATTTTCCCCCAAATTCATTTTCGGCAAACCTTGTACATTAGGTCACCATTTCATCTTTATGCAATGTATAGGTTTCTTTCTCTAAGCCTATGTTCATAGTTTCCAGAGGAATAAAATATTAGTTGTAGGTCATTTTATTTCACTTAATTGTCTGGAAATCCCTCAATTTCAGTCAAACGTACATTGTTGGAGAGATCAACAATTTCAAGATTAGGAACAAGACATTTGGCTTGAGTAATATACATCTTGGTGTGTAGAAAGTTGAAAAAGGTAGTTGAAGACTCCCTGATCAAACATTGATTCAGTTATTGAGTGTTGCAGGGAATTTTTTTAGTTTGAGTGAATGGTATGCACAATCTTGATATTCAATGAAAATTCTTTTATTTGGAGGTCAATGCCAAAATTGAAATCTGAATAGTTTTGTGTACAATTGGGACAATGATAATGAAATATGATAACAAAATGAGCATATTTGCATTAAAAATTTGGTGATAAGGATTATATTGCTTTTGAGATGAAACTTCCGTTAGATAAATATTCTGGTTTTAACTGTCATACATGGAGGATTAAGCTTCAAATGCAGTTAATGAATAAAAATTTATGGGGAACAGTAATCGAAAAAGAAAAACCACCTACATATGCCAACAAATTGTTAGAGTGGAACAGTCGAGATGATAAAGCCAAGACTATTATTGGTCTTTCTCTTACAGATTCTGAACTTCATCACATAGACTTGGATAACTCTTGTTCAAATATTTGGGATAATCTAAACAAGTTGTTTAGAGCGAAAGCTATTAATGCAGAATTTTCTCTAAAACTTCAATTATTTAGATTTAAAATGGAGAATGGTATTACAATGTCGAATCATATAAGTAACTTAAGGTCTCTCATTAGGAAACTTGTAGAAGTTAAGGCTCATGTTGATGATAATGATGCTAAGGCAATTTTGTTAAATAGCTCTTATCTTCCAAATATAGTAATGTTGTATTTACACTCAGTCAAATCACTTCATAAACTCTAGAGGATATGATTTCAGCCTTCTTAGAAAAAGAAAAGAGGACAAATGAAGTCATAGAAGAAGATCATCAAATAGACTAAGCATTATACTCCCAAAGTACTAAAAAATGGTCAAACAAAAATAGAAGAGACAATAAATGTTTTTTCTATAAGAAAAAGGACCACACAACATGGATTTGCAAAACGAGAGCTAGTGATGTTCTTAAAGGAAAACTGAAAGAATAGTTTGATGACGAAGACAATGTTGCTTGCATTGAATATTAGGATACATCAAATGATGGAGAAAGTAATAATAATTATCCTATTGATCCAAATTTTGTGCTTTGAACCTTCAATTCTAGAGGTTGGCGACATCAGAGGATGGAGGAACTTCCATCATTTCAAGTTAGCTTCTCGCTTTGAGATGGTGTTCTGCATGAGAAGAGTTTTTGGTAGATTTGGTTTTCAATTTTGTTTAGCTTTCTAATATTGACAAGTTTGTAGAATGCATGTCTTTGGAAGATTTATTTTGGAGACAAGTTTGGGAATTGATATTGTGCTCAATATGGATTGTTGTCCAGTAAGTTTTAGAGTATATGATCACTAATTATACCCTTTCTCGGTCACTAGACAATGATAGAGATATGTCGCATCTCTTAGGAATCATTGTTGAATAATTCAAGACTCTGTGATTCGAGAGTTCGGGACTGCAGGCTTAAGAACACAACTCAAAGCTACACCTTTCCGAGGGTCAAGACATAGCTTGATGGATCCTTTCTTGGTTTAGGGTCTGCTACTTTGGAAGAATATTTTCTCAACATATGTATTCATATTATGTAATCAACATATTTTGTTATGTTAGCCTTAAGGGGGGGTCCCTAAGGCAAGGTATTTTTTATGTTTTTAGGATCAATGTAATAAGGGGGGAATGTTGTCGTAACTGTGATATATTACTTTGTGGTTGTGGTCAGTTGATAACTGTCCAACTATATATCAGTTGGTAATTGTCCAACCATATGAATGATGCATTGTATAATTTAACCTTCTCTACTATGATGAATGGAAACACCAAGCTTTTATCATTCTTTTCTCATATAGGTTTTTATCTTGGAACATCCATTACTCCAAGTGCATTAATCATAAATTTCTCAAGTCCATTGCCATTTTCTTTCTAGCAAGTAGGTAATAGTGCACTTAGCTTGGGCTTGGGCCTCGACTGTGGACTTCCCAATGTGTGCACTTAGCTTGTTCCATTTTGTTTGTTTGAATCTTGATTCCATTTACCATTAAGGCAAGCAAATATGAAAAAGCTTATTAGGAGTTGTCTATGCAACTTCTAGTAATCCCATTGCCATTGATTTTAAAGGTTATACTTCCATATCATTTTTTTAAAAAAATAGAATATTTAGTAAGAACAAGTGAATCCATCTCCACAAGTACAAAACAATATAACAAAGGATCTCTCTCCTATTCTACATATATTAAACACTTTCAATGACAATATATCATGCTAAAATTTTCTTAGTTAGGGTTCCTCTTACCATTTCTACCTATAGATTTTGAGGGAAGTTTGTTTAGTTAAGGTTCTCTTACCACACATATTAATATGATTGTAATGTATAATCAGTGAAAGCAATAGCATTTCAAATAGTACAAGCCTTGTGATGATGTTTTCCACATTTCAAATATATTTATGCAACATGTTTATGGATGATTAAGTATATATTAAACATTGATGTCATTATTTCGGTGCATATGAATACATAAACATCATATTTGTTTGTCCAACATTTGTTCTATTTGATAACTAGGACATTGTATTTGATAAATAGACACCGAACTAGAATGCCTTTGTTAATCCACATATTTAATACAAATAAAGAATATTAAGGAATAGTGTATAAATAAAGTCATTTATCATATACATCCATAATTCTCAATATAACCAAGGATATAATCTTTAGCAAATCTTGAATGAATTTATTTCTTGTGGGTCATGTTTGCATATTCATGTCAGCTATATAGAGAGTTTCATATTACTAATTTTGTCAGATTAGAAAATAGTTTTGATGTTGTCCAAACAATTTGAATTTGGTTGTGTCATATCAATTTTTGAAAGAAAATATTCACCTAAAACTAATATTTTCATAATAAATTCATATATATTATAATTCAAATTACTCTTATCTTTAGATAATGAAATCTCTAAAATAGTCTCCTCATTCTCATCTCTTTACTTTTTTTTAATTAAAAGAAAGCTTGATAAAATAAGATACATATAATAGTGCACACAAAAATAAAGGAAGGAGACTACAACACATAATTGAATAAAACACATAATTGAATAAGACTGAATTCGACAAAAATATTCTATGTTTGACACGACGTTGTGAAGCACAATAATTGGGAGCCGGCTATGCAGCCAACAATTTCCCCCGCCCACTACCATGCATAGCCCGCATCTATGACATACCACATAAACATACATACTGCATCCCATCACAATTGAAATAAAATTGTACTATCACGCAGAGTCACCATCACGCACCTTGCCCAACTTGTCACATGTTCCCATGACATGACATGGAGTAAATATACATGTAATATTATAAATTGGGTTTACAGTGCATATGTACAAATGAGTATTTATTCAATAATTGTATAATAACAGATAAACTAATATGTGAACAAATTAAAGCATAAATATGGGCATACATAATTTGTGCAATTTGTTTCCTACAATTTTGTAATTGATTTTTCAATTCAAGAAAATTCCGAATTCATTATTTTGAAAACTAAAGATGTATTGGTGTAATTCAATTTTTTAAGTTTGGGTATGTGAATTTTTTTGGGTCTATTTAAAAAATTCAAAATTTAACATTTGTCTTTTTCCAAATGTTTATAATTGAAAATTTTTAATTAATAAAATTTTAATAAGTCTTCAATTTTTTTTCAAATATTTCATTTGCATTCTCAGTCACAAAATAGAGACCACTTCTTCTCTCCTCAACAATTTTTAAAAAAATTGTAACTCAATTTTCTTGTCTTTCAATTCAATAAAAAACTAGATTTATTGTTCTCACACTATATGTCACTTAATTAATTAATTATTTAGCTTATTTTAATAATTAATTTTAATAATTTAAACTTTTTAAAATTAATTTATAATGATGGAAGATCAAATCTCAACTTTTAATAATTATGAGAATTGCATATCTATGGCTTTTACCCTTATTTCCAACTCTAAATATAATCTACAATAACATAAATAATTTGTTAATATTAAAACATTCATTTATGTTCTTACAATATTTAGAAAATAACTATCAACATTTCTTATAATTTTTTAACTAAATATATTTATTATTTTATCTAAATCTTTTATTTGTTTCGAATTATTTAAATCAACTAATTCAAATTCCAACTTGCAACTTAAAATAAATTTGTATACAATAGAAAGAATGAGCATTCAAATAAAACCAATTTAATTGGTTATTTAGAACATTCACAAAACAAGAAGATTTATGTGCTAAGATACACATCAACATCCATGAATATCCAAAAAATTAGGTCCATTATAGAATCTTCACTAAAAATAATTCTAAGAGTATTTGTTGCTTCCCTATATATATTTGTACGGCTTCTTTTTCCTAAAATTATGACCTTGATCAATTTGGAGTTGTATCAATTTGGAGTTATATCAACTTCATTTAAATGTAAATAAGTTTCAAGACCTATTATGTATCAACATATTTTTTTCCTCCCTTTTCCAATGCATACTTCTTTAGAACTTTTCTTATTTCTAAAGATTAGATGTACACTATTTTTTAATTATTATTTTGATGACTATTACAAATTTCTATGTTTAATAGTCAAAGTTCCAATAATGTGAGGATAGTGATATTGCTATCAGGATTCAACTGTGTAGTTACATGATGGGTTCGTGTGAACCACTACTCATGAATCATGGGTCAATGAGTTTGACTCAAAAAACTACACAGTTGAATCTTGATAGCAATATCACTGTTTGACTTGCTGTGGAAAATATCTCGTACTTATCAATGTGAGGATAGTCAAAACCTCCTCAAAGTTATATGAGTTATGTTTATTACTTTTTATTTTTTAGCTATTATAAAATTATAATTTATGATATTTATCCTCTCTTCTTTTAAATAATTTACATATTATAGTTTAGAAAGAAAAGATTTGCATATAAATAGTTAGATTAAACAATATAAACAGAAGTAAGAGATAAATTCAACTATTCTTACACAAGCAATTTAATAATAAATATTAATTTTGATTTATAAATATTTATTACTTTTAAATATTTATGAAATATTAAATTATTATTCATTCTTTGACAACTAAATTAATAATAATTTATAATATCATCCTTCTCCATAGTCGGTTGCATGGCATACCATCCACTAGTCATTGTTACTATTGTACTATGCATGGCATACCATCCACTAGTCATTGTCAGTATTGTACTATGCACAAGCGCATGATAATTATGTTAAATCATTTGTGAGGAGGAATATGCAATATTTTACCAAAGGGGCCACTTAGTTTAGTTTTTTTTAAAGACTATTCTTATATGTTTTTTCATTAGTCTTTTTAACAATTATTTGCAAGGAAAGATAAAAGGATATATGAAAGGATTGCATTATTTTTTAAATGATTATATTAATTAGATGGATTTTTAAATAAGAAAATATATACTAAGATTTTATTTTATAATATTTGATTTATGAATGATATAGAGTAATAGAGTAATAGTGGTAGAAGGATAAAGCGAATAAGATAAAGAGTTGGAGATAATAAGATATAAATAAAGAGGGTGGGGGAGTGATAATATAGAACCTTAGACCCTAATTCTATCCATAAAACTTAACATGATATAAATTCTAATCATAATGACAAATCTTAAATGACAAACCTTAATAATAACATAAACCTAAAAATTATTCTACCTCTAATAAAAACCCTAATTTTATGAAAATTAGTATATCTAGTAAACTTTATATAAACAAAATAAAGTACTAATATTAAATGAAAAATAGATTGCTAATTTTTTTATTATGATATTTATAAATTATTTGACTTGGTGTGGAAAACATCTTAGTTTTAATTTTTTATATATATTTTTTTAAAATAATTTTTTAATTGTATAAGGAGCAATTTTTTTTTAAACTATTTTAATGAATACTTATGCTTTCATTTTTATATTTTAATTTTTTAATTTATTTTCTACATCAACTAACTTGAAATATATAACTATTTCTACATATGATATCATTAAAACAATAAAAATTGTCTCATTTTATAATAAAATTTAAAAATTTAAAATTATTTAAAAATGTAATATAGAAAACATAATTCAGTAAAATAAAAAATTACAAATGATTTTTTTCTAAATCAATTTTTATTTTTAAGATTATTAAATTAATAAACAAGGATAAAAAAAAATTATTACTATTAACAGAATCAGATTTCCACAATCTATTATGATGCACAATTAGTATCTAATTTAGATTGTGTGAATCTTTTTATAAATAAACAGAAACTCACACAATCTAACCCAGAAACTAATTGTACATTTATTACTATTTTATTACATTTTTTAAATAAACAAAAAAAATCTTTTTTATCAATAAAACAATTTAAATATACTCACTCAAACCAACAATTCATATTTTATTTATCACGCTGGAGGTCATTCCTTCTTTTCCGTGACAGTACGATTTTAATTTCATGTAGGGGATTTTGTCGGCTGGGTAGCCCGTGCCCAATAATTGCACTTCGTTGAATTAGCTTAAAGAGACTGGTACGGACATTTATTGAACCCTTACTCAGGTCAAACACGCTAGTTATGTATCTTATAATATCGTATAAAATTACATACATATACGAACGTAATGCAACATTTATTATCACCAGGCTTGCTTTACATATGGCAGAAAAATCAGGACACATCATCCTGAACTTCAGCATAACACTGTTTCTTCTTACCCCGGGACTGTCAACAGTTTAACAGCCATGTGATCGCTAAGCAGAGCTAGAAAAAAACCTAACACAACTTTTTAAGCAGACCTACAGAAAACACATACAACTTTCACTACCATATTCTGCAATCTACGCATACATCTATCCCGTATTTAGACAGCTGGACATGCGTGAGATCGTTACTCAGTGGTAGACGTAGAACCAACAAAAACAAACTTCACTTCCTTATTCTCTACCTACTTTACGCATGTATCCTTACTATGCAACATCTTCTACTTATTATTTGCTTCTGCTTCTTCATGGAGATTCTTTGGATCAGACCTTGCACTGTCCTTGGCTGCTTTTTCTGTACCCTTGCCTCTCGGGTCATTTTTATTATGACCTGGCTTTGATCCTTCATTAATTGGCGGTTTTTGTGGATCGTTCGCTTTCGCCGTGGCAGCCTGCACCCACAAACAACCACCAACATCCCAGAATTAACTAAATGTATCAATGAATTGTTTCTTTATTCTTTCGAGAACCCTTCTTAGACACAGATTAAGCCCAAAAGACACACTGTAGAGAATAGGTAAAATTACTCCCAAGATCTTAAACAGTCCGTGTGTTCTAAATGAGACTTTACAGCAAGCAACTGAAAAAACATTATGCCCACATCCATTACTAAAATACTAGAACTTGCAACTGTATAAAAATAAAGAGTAATATCTACTAGTTGTTCAATGTTAAGTAGAATACAGTTGAAAACATCTGAATAAGTCCTCCAGAGCCTCGCTTTGGTTTCCTGGTGAAGATATTTGTAGCCTTCTCCGCCAAATTGACATATTCTCCTGAGAGAATACACCCAAAACCAAACAACTGTGAATGAAAAGAACAACGAAGAGTGATAAAGAAAGATATTTTTTCATGATTTGATAAGAACAAAAAAAACCTTTTCTAAATATTTCCCTGGTGTCTGAGCAAACTTACCAGTATCTCCCTTTGGAACATAAGGGAAGAGGCCGCGTTGAATAAAACCTACATTTATGCGAGCAGTGGGATTGGGGAATTTGAGGCCTCGCATCCAAAGGTTAGCCATGTTGAGCCAGTGGTAGTTGTCATCGTTACCTGCTTCTGCTTATAAATAATCGTCTTCTTCACATGTGAGTTGAGTCCTTGACAGAAAGTGAAGAGAAATTGCCCAAGGGAAGCCAGGCTGTTGCGCAGAAGTCATCAGACTGCACATTTTCTCGAAAAATCCTCCATTTTTGTCGCATGTAAGAGACAGAGCTTCGGCGTGATAACCCTGTGGTAAAAGGTTTCGCTATCAAAATATCTTTTAATTGCCGTGCATGATATGGTTAAATTATTACAAATCTCGCTATCAAGGTACAATTTAGTCGGTAGGAGTTTCGTGTAAATGTAATTAGTCTGTCGTATGCTTTAAAGGCATTCAAAATTTAACGTACTAGTTTCGTCCAACGTGAGTATGAAATGTAAAGAATCATCTTTTTATGTTTTTGGTGTAATGGATTGAATATAAAGTCTTGCAATTTCTCTTCCATTAAGAACCAATCATAAACATAGAACATGCAAGGAGAAGGGATCTTAGACATGATGACTTGACAAAAGATAATATTTTTATAAGAGCAATTTAGATGAATGTGAATTTGGAACTTGAAGTTACTTTAATTTCCTAATTTTTCTCATCTATTTTGTGGTCACATATTTTTTCTATTCATTTTGACTCTTTTCTAATATAATTAATTTCTCCTTTTCACTTGTTTTTCTTTAGGGAAGACGTTCCACTAGCCATCGAGGTTAAGTTCACACACTTAGAACTCTTAAATTGTAAGTCTGATTCTGAAATTTTTTTCGGTGTAGCTCTGTATGTGAGTTAACTACTTAAAGCTTAGGTTTCGGCTTTTGGGTATTCATGGATATCTCTGTAAAGATCGTCGAACACCAAGTGGTAAAAAAATGGCATTTTCAAAGCGTCGCCCAATACCAGCTATATTCTTGCACCAATAGTTGTTCACTCAAAAATGTCAGTACTTGTGGCCAAATGCCCCAGTAGTCTTTATGAAATTTCTAAACAGCGGTGCACAAATGGGTCAATCATCAAGAAAAAAAGCTTAAAAATGATCAACTATTAGTACATGTGTGATTGGCTATTGGTAAATGAGTTACCATTTGTGGGGATCCTTTAATAGTAGGAATTGGGCGGTCAACATGATGAAAAGGTCACGGTTATTGGGTCACTTCCCCTAATGTGTCTTGCTCCATCTCTAGGACCAACTTTTTATCCTAATGTTTAAATTCTTTCATCTTCTATGAGTTTCTACATCTACGAGGAAGCTTACTTGGCACTTGTTCTTGACTTTGTTCCCATTTTCAAAATTATTACTCCAAAAATTGTATATTTATATATATCATGTTTGATTTATCTCACCTTATATCTTACATAGTTTTCATATCTAACCTCCAATTGGTTTGAAAATAATTCTATCGATCTTGTTTTGTCCATGTCTTCTTTCAAACTTAAACTCATGTTCCTTTGGATATGGGACACATGTGCTACCATTAGGAGACCACACATGCCACTCTCTCTTAGCTCAACAAGTTTAATGAAAAGCTTATTCTCACTTGACTAAGCTCAATTCAATGATTTTTGCTCAAATACCCAAATTTGGTCTATAGACATCTATAAAGGAGTCTTCTTACCCTCATTTTAAGAATGCACACCAAGGCAAGTGCACCAAGATGGGAGGCAAAAAAGTGGTTAAAATTATTATTTATTCTAAACAGCATATAACACAAGTATGTTACATCACGCTCACGTTATAACATTTTGTATTATAATGTGATCACGTTATAAAGTTTTCACATTTTACAATCCAAAAAAGAAAAGAAAAAGGTTTCAAACAATGTGAGCACACAATTAAATTCGCAAATGTGTTAGAGTGATCCCTAGATGAATCAATCAAAAGGTGATGTACAAACCAACTCAAGAGTGCATAAACATGTAAGTAACAACAAATATGCAAATAATATTAGATTTGAAGATTAAAACTTTAAAAAGTGAGAACAATATAGAGTCCTACCAGTTCTTTGAGGAGAGGTACAAGAGATTAATTAGTTAGTACTTGTGATCCTCCAACATTCCTTGAAGCTTCAATCATCTTTCCAATAATTGTGAAAGAACAATGTTGAGAACTTGATGTTATAGACTAGTAGACCTACACAATACATTTGGAAGAACTTAATTGTCATAAAGATTGTATTTCCAAATGAGGAAAGATACTAGCTTATTTTTTAGCCACAAGGATGATTTTTGGTAAAAAGGTAAAATAAAATAATTATACACAATAATCCTTGAGTTGGAGGTAAATTCAAAACTAGAAATGGTTGTAAAATTATCTAGAGGAGTAGAAACTATAGAAAGTGCTAAGGATAATGTGAAATTGTATGTACAATTAAGGAATACAATATACGATACTTCACTAACCTTAACATAAGAGTTAATATTGTAAACATTAGCTATTTCTTAGATTTGATAACTTCATTCTTTTAAAATCGATTTCCTTAGGCTTTGCTACTTTTCAAAAATAAATCATATCTATATAAAAAGTTTTTTTTTTCAAATAAAGTTCTTATAATCTCTAGTTATTTTTAACATTTTTGTAGGCCTATATATATTAAGAAAAGTCATCCTCAAATTGATTATTTAAGTAGCATTCAAAATGTTGTAAAAATGAGCTAAAATGTTGTATATGTTTCTATAAAATCTAAGCTAAAGAGTAATATTATAATTGTTTCCCTACAATTGCAAATACAGAAAATATTATTTTATAGATTTTAAGTAAATTAAAAAAATTTAAACAAATTTTATATATTTTTTCAATGTCCTTCAATACATTTAATCATAGAAATATATTTTACAATGATTATATTAAAATTTCCTTTCAAAATTCTAATAAAATATTTAAAATATTTGATATTCTAGGATATTGGTTGGCATAAAGTACTATGGGGTTAGTATATTTACCTTTTGTTAAAAAGGTAAATTCTTCCCCCTCTTCTACTTTATTCTAACTCACTTTATATCTTCATCAATCGAAGCACCTAACTTGAAATTTGAACTCATATATATAGACCTCCCTCTCTATTTGCCTTATTTTGAATCTAATATAAACCAAATTTATAAAATATAAGGAAACAAAATTGTTGCCAAAATAGAGCCAGCTAACTAGATCATCATAATAATTCAAATAATACTTATCATACATAAAGACAAATACAACAGAGTGATAGCTATGAAAATTACAAAAACTATCAAAACACATCCTAAGCATTGCTAAAGCAATGTGGACATATAAAGAATAAAGTTAATGTTGAGATATCAAATTATATAATAGCAACTCAAGAAGAGTTTACTAAAAGGCATCAAATTCTAAATTTTAACATTTTCTAAAGTTGTTTTGAACATAAAGTATCATAACCGTGAGGTTGAAGCTGTTGAAATTTGATCTTATCTAAGTGATTTCTGGTCTTGAATTGTTCTTTGGATCCTTCCTATGATTGAGAGCACAAAAATAAGAAGAAACAATGGAAATATTTACAAATCTATAAATTGACAATGAATTACCTCATTGTGGTCAGAGTCTTCTCCCTTCCCTCTATTGCTCGACATTTTAAGGCGACTTAGAGGAATTTTTTTTTCTATTTAGCTTGTGGAGGCAAATGAAGTACACACTGCCAGCTATGAAAGTTTTCATCTAGTTTGTGGTATGAAAGTTTTTCTTTGTGATATGAAAGCAAGCCACCAATCAATTAATAGAAACATTGGTGATTTAAAAGAAACAGGTTCAATTAATGAGCAAGCTTTACCTTGAATGACTCTCTTTCTAGATTTAAATGCCTCTGAGTTATCTCCTAAGAGTTCAAACCTTGTGATGGATTGAATAATGCATTTAAACAAGACCACCAAATAAACCAATCAATCAAAGCTCGACCTTTATCTACTAGTTGGAAACCCTTTTGTACAAATCTATTATTAAAAAATATAGCTAAATATCTTTATATGGATTCAAATTGAACCAAAGGCAAAACATACCCGATTTTCACATTTAAAGTGAAATAAGGCCCGTTTTATTTCTATCCATCTATCCTCTACTCTCTATCTTGCAAAAAATTTAACTGGGCGACCAAACACTAAAAATACTATCTATCCTATGCTTTGTATTTGGGAACAAAATAAAAGTAGGTGACCAAAATGAAAACTAAAAGAATAACAGGACCAACCTAACAAATAAAAAGCAATTGACATAGAAAATTAGAGCAACCTATTGCGGTAATTTTAACGCAGGTGGGAACTTTTAATTTTTTTAATTTTTATTATAGTCAATGTTATCATGTGAATGTAATCTCTTCTGTAGGTTGGTTTCAAGGACATGCAAAAAAGAAATTAATAAACAATTAGCTATAAATTATTTATTCATGTGAAACCCCTCATATTTTTCTTGTTCATAAAACCAAGCTTCCACCTATTTGTAAACTCCTATTTCGGTTGGTTTGGTGAACCAAAAAACCACCAATTTTTAAACAATTAAAACTATAAATTAGTTATTCATGAAATCCCTCATGTTTTGCTTGTTAATGAAACCAAGCTTCCACCATTTGGCTTTTTTGTTGGTGGGTTTAGCTATGCATCTTATTTCCAACATGGGTTTTCCAAAAAATTCTATCAAGAGAGAAATATTTTAGAAACATATGGAAAACCTAACTCTGTTCCCGTTTGAAAACAATCAATTTAAAGGTGCTGAAGAAAACACCTTTTTTCTAACATGGCTTAAAGAAGTAGTTTATTAGCATACTGAAGTATTTCAAAAACTTAAGAAAAATCTAACTATGTTCTTATTTCTAAATTTTAATCAAATAAAAATAAAAAAATCATACAAGAACCAAACAAGCAGATGCAAAAGGCTCAAGAAAAACCTACAAAAGCTTGTGAATCACCACCTCCTCATGAACAAGATCCTTTGCAACAAAGCAATCCCACACAAAATAACACCAACAACAAAAAACCTTAGGCGGAGAGAAGAAAACCAACGGCAAATGGTGAAAATGGGTAACTTCAACCCACAAACATAATCACCATACCTACCAAACATCAAGCAAGTACAATGCATTTAATGCACATTAGCGTTGAAATCCCTACAAACACAAGTTGACATGTTTTACAATTGCAATACTGACAAGGCAAGTACAAAATGACGCGTCACCCCTCGGGAACTGAACAAGGACAACACATAACACTGGGAGAAAATCCACTAACAAAAGATGCTGGCACAAATAATACGGTGTGGCTGACAAATTTTCAGCTAGCAATCCTCATACAAGATGCCTATCAACATAAATATTCAATTAAGAAAGGCAAATCCAACTCCACAAGTACAAAAGAATATTACAAAGACTCTTTCTCTTATTCTACATATATCAAGCACTTTCAATGACATTATATTACATTAAGATTTGCAGCGTAGGGTTTCCCTTACCACCTCTACTTAAATTATTTTAAGTAAGTTTGCTTAGTTAGTGTTTGTCTTACCACACTTTACTAATATGATTTTGTAATGTAAAATTGGTAAATGTAATAGCATCTCAATTATTACAATTATTACAAGCTTTGTGATGACCTTTTTCACATTTCAAATATAAGTAGTGTAAGTTGATAGGATCAACTCATTTATCATATACATCGATAATTCTCAATATCCTAAGGAAATTTCAAATAAACTTATTTCATGTGGGTCATGTTTGCATATTCATATCAGCTCTTTAGGAGGTTTCATAGGAAAAGTCTTGCTTTATGAGGTTTCATAGGAAAAGTCTTACTTGACCCAGTCATAGTTTTGGGGTTAGTAAGCAATTTTAAATTTGGTTTTTTAATTTTAATTGTTGAAAGAAGATGTTGGCCTACAATTAAATTTTTTTTCATGACAAATCATATATATATATGAAAGCATTTGTATTTTAGACAATGAAATCTCTAAAATATTCTCTTGTTCTCTTCTCTTTTCGTGAATGAGACGGATTTCAAGATGATTATTCCCTGTTTGACACGATGTTGTGAAGTACAATAATTCCAAGTCATTGAATTAGGTTAACGAGACTGATATGTACATTTACTCAACAGTATCTCAGGTTAAATACACTAGTTATGTAGCTTATAATATCTTTCCAAATAACATACATATACGAATGTAATGCAACATTTCTAATCACAAGGCTTGCTTTATATGTGGCAGAACAATCAGGACACGTCATTCTCAACCTTCGTAGAAAATTGATTCATCGTATCCCAGCACTGTCAAAACAGCTTGACAAGCGTGTGATGATTAAGCAGAGCTACAGAAAACTATCACAACTTTTTTAGGAAAGCTACTAGGCCTAGAGAAAACAAACACAACTTTCACTACCACACTCTACAATCTACACATAAATCTATCCCAAGACTTCAAACAGTTCGACAAGCGTGAGATTTTTAAGCAGGGGAACCAACAAACACTAATTTCAGTTCCTTATTCTCTACCTAAACTACGCATACATATTCTTTCCTGTACATCTTCTACTTATTTTTTGCTTCTGGTTTTTCATGGTGATCAGACACTGTATCCTTGGTTGGTTGCTTTGGACCCTTGACAGGTTGATTAGTATGCTGTCCAGGAGATCCAGGATCTATGCCCGGTTTCTCTGGATCCTTCGTCCCCGCAATGGCAGCCTGCAACCACAATCAACCACCAAAATCCAACAATTAAAGAAATCGTCTGTGAAAAAGTTAATACCAACGATTTATTCCTTCATTCTTTTGAGAACCCTTCTCAGTCACAGATTAAGCCCAATAAATCACTCTGTACAGAAGAAGTACAGTTATTGTCAAGGGCTTAAACAGTCCGTGTGCTTTAATTTAGACTTTGGCTTACAGAAAACCACCAAGCAATTGAAATAATATTATGCCCGCATCTAGTGTTACTAAAATACTAAAGCTTCTAACTTGCAACTGTATAAACAATATAGTAATCTCTAGTGGTTGTCCAATGTTAGTTAAAATGTAATACTAACAGTAGAAAACAGTTGAATAAGTCCTCCAGAGGCATGCTTTGGTTTCCTGGTGAAGATGTTGGTAGTTTTCTCAGCCAAATTGGCGTCTCCTCCTGAGAATTAATACACCCAAAACGAAATATCTGTAAGTAAAAAGAATAACGAAGAATGATATAGAAAGGGAAATATTTATCCAAGATTTGATTTTTGAAGAAAACTACTCTTAAAATTTCCCGGTGCTTGGTATCTGAGCAAGCTTACCATGAGTATCTCTGTTTGGAAGAAAAGGGAGGCCGCGTTGAACAAAATTCAGATTTCTTAGAGGAGAGGGATTGGAGAGTTTGAGACCTCTCATCCAAATGTTAGCCATGTTGAGGCAGTGGTAGGATTCACCATTGGTTCTGCTTATAAATAGTATTCTTCCCAAGTGAGTTGAGTCCTTCGCAGAAAGTGAAGAGAAATTGCACAAGGAAAAAGCCAGGATGTTTCGCACAAGTCATCGGACTGTACATTTGACCGTATGTGTTAATTGATAAAAAATCAGAAAACTTTCTAATCTGATTTTTTATTTAGTTAATAAATACTGTCAAATGTGCAACATAGGACAATACGTTTGTCGGAAATCCCTCGTTTTTGTCGCAGAGAACAAGATAGAGCTTCGATGCGATGACCCTGGTTTTGTTGTTTTCCGCTAGTGGTAAGAAGTTTCGCTATCAATTTGATAGTGGTGCATGATCTGGTTAAATTATTGGAAATCTCTCTACCAAGGTGCAATTATTGTCGGCAGGAATTTAGTATGAATGTAATAATTAGTTTATCGTATGTTTTTAAAGGCATTCAAATTTTAATTAAGTAGTTTAGTCGAGCATGAGTATAAATTGTGAACAGTCATCTTTTGATTTTTTTTGTTGTAATGGATTGAATATAAAATCTTGCAATTTGTCTTCTATTAAGAGGCAACACAACCAATCATAAATATAGAACATGTAAGAAGGAGGGATCTTGGTATTATGATTAAAATATTTTTGTGAGGCCAATTGGTTGAATGTGAATTTGGAACTTTAAAGGTATTTCATATTTTCTGGTCATTTTAGCCTTTCTTCCCCTTCCCTCTACTAATTTACTAAGTTTGACCCTTTTCTTCTTTTTTAATGTAATTTCTTCTCTCCGGCTTGTTCTTTTTTATATCCTATTCCATCTCTAAGACCAACTTTTGATCACTATATTTCACTTTCATTTTTTATGTGTCTCTACATGTCCTTGGAAGCTTACTTCACACTTATCCAACCATTTTATCATTTCCAAGGTTATTATCCCCAAAATTATATATATTTATATATATCTTCTTTGATTTGTTTCACCTTATTTCTTACATTGATTTCATATCTTAATTCCAATTGGTTTGAAAACAACTCTATCGATCTTGTTTTGTCCACTTCTTCCTTCCCACTTAAGTGTGTCTTCCTTTCTATATGGGACACGTGCTACTATTAAGAGACCACGAGTGCCACCCTCTCTTAGCTCAACATGTTTAACGAAAGCTTATTCTTGCTTGACTAAGCTCAATTCAATGATTCCTACTCAAAATAATAAATGTTGTCCTAAACATCTATAAAGGAGTCTTCTTACACCCATTCCAAGAAAGCACACCAAGGCATGTACATAAAGATAGGAAGTCAAAAAGTGGTAACTGTTATTTTTTAGTCTAAATAGCATATAACACAAGTATGTTAGATCATGTTCACATTATAACATTTGTGCATTATACTGTTTTCACATTTTACAATCCATAAAAAAAAAAGAAGGGCTTAAAAAAATGTGAGCACACTATTAAATGCTTAAGTATGTTAGAGTGATACCTAGATGAATCAATCAAAAGGTGGTGCACAAACCAACTCAAGAGTGCATAATCATGTAAGTAACAACAAATAATTAATTAATACTATATATAAAGACTAAAGCTCAAAAAAGTGAGAACAATATAGAATCATACTAGTTCTTTGAGGAGAGGTACAAGACACTCAATAGGTATAATTTCCTTATCATCTTCCAACATTCCTTAAAGATTCATTGATCTTTATAATAATGGCGAAAGAACAATTTTGGGAACTTGATGTTGTAGACTTGCACACTTACACAATCAATTTGGCAGAGTTTAACTATCATAAGATTTTATCTCCAAGTGAGGAAAGCTAGTAGCTTTTATATGGGCAACAAGGTTTATTATTGATTAAAAAATGGATATAAAATAATCATAAACAAAAATCAAGACTAGATTTTTTAACGGCAAGACCAATACTCAAATTATTTAAAATTTTAAAATATTTTTGCATTGCAGGGCACCTTGGTCCCACCAAAATGAGCTATTTAAAAGGGAATTGGGGTGTCAAGGCTTGTGATGTTAGATTTGGTCCTAATTTTAGTTTTTGACAAAAAACAAATTTGGAATAAGACAACTAAGTTGAAATGGGATATGACACATATCCTTGAGTTGGAGGTGAATTCAAGATTACAAATGCTCCTTAAAGTGTCCAAGAGGACTGTAAACTAATGAAAGTGCTAAGGAGAGGGTGAAATTGTACTCACAATTAAGGAGTACAATATATGACACTTCACTAACCTTAACATCAAAAGTAAGAATTGTAAACATTAGTTATTTGTTAGATTTGATAACTACATTGTTCTATAAGCAATTTCCTTAGACTTTGTTACTTATTAAAAAAAATCTTCATATCTATATATTATTATTTTTCAAATACATTTTATATAATTTCTATTTATTTTTTTACATTTTTATAAGACCTATAATTATTAAGAAAATTCATCCTCAAACTAATTAGAATTAGCATTTAGAATTTTGTAATTTACTTAGCTAAAATGTTATATACGTATCTATAAAATCTAAGTTAAAGAGTAATATTATAAAATTTTCTAAAAATTGCAAATATAGGAAATATTTTTTTTATAAATTTCAACTAGATTTAAATGTAACCTATATTTTTTGAGTTTAAACAACATGTTACATATTTGTTCAATGTCCTTCAATTAACCAAACATTTAATCACAAACATACATTTTACAATGATTATATTAAATTTTCCTTTCAAATTTCTAATATAATATTTAGAATATTTGATATTCTAGTATTCTAAGCTATTGTTTGGCATCAAATACTAGTAGGCATAATTGAATAATAGTAGTAGATTTATATTTTGTTAAAAAGATAAATTCTTCTCTTCTCTTCTACTTTATTCTAAACCACGTTATATCTTGGTGAGTCTAGGTAACTAATTTGAAATTTGAACACACACACACATCACTCTCTATGTACTTTACTTTAAATCTAATATCAACTATTTATTATCATTTTGAGAATTTGAATCTTAATCTCAACCCAATGTTTTGTGGGAGATACATTTTATAGAAAAGGAAACACCAAATTTTATAAGTTCATATTTCAAAACTAAGAGTATAATTTCTTTCTTATACTTAATAAAAAATTAATTATTTTTAATTCAAAGTTCTATCATTTGTTGTTGTTGTTATAGTGTGATGGTTAAGTCATGTTGTCTTGCCATCAAGGTTCAAACACTAATGAAATGCTTTTATAAATTGAAATAATACAATAAAACCTAATAGAATGTTATGTTGCCCAATGTTTGTATTAGGATGACATCCTCTATTTGTAATTGTAATGATTCTATCATTTATTAGAAAATTGTAATAAAGCAAGAATACCACAATTTTAATAAAAGAAAAAAAATTAAATAAATATTTTACATATGACAACAAAACATAATAGAATAGTGCAAAAAATAAATTACAAAACTCTAAATTAACAATGAACAATTAATTACACATAAATTAATTTTGTATTCTTACAGTTTTATCTAATTATTAATTTGATTTACTATTTTATAATAATAAGAATTAGAGCTCATACAATCAATAATACATTTTATGAATATAAGAAACAATTAACCTTATTCAATATTTTTAAAAAATTAAAACTATGCAACCATATATAGATATTAACAAGAGCTGCACTACATCATAGTTCCTGCCAAATGCTGGCAGAATCGATCTTGATTGTAAGTGTTATTTTACAGCACAACTTCAAAAGACAATATCAGAAAAATATGATTTCTATCTATAACCCATGGATTATACAAGTCCAAAGTCAAGGATTATTCAAGTCCAAAATTAGGTTTCTGCAGCTGATCAGTGCACTACATTAGCAATTATTATGTGAGATGAAGGAAGGACGACAATGAAAAACTTAAATTTGAGAAACCATTCATTGTGCTTTCATGGATTTCAATATTCTTTTCGAAAGCCCTATTTTGGGACAAGTGGGTAGAATGTTGGCTAAGGCTGTTGAGTCTGGCTTTATGCAATTGTCTATGCAAAAAAAACTAAATAGCACTAAGAAAACATTTTTTTTTACATTTATTAATTAAATTAAAAAGTGTCGTTCCAAAAGAACAAAAGAATCAATTAATGTGAATGTACACTACCGTCAAACTTGGTACAGGGGAATCAATTCACCAGAGTACCCAATTTCTTAACAAACATGAGTGCAGGAAATTGGTGAGAAGAACAGTCAAAAACATTAGAATGTACACAATTCCTTGATCTGTGGCGCTCCCTGCATTCAGTCATTTGATCCCAATATTAGAAAACAACACAAATCAAACTGTACTCACATGAAGTATTAAAACATGGATTAAAAAACATACACAGTTGATTTCACAACAATCTTTTTAATAAGTATGCATTTATCAATGCACGTAGTCATTCACACAGCATTCAAAAACAATATGTTCCCAACAACCCAACTCGTCAATTCATTAAAGCTGCTCTCAAGAGCCAAATTCTTCAATTCATTAAAAACTAGATGGGTATTTGTTGAATTCAAAGACCATTTCTAAAATCGTAGGCCCAACTCTCAAAAAGCATAGGAAGATCCACAGTGGATTATGCTAACATTGTACTAATATTTTCAAATGACTCTTAAAATATTGATGTGGGTGATCATGCACTGAAGAGCCCAACTCTTTGATTCAAAGATTGAGATGGGTTTTTTTGTTGAAAGGAAAGGCCATTTCAAAAACCCTAAATGCTACTCTCTAAAACCATAAGGTCAAAATTGGCTCTTAGGCAAAAGGTCCATAAGAAGATCCACACTAACTACTAATCTACTCATGTCAAACTATTCTGACGAGAAGAAGAAAAAAAGCATACATGGCGGAGCAGCCATAGTGCATGTCACTAAATATCTGAACACCATTTTGTCCAAGAGAACCCTAGTAAATTTTGGGAATGTTCTCTTAAAACTTATTACAATCTTTCTCAATTTCACGCATGGCAATGCTCTTGTCAAAGTGTTCCAATATAGCATTAATAAAATCTAAAGGAGTGATGCCCATACACTCCTTGTTCTCCTTCTCATAGCATGTAACCAAAGAGACTATTTCATGCAGGAGCACTTCTCCATGAAAGCTTGGGTCTATTATTTCTAATGTGAGGCATTTCTGCAGGATACAAAGATAGTGTGGGCACCTTTCTATTCCCGGAATGTTGCCACCTCTTTTCTTGCATGAACAAAACTAAAACCTCAATTGCCAAATGTTCATCCTAATCATTCTTGATGTAGTCTCTGCAAAGACGGTGATCTTTAGAAACCAGTATCCCAAGACCTCGAGGGAAGTGGGTTCTCTTGCAGAGTTCAAATTAGTGCCTCAAGGGAAGTGGGTTCTCTTGCATTGGGAACATATAAAGCTTCTCAGACATCCTACAACTGCTGATTCAACGAATAATAATATGCCAAAAAAAAAAAATTATTACCGGCCTTAAAAAACTTACAACTTCGCTATAAGAAGCAAATGTATAGCAAATATTTGGAAAAGCTAAAATTTGATTGGTTGTATCAAGGTGGATTAATCATGCTTTAAGTATCGCCCCTCCGCAATAGTTTTTGCCATGGCGGGAACTAATAAGCACATCACGTTGATAGAAGTGTAAAATTTTATTAAGTTACTTTACACACATTTCAGATATGTCTTGATGCTCTAACAGTTTTATAACTTGACTCCATTATATTTTTCCTTCAATGGAATTGTCAATTTCATGTGCTCGCTAAGCCCTCTTTAAAAGTAAGATTTAGATGGTCTCCTTGTTAGAGAATACAACCAAAACTATCAAAATAAAATGAAAAAACGAAGAAAGATTTGGACAGAGGAGTATCCATTTTTTATTTAATTGAAAAATTCAATACTCGTTAAAATTTTCTTGTCGGCTGGGTTGACCAGTGTATCCATAAGATTTTTCACTTTAGCAGTTTGATTGGTGGTCTTAACCATAATTGTGTTTTTTTTCTTTCAATAAGTTTTCTTTTTCGGGAGTGTGTTGATTATAATATTGTGAATATGATCATTGTGATAAGAAGATATAGTTAGTCATGATATTATGACTGTTAATTCTTATTTATATTTATTTTTTAATTTCTTTTAGTGGGGATAATTTGTTTCTAGAAATAGAGGTCATAAGTTCAAATTTCATACAAGGTAAGGTACATACATCTTGTTTGTACCATAGTTAGATGTTTAGACGGCTCGTATTTTATTTCCTTTCTCTTCAGTAACGTATTAAAAATTGATGGTCATTAAATAGAGGTGTCTAGAATTTAATATTTTGATTAATGGTAAAAACAGGTTTTGAAGGGACCCGAAACCCTGTACAAAGAAAAAGATTAAGATAGAGCATAAGGAATACATCATACACAATAGATCAGCCATAACAAAAGGCCACCATCTCCAAGAAGCCACCCAAAAGAGCTCAACCAAAGAAACACCCACACCGTTGCATAAGCTAAAACATTAGAAGTCCGCAACAAAAGCTAAACAAGCTATCTTTTAGTACCCTTCAAATGAGATCGCAGTGTCATGTCAAAAGAGGAGGAGGATTTCTTAGAAATTTTTCCTTTAACTGTAATCCAACCATCTTCAACACTAGAAGCCTTATCCTGCCAGCACAAAGAATCCAAAGCTGAAGAACCAGCCCCCAAGAGTGAGGAAGAGTCACATAGTGAAACAACCAGCATAGGACCACCATAAGATCTAGCCAAAGGACGATCAAGAAATGGATCTGTAATGTCATAACCAACACCTAATAAAATACCATCATTTTTCAGAAAAGCCAGCACCCACCAAATCAACGAAAAATCTGGTATCACCCAGCGTAGAAAGAGAAGGTTCAGGTCCAGCAATCGGGAAAGGGACAAAACCAACAGCCCCAGTAGACCCTTCAGGAACATTAATATCAGGACATAACCCAACCTTCGTACTAATTTTATTCAACAATTTTATTATGATTATTTATTAAAAGTTACAATTGTACTCTTAAAATATATATAATAGATACGCATAAATAAATATAATATTTAAAAAAATAATATTCTATTCAATGTCTTCATTTTCATATACTAATATCTTCTTCAAAACTTGATTATAGTTTATAATAAAATATTCAAATATAATTATATAACCATAAAATTTAAACTCTAATAATAATATTAACTAATATGTAATGATATTCACTAGTCATTTGATAAAAGATGTTAAACTTCAATAATAGATAGAATAATAAATAATCACACTCCTTATATTAGTTAGTATCAATATTTATTATTTCGTCTCCTTCAATATTTTTACATATGCTTTGATTATAATAATTTTCATACAATATATTGAAAGAAATAAATAGCTATTTAAGTATTAATAAAAGAACTTCAGAATAATTGACTCTTATAATTGAGAGCACTCATTAAGGATAAGGATCGGATCTAGTCAACAAACATGTTTTTACTATTTAATATTCCTCTTTACTTTATTGCGAATGGAATGATTTTTTTTTAATTGAAACAAAATGATTGTCGTAGGGTAATCATACAGACGACAACTTACGTAGAAATGTAAAAGTAAGGATACCTTACTCAAACCTAAGATATTTCATTATATTATAATAAATTCATTTTCCAATTCTTCAATATCAATTTTATCAATATTTTTATATTCCAAAAAAATACATATTAATAAACCATTCATCTTAACAAAAATGCAAATATCAAGCTTAATTTGAAGCAACTTTCAAAAGCACCTCCATGAATTCCTCTACCATACTTGGATCTTAACAAAAAAGGCCTAGAAAGGTATAATTTCACTACCATTCTTAACACATGTTTATTACACCTTAACTATTCTCTTAATACTAGTTGTGAATAGGAGAAGATCCTGTGTCAGGTTCCGTTCTAGGAGGCAGCTTCTGCCCACTTCTAGCCTCTACCTGAACCAAAAAACATTAAACTAGCAATTGCACCCCAATGAGGTGCAATGGTTACGCTGATAGGAAGATATACTTGGGCAATATATTGAAGAGCGGGGGCTAGGGGAGGCGATTTTGATACAATGTATTTTCCTTAAAACATAAAGAACAAAAGGAAAAATGATGTCTTCATATTATCCACTTGAGTGCAGGCGACATTGTTGTTCAATATGAATGTTGGATACTTGAAATTGGCTCGTTGTAGTTGCTTTTGGCAAAAAACAATCAGCCGGAATAGATTTCTACAAAAGAGAGAATTGTAAAATTTTAATTAAATCATATAGCTAAAAGCAATAGGTGAAACAAAATATGTTTTAGCTTGGAATGTGAAAGTTAGATGACATGTTTTCATCTTAGCTGTGTGTGTTTTTCATGTTTATGAATTGTGTCGCAATTTTATGCAAATGTTGTGGTATTGAAATATGATTCCATTTGTTGTTACTATCATCCTCTCGCATTCCAAGCATATCAAGTTCACCAAGGCTAACATTGTTTAAGGGTCCCATTTGCAAAAACAATTGCCATTTGTTCATCTCTATTACCTCCCTCATGTTCATGCCATTGTCACTCTCTTCCTCTTCTAAGCTTATTTCCTATTGGGTGGTGTGAATAACGTGTCATACGTCATATTTGGTTGTATTCATTTGCTTCTAATTTGTGATTATTGATTCCTTTCTAAGGCCTATGTCAATTTCTATATGGGAAAAATATTTATATAAGAGAATCTTTCCCCAATAGAACATTTCAAATTATTCTGAGTGTTCCTTTGGGATATTGTAGAACTTTTGGAATACATTGAGAATGGCTTTTACTTCTCTATTTCCATTTGCATTGTCTATGACTTGGAGAGTGGGAGAAAGATCTTGCAGTATTTCTTTTGGAATTTTTAGGTTTATATAAAACTAGTTTTTTTTTTCAAATCAAAGTGTTTTTAAAAGATTTTACATTTTTTTAAAATCAAATATAAAAAGGCAACTCTTAGAAATTATTACTTGCATTTGTAAACAAATGTAAATCGTCTTAAAATTAAACATTTACAATCAATTAATATATAATATATTACTTCGTGAAAGAGAATATGTTTTATAAAATTATAATATTTTTTAATGAGATAATAAGTTTATATATCATAATTAATAATATTGTTTATCAAACATCTTAAAATATATTTAATGTTATTTAAACTCGAATGTATTACTAAAAGAATAAATAAATTTAGTTTTCCTTCTATTTTTATATAAAAATTTGTTACTTATAAATTCTTAAAAGGAAAATACCTAAGCAAAATAATGAAGAATACTATCTTACAGATAAGTGTATCGTATTGACATGGTACTCTTTAATATTAAAGTTTAAACTAAAGAATTTGTTAAAATATTAATTAACTTAAAATAGTACTTTTGATAGCTCTTGTGATAATGTTATGCATTTTAATTTAAAGCTTTAATTATTTAGGAGCTCTAAATCTCATTTATATTTGTATAGCTTCTTATGCTTTGTAAGTTATAAGTTATTATTGTTTATTTGAATATTAGATATTTTATATAATATATTGGGAATGTCTATAATCAAAACACAAAACACTAGACCATGGTTGTGCTTAGATGCCACAAAAAGAAAAAATAGCAATGATATTTTTTAAATTGAAACATTTCATCTTAAACTTCATTTATAAGTGGAAAGAGTGAAAATATTATTTTAGATCTCCATTCAATAATACATTTATATTTTTTTTTTTCCTTAATAAATGATACAACTATTGCTAATATACTTTGGATGTTTCATTGTCTCTAAGCTATAATTATAAAATAAATTACTTATAATTACTAAAAATGAATTTTTTAAATCATTGTTTATAAAATACATGATGTAAATAAATTTAGGAAACAATAGTTAGAGCTCAGTCCATAAACATGCATAATATATATCTTAATAAGTTATTACATAATATTAATATATTACAATATGAAAAATTAATTTAATATTAAAACACTACTTATTATAAGTTTGTAAAAAATATTTAATTAGTAAAATATTTTTTAATTACATATATTCACTTATCATAAATGATTTTATGAATTGATTATAATATAAATTTTTTAATTTAATATTATATTAAATTAGTAAAATATTTTTTAATTAATAGGTCTATTTTTTTTGTCATGGATTTGCATTATTGTCATGACTTGTCAACCATAAGTTTAATACAAAATTAGTTTTAATGTGCATCATGTGATAGTAGATTACCGAGTGAATAAATTACATAACTCTTGGTGAGCTTTCCTTGAGCAACAAGAGGCTTAAACCATATTATTGTTGCAGTTAATGCCAAACAATTTTTAAAATTTATTTTAATACTTTTTTTTAAATTGAAAATTCAAACTAAATCCATATTATCATACAAATAGTTGAACAAATATTACATAGGGCCTGCCATTGAGATCCTTTGACCTATCCCGGAGAGATGTTCTCACCCAAATCTTATTATATTTTCCTTGGTCCATTCAAAAGCAAGCACAATACAACCTTATTCTTTGTCTTTTACAGAAATGGAAGTCTTTCTACCTAATGAATAAAATCAGTCATTAAATTAGAATCAAAGTCCATATTGTAAGCACCTAAATGATATCAAGTACCTTTTACTCCCAGGGTCAATTTATTGACGCAGTACCTTTTGCAACCATGGTAAACACATAACGATGAAGCACTAACTATGCAACCACTGTAAGCAGATAACGACGAAGCAAATACCTATGCAACCACGGCACAATGAAACAATACTTATCCAACTGCAGTTAAAATACGATGATGCTTTGGCTTAAATATATTTCCTCGGAAACCTCCAACTGTCTAAACATTATTGCTACTATGGTTGTGCGCTATGGTAAATAATAATAGATGATTACCTCAAAATGTATTTCATTTAAAAGATGTGTGAGTTTAAACTGTATTATTACAATAACTGCACAGCTACACTGGACAACAGACAAAAAATGATCTCCTCGGGATGTCTCTTAAAATTCATAAGGACTTGTCACAGCAGCAGAAGGACACAAAAGTAATGGATGCCTCTCCTTCCACATAATAAGTAAAAACATGTTCTCAAAATCCAATCAGATTCGACCCACTGGACGAATAATAATCTTGCTTAAAACTAATTCACCATAATCGACCCACTCTATGAAAGAATTCAAGGAAGGAGGAGTTTTTATCTCTTACCAAATAAAAGCATCATGGCCAATACCCAGTACGCCATCGAAAAAGAGTGCTTCGATGAAAGAATGTTTTGTGGTGTTATGGAAAAAGATGGCTGTCTAACGTTGTTTATATAATAAGTAGTGTGAAGCCAAAATAGACGGAAGGCTAAGAAGGTTAGACAATACACGTGAACACGGATGGGAAGAAGGAAAGCTGTTCATGTTGACGAGACCACCTCCACGGGATGTTTAGTGTTCCAGGGCTTTGTGACAGGAATGGACATAGCTGGCAGATTCCATTCTCTACAACACAGTGATCAACAGAGGAATTGTATAAACGAGTCTGGCTTTTCAGAGAAAATAAACTCCAAGCCCAACACATTCTCAATAGTCTTCTTTCTCCGTAAGTTTCCGCGTTACTTGCAGAGTTTGTGAATAGCTTGCTTTCTAGGACAAATTAGAAAGAAATAAAAGATTTTCCTAAGACTGAAATCAAATTTGAAGCAGCCCTGAATCCTAATTCCGAGCCTTTGAGCCAAAATAAATTTAGAAAAGAGGGGCGAGTGAAGGGGATTGCGAACTCCAAAGCTGGGATACTCTGCAAGATGTGCTTTACACTCCAACCTATACTCTGTAAGACGTGGTTTACACTCCAACAGTGTTATACCTTCCTGCAAATCTGTAAATGCCTGCAGGAGAAAAGTTATGAGGATTACATAAAGGTTCTGTTCCTGTACGTCGGACAGCAGAGAAATAACGTGTACGAGTAAGAAAGCTGGCAGTTTTCAACTTATTTACTTTACAGGTGCAAGGGGAAACGGTTTGTGGATAGCTGTTTCCCGGTGTGAAATAGTTTGAAAGCAGTTTCCCGGCCGGACAAAAATCAAACATGACAAAAATCCGGTGCAACCCCATAGGAGATGCCTATTGGCTAAATATCTTCAAATCAGTTTTACCAAAGTAATCCTTACACGATATTTATATTTTTAGAATTAGTTTTACCAAAATAATCCATCAAAAATATTTATATCACTGTAATTTACAGTCAAAAGTAATTTTACATTGCCGAGCAGAAACCACAGTTAATTCTTTTGCCGTTGTGTTAAGTTATTTTTCCGAACAAAAACATAAGTAGGATAAGTTATTAAGCAGGGAGAAAAAATGCTTTAGTAAAAAATATTTGAGATTCTCCTTTGAATCATGGAATCTCTTCTGCAAGTCAACTGGAGCGTTCTCCGCTGGATTGGTATATTCAGATAGAGTGCAGCAAATGATACTAGGTTAGAAAGTAAATAAATTATATATCAACAGAAATATTACTTTTGGGACCACAAATGACAGATTTGATCAGAAAAGCTGAAGTTAGAAATCTTAGACATTGATTGCCAAAATCACACTAACTGATATATTGTATAAAATAACTAGGTACGATCACGACGCTTGCTTTACATATGGCAGAACAATGGAGATGCATTATTCTGAAGTTTAGCTGAACATTGATTTATCATATCCCAAGACTGTCGAAACAGTTTGACAAACATGTGATCCTTATCTAGAGCTAGAACTAACACCCACAACTTTCAACTTTCACTACCATAATCTGTAATCTACGCATACATATTCAATTATTCGTCGTTAAGCAGGGGTAGAAGTAGAACCAACACACACAAATTCCACTTGCTTTTTCTCTACGCATACATCCTTCCTATGCAACGGCAACGTCAGCGTCTTCCACTTGTTTTTTTGCTTCTCGTTCTTTATGGGGATTCTTTGTTTCAGATCCTGTTTCCTTGCCTGATTTTACTGTACCCTTGCCTCTCGGGTGGTCATCATGTCCTGGAGGAGGTCCTTTATTTATGCCTGGGTCTTGGGGACCCTTCGTGCTCTCAGTGGCAGCCTGCACCCACAAACAGCCACCAAAATCCAACAATTAAAGAAATTGTTTGTAAAAATGTTGATACCAACGAATTGCTCATTTTTTTCTTTTGCGAACCCTTCTTAGACTTAAGCCCAGAAAAATAAACTGTGGAGAAGAAGTACAATTACTCTCAAGATCTTAAACAGTCCTTGTGTTCTAAACTAGACTCTACAGCAAGCAATTAAAATAAAATTATGCCCACATCTGTTACTAAAATACTAAAACTCCTCCTAACTTGCAACTATACAAAAACAAAAAAAAATATCAATCTCTAATAGTTGTTTAATGTTATGTAGATTGTAATACTTACGGTAGAAAACAGCTGAATAAGCCCTCCATGTTTTGGTTTCCTGGCGAAGATATTGGTACTTTTCTCGGCCAACTTGGCATCTTCTCCTGAAAGAATACACTCAAAATCAAACAACAGCTAAGAAGAAAGATATAAAAAGAGAAATATTTATTCATGTTTTGATTGAACAAAAAAATTCCCTCACCAGTATTATCTCCTTTTGAAAGAAAAGGGAGGCCTCGTTGAACAAAATTCAGATTTCTGAGAGCAGAGGGATTGGAGAGTTTGAGACCTCGCATCCAAATGTGAGCCATGTTGAGGCAGTGGTAGGATTCAACATTGGTTCTGTTTATAAATACTATTCTTCCCAAGTGAGTTGAGTCCTTCACAGAAAGTGTGGAGAAATTGCAGAAGACAGGCAGGATGTTTCGCAGAAGTCATCATCATATAGCACACTTGACCGTATGCATTAATTAATTAAAAGTCAGAAAACTTTCTATTCTAATTTTTAATTTAATCAATAAAAACTGTGAAAATCCTCCATTTTTTTCGCATACAAGAGAGTTTCGGCGTGATAACCTATTTTTGTCGTTTTTACGATAGTGGTAAGAATTTTCGCTATCAACATCTCTTTCAATTGTCGTGCATGGTATGCTTAAATTATTGCAAGTCTCTTTCTAAAGGTAAAATTATTGACGACATGAATTTGGTATAGATGTTTTTGTAATTCAAAATTTTACCAAGGTACTTTCGTCCAACATGAGTATAAATTGTAAACAATAATCTTATGTTGTTTTGGTGTAATGGATTGAATATTAAAAAAATTTATTTGTTTTTTTTTTTTATTAAAGGGCAATTCAATCAAATCATAAACATAAAACATGCAAGGAGAAAGGATATTATGACATGAATATTTTTGTACAGATAATTTAGTTGAATGTGAACTTGAAACTGGAAGATACCTCAACTTTCTAATTTCTTCCATCTATTTTATAGTCACTTTAGCTTTTTTCTAGTCATTTTGAGTTTCTAATCTAATTTCTTTTTCTCCTTGACTAGTTCCTCTTTTTATATCTTGCTCCATCTCTAAGATCAACTTTTTATCCCTATTTTTTCCTTTCATCTTTTATGTGTCTCTACATCTCCTTAAAAGCTTAGTTCACAATTGTCCAACCATGTTCTCATTTCCCAAGTTATTACTTCAAGAATTACAAGTTTGTATAAAATCTTTGATCTATTTTACTTTATTTCTTATGTAGCTTTCATAATTAAATTCCAATTGGTTTGAAAAAAACTTGATCTATCTTGTTTTGTCCACCTCTTCATTCCCACTTACACTCGTGTTCCTTTGGATATGAGACATGTGTTACCATTAGGGGGTCACGTGCGTAATCCTTACTTAGGTCAACATGTTTAATGAAAAGCTTATTCTTGCTTGACTAAGCTCAATTTAATGATTCCTACTCAGCTTAATATTAATGAAATATGGTCCCTATAAATCTATAAAAGAAGTCTTCTTACCTTCATTTTAAGAATGCACACCAAGGCAAGTACACCCAAATGGGAGGTGAAAAAGTGATCAAATTTATTTTTAATTCTAAACAGCATATAAAACATGCATGTTATATCATGCTCACATTATAACATTTGTGCATTATATAACATTATAACATTTTTACATTTTACAATCCAAAAAAGGAAAAAAAGGGGTTAAAAAATATGAGAACACTCTTAAATGCTTAAGTGCATTAGAGTGATCCCTAGATGAGTCAATCAAAATGTGGTGTATAAAATAAAATCTACTTTAAATATTGTACAAGAGGATTTCTCCTAAAATCACCTAAATACAAGTTCAAATCCTGCTAGGTGTAGGGTATGTATGCCTCGTTTATAGCACAGTTAGGTGCCTCCCTGATGCAGGAGCATCCTAGGTGTAAGACCAACCTTGCATCACCCAAAAATATTTCTATTTTTGTATTCAATAAGGGTTATCTTGTGCAGAGCTGCTATTTATGGAAACTTGCTATTTTTAGTAAGTTGGTCATCCGATCTCGAAATGTTCTGATTTCTTCCTTGAAGGTTCATTTTGGTCATATCAGCCTGCCAATAAAGTTTCATTGACAGATCAAGTCTAGCTTTGTAGATATTGAAGATTTTTGATATTGGCAACAAGGTACAGAAACTTTGAGCTCAATTTTGAAGGCTTTAGAGGTCCCAGATGAGGTCAAAAATTTGGGTGACAAGCACTTATGCAAATCAAGGCTGTAGAGCGCTTCGTGGCCTTTTCGGAATGGGGTTATAATAGTCAATCGGGTCAACTGGTGATAACTTATGGTCTTCGGAAGTTGGGTCACCTGAAATAGCGGAAAATGATTTTCCTTCAAAATTTATGTTTGGGTTTCAAAAGTTATTTTGAGCCGACTTTGATGTAATAAATTGTAAAATAAAATAATTCTAAGTTTGGTCAGCCTTGTTGGCTAAAAATTCTGGAACCTTCCCAGGCGGTGGGAAAATTGTCTATATAAGGAAGGTTGTAGTGTTGTCTTAGGCAGCTCGGGACAGTTCTGGGTAGTAGATCTGGGTAATAATTTGAGGCTTTGTCCTACAAAATATTGTAAGGGAATGCCCATGTGGCTTTGCATATTGTAATTCTGAAAGTTTGTAATTCCACATTTGTGGAGATAATAAGAAGCTCATTTTCTGTTCTTGCATATTGTTGTTGTTTCTCTATTTCTATTATGTGTTTGTGGTATTAAGGGGAGCACCCTTCATCACTCCCACAAGGAGTACGAGGTAGTCCCATATTGATCAAATCACCATGTGTAGACCCAAAAACATATGATTGGTATTGTCAATTATAAAAGGACCTTTCCTTTCAAGGGAGGAAACAATCTTCATGAATAGGTTGTCATGATTTTGAACTATGGTAGGCTAGTTTTGGGGGAACTCTTAAATTTATAATTCATGAAGGGCTTTCATATATTTTATTCTTTTCAATTAATTAAGAGATACTAGTTATGCGTATTTGGATAAGAGTCACCCTCATTATATATATCGAATATGATTACTCTATTTAATGTTGTACATGATGTTTTGAAATACAACTCGCTGTTGCACGTTCTATAATGCGCGTAACACATTGATAGGTAGGCAATTTTCAAAAGAGAGTGGGAGGCATGTATATTAGTTTATGTGTAATTATGTTGAGTTTGGACAAGGAAAGCAATTTTTTAGTTTTTTTGTCATGTTAAGTTTATATAAAATATATATTATTTAATTTCAACTATATGTTAAAAAGAGTAAATATATTAGTGTTTTCCAATTTTAGTAATCTATCATCAAGAAAATATTAAGTTTAAGATTATAAAAAAAATTATAATTAAAATACGATTATTAATGAGTAATTTGTTGGTGGTCATTACTTTTAATATTAAAATATAATTATCTTTGGTTGTGTAGTGTTGCCGTATCATTCGGAGTATGATATAAGTTGAGTGAGTTAAAGAAGAAGAGGAAGTGAAATGTTGTGAAGTTGAAGAACTTAACTAGGCAGCTAATACATATTGGACAATGTTAAGGTTATGTTGATATAATTATTTTCTACTTTAAACATTTGATTATATCAAGTCGGTAAATAAGAGTAGTCAAGTTGGTAAACAAAACTATATTGGTTACCGAGTAGGAAAAAGTCATTGGGTAAAAGGAAATTAATTTCGATAAAGAGAAATGAAGTCAAGACACTGAGTAGAAGGTTTCAGTTACCAAGTGAAGTAAACCGAAATTCAGTTGAAGAAAAAGAAGTGAGCCACCGAGTAAGGAACATAAATTAAATACAAGGATCAAAACAACATTTAATGATGAGCTGGAAGATTATAAGAATGAAGAAGAGTTAGTTGATGAGATCTACATTCATGAAAATTCAAGGTGATGATCTATGGTATAGATCTAAGTGAAAAAAGGAGAAGGAACAAGTTCCAAGAAATTTCAAATTCTGAGGTGATGATAAAATGTTTTACTAAGCTCTAAATTAATTGAATTAGTTATGAGGATGATCGGACGGTTGAAATTAATCAAAGGAAAACATAATAAAGGAGATTAAGAGGCAAAACAAAGTCTATATAAAGGATGAAATTATCCGAAGAAAAGGCTGGCAAGTTGAAGGGTTGACGAGTTAGTGACTGATGCTGTGAAGAAGGAAAAAGGTTGAAATTTGAGTCAAAAAGCTGAGATTGATGAAGTGTTGAAGCTAGTGGAAAGTGAAGGAATCAAGTGAAGATAAAGAGCGCACAAGGGATCTAATTAAGAAAAAGGTAGTTGCAAATTTAAAGATCAATTTATTCATTTTTCCTTATTAACATTTGTAATAGAAAAATCTCTTAATCGAGTGGACCTAACAGTCTTATTGTAAATCCTTGCAAAAGGTTGCATTCTAAAAGAGTGTTTAAAGACATCTAACTAGGCCACTCCTAACAAGGTGAAGATCCTAATAGATCTAAGACAAAACCCCTAATAGGCTCACATTTAACAATGTGCATTATAATCTTTATTTAGATTGACTTTTAACTGATCATACTTCAAAAAAGTATTTCTTTAGTGAGTGACAATTCCCACAATAGTTTTTCCCAAATTGGGGTTTGACATTAAATACTGGTGTTATATGTGTTGAATTTTTATTGTGAATGTTATTGTTGATTGATAAAGTTAATTTACTATTGCTGATTACTATTGAAGTGTGTCTGACTAAGTTGAATCAATGAAAGTTTTTAAGGTACAAAGAATCTAGGATTTCTGATTCACCCCCCTCTATGTAATTCAACAATTGGTATTAGAGCTAAGTACTCTAAAGGGATAAGTTTGAAAGACTTGAGTAAAAGATCCAAAGATGTATAGGAGAGAAGTACCAAAGTTAAACAAGGATAGTTTCTTTACATGGAAAAGAAGGATGAGGTTATATCTATCTAGAATTGAAGAATATGCACTCAACCATTTGGATAATTACTACACTCCACTACCTCCTAGAACTATGACACTTGATTAGATGAGAAAAAAGTAGGAACGCAACTCAGTAAGGATTGAAATTACTTCTTCCCTAACCGATGCTGAGTTCAATAACATAAAGGATTGTATTACTGCAAAAGAGATGTGGGATAATCTTACACTTGTTTATGGAGGCGACCTGTGTGTACATAAAGAAAAGGTTGATAGTCTAAGAGGAAAATTTGATAAGATGAGAATGAAAGAATACGAGAACATTGCACAATATAGTTTCAAAATTAAGGAAGTGGTAAGTGCTATCAAAGGCGCTAGTGAAACATTAACCGGAGAAGAAGTGGTAAGAAAAATTCTTAGAACTCTTTCACCCAAATATGTTATTTGAGTCTCCGCTATTCAGGAACTGAGATCCATACCTAATAATATTGTTACTCTTGATGCTTTTATTGGTAAGATGACTGCATTTGAGCTTAGTAATTTTGATAATAGTTTAATGAAGATTGAAACAACTTTTAAATCATCTTTAAGCATTGGTAGTTCAAGAAGAGAAAGAGAGAATCACTATAGTTCAGGTGAAAGTGACTATAATAGTATCCTAACCGAAGAAAAAGAACAAGAAAATTTGGAAGCACTATTGGCAAAGAGGCTACCAAGAGGAAAAGGAAAGTATAAAGGTAAACTGCCTCTAAAATATTTTAATTGCATCAATATTGGTCATATTGCATCTAGGTGTCCTAACAATGACATGAATGATAAAAGTGAGAAGAAGGAGAACTGATACCAAAGGTTTAGATATTACATTGACAAAGGAAAGAAATCATGCTACCTACCTGAGGAAGGAATAATCGATGATGAATCTGAAGAAATAGAAGAAAGTGAGGAAGTTTTCTATGTTTCAATGAAGGATGATTCAGAAGAAGAAAGATATGAAGATGAAAAATCCCTTATTTCTCAAGTTAGAAAAACTGACCCATGGATAATTGACATTGGTTGCTCACATCATATGACTAGTGACATTGATAAGTTTGAGAACTTGGAAGAATATGATGGAGGATTTATTAGATTTGGAAATGATGCTTCGTGTTTTGTAAGAGGAAAATGATCTATTATGTTGAATGGAAAGATCAAATGTGATAATGCTTAATGGGTTCAAGGACTAAAGTACAACTTGTAGAGTGTTGTACAATTGAACAACACTGGTCATCGACTAAAATTTCAAAATAGAAAAGTGAAGATCTATGACATTGCTGGAGATTTGATTGAACTAGTGAACAATCAAAAGGTACCTTATTCTATCATGATACTACTAAATTTTTTTTCTTGTTTATTAAAGTTGAGGATATATGGCTATGACATAAAAGATTCTAGGGTGGTCCCACAATAGTGTGTCTCACTATTTGGCCAACTTTGACACAGAGATCAACATTCTGAGAAAAAAATTACTTTCGAACACTTGTTGCCACAAAACTATTAGGAATTTGAAGATGATGTAAACTAGAGTCTTTTAGAATTTTCTTTCTAGTTTCTAAATATATTTTTAAAACAAAAATTAAAATTCATTTTTCCTTCTCCTTTGAAAAGTGGTTTGTGTGAAAAACTATGTTTTTAAGGAGCTACCGTAACTTGGATCAACATAACTTTTTTTTGAAATATGATAACGATGTAATTCTTTCAAGATTATATTTGTAACTTCAATATCTAAAGGATGCAATTGGTTTCATTCATTTTGGGTCAATATTTCATAGTTTATTAAGTTCTATTGTGACAGTAACTATAATTTAGACATAAGGTCACTTGGATCACTCTAACTTGATCTATGTATATTGAAATTCATTTTTTCTTTTTTTTGTAGAAAGGTAACACAAATACTCTTTTCTTACATATTTTTCATAATTTTTTTTTTGTAATTTACTATTTTTCCCAAAGTCTTGAAGAGACAGGTTGTTGAATGACCAAACAACCTATGTTTAGTTAAAGTAATATTTAAAAGTGATAATGAACTCAATATGTATTAAAATCATATTCATTAGAAAACTTGTTCTGAATAGCATCATACTACATAGATAGGTTTTCAAATGGATTCATTTGATTTTCTAAAACATAAAGTCGAAGTGATTTTTTTTTCAGCATTTTAATAGGTGCAAAGGAGACTCCATTGTAGGTATGAACAAGGAGCATAGATGTTATATCAATGTTTTTTTAATCTAAGAGGCTTTGAGCTAACCATTTGTAATTAATTACTTCAAATGGAACCTCTCAAGGCTTAAATCATCATATTTTATTAAAAATGTGTTATTTCAACAAAAATCAACATGTCTAAAAAAGTGGGACACACTATTATGGGACCACCCTCTATCATGTGAACTTTGACAATTTAATTAATGTGACCAAAAATAATAGAGTTAGAGGTTTACCGAAATTGAGAAAGCCTGATAAAGTTATGTGTAAGAAATGTCAGAGCGGTAAGATGACTAAATAAAGTTTCTCAAGAAAGTCTTACTCATCTAATGGTATATTGGAATTAGTTTATACTGATCTCTGTGGTCGTATGAGAATACAAAGCTATTATGGTGATCGATATTTCATTTTGTTTGTTGATGACTACTCAAGAATGATGTCAGTAATGTTTCTAAAATAAAATTATGATGCATTCCAAATGTTTAAATGGTACAAAGAAAGAGTTTCAAACATGTAAACAACTGAAATGTTTAAGATTTGATAGAGGAGGTGAATTTATCTCTGATGAATTTACTATATTTTGCAATGAAAATAGAATCAAAAGACAAGTCTCTACATCAAGAACTCCACAATAAAATGGCATAGCAAAAAGAAGAAACAAATCAATAGTTGATTGTGTTAGAACATTGTTGATTGTAAAAGAGGTTGCACAAACATTCTGGAGAGAAGCCATTAGTACTTTTGTCTACACTCTCAACCAAGTACAATTGAAGAAAGGTACAAATATAACTCTTATGAAATCTAGTATGGGCATACACCGAATGTTAACTACATTAAATTTTTTGGAAGGAGGTCTTACATTCTAAAAGATACTAGGAATGGAAAGTTTGATTCTAAAGGAGATTAAGGTATATTCCTAGGATACTCCACAAAGAGAAAAACTTATAAATGTTTGAATAACCTGCTATTAACAAAATTGTGGAAAGTGAAAATGTGAGAATTGATGAATTTGTAGAAAGAAATGAAGAAGATAGAAAAAAGGAACCAGAAGATTATCAAAGATTTGTATATGTACATGAAGGAATTTTTGGTACTTTACCCGAGAAGCAATAAGAAACTGGGGAAACAGTTGAGCCTCAACCAAGAGAAGAAAATGTTGAAGAAAAGTCTACTGAGCCTGTTTTAGCAAAATATGTGAGAAGACACCACTTACCGAGAAAAATTATTGGAGACAAGAATGTAGGAGTCATGACAAGAATGTCCCAATCAGAATGTCCTAATCGTGCAATTTCAATCAATAGAAAGAGTGTGACGCATAATCAAACTTCCAGTTGAATAAATGAAGGTCAACAAGTTTCCCATGGTCCTTGGAAAATTTTTTGCAATCATTTGTTTATTCTTGTACTAGTGAGATAAAACTAGTAGTACTTGAAATGCAAGTTAGAGGGAATGAATATTGTTAAGAGATTTTACTGATAATTAGAAAGCCAGTTCAGATTTTTGGCCCAACAGGTTAGCTCCAAAGTCACCAACAACAAGAAAGTTATGGTAAATCATCTCGAAGAGTTGATATAATGTTAAAGCACAACATAGTATCTGAAAAGTTCTCATTTCCTTGAAAAGTTTTAGGGAAACATTTTTTTGAAAAGATAATTTGATTGTCTATTCTATCTCTGTCAGCGTAAAATATTCCTTAAACATATGATCATCTCAATATCAATAGAGTGTCATACGATGACTATAAATATTTATCCATAATGTTAATAAAAATGTTGGGAATGAATGTTGAATATATCCTATGGTGGAGTATTTGTAGCCATTCTGTAGCAATTGTAGTTGCATTCATAACGGTGGTTGTCATTGATGTCAACACAACGACCTACAAGAGATTAGGAGAGAAGCAGACAGTGTTTGAATTAGTGCACATGGAGTATTAAAGATCAAGCTATGCGGAGTTGAGGACCTACTCTATATTGTGTCCTAAGATTGTGGTCAAGAGTGCGTATGGAAATTCAATTATTCATGGTAGTTATGTGTAATTCAGTGGAAGCAGTATACAAGCAGTGTTCTTGAGAAGCGGTTTGTGGTAATTGGATGATATCTCCTAATCGGGATAGAATCTAAGCATGCGAAGTTGTACAGTTGATGAAGACACTTTGGTAGAAACCTAGATAAGACAGCGTAGTCAAAGGTCGCACGTGTGAAGATTTATTGTATTTGGAAGCCGACAATTTTATGTAATTATGAAATATTATGTAACTTGTAAAGATTTGTATTTTGTAATTGGTTAGGCCTTGTATGCTGACTCATTTGTAATTATTTGAGTGTGGTATAAAGGAAGGATTGTTTTCCTTATTGTAATGAATGTCATAGAGGTGAATTACATAATTAAGAAAAATATGTTGTAAGAGGATATGCGAATTGTAGAGATCTGATACTGAGATTTGGTGAAGCAGTTGGTGCAGTTTGGAACAGACAGAGGAGAAAAGATAAGTTGATGAGATCAATAATTATTTGGTATTATTCTATTTGAGTAATATAGAGATCAGTTGGACAGTGTGTTCAATGATCTTGCCCCTGAAGCTATTTGGGCAGTGGGTCCTTCTATCTTCCATAACTCCTAACCGGGTTAGAATTTTTAATAGGGATTCAAAGTCTCCTAACAGGGACTCATATGTACTAAATGTATTTCATAAGGCTCCTAACTAAGTCCATCCTCTCAAAAGGAATTTTTATATTAGTACATCTTTTGTGGGCATCATTCCCACTGAGGTTTACTCTCTAATCAAGAGGTTCCCTAGTTAACATATCTTGTGTTATTGTGTCATTGTGTATGTTTATCTTTTTATGGTTGTTTCTTACATTGATTACATGGTTGAAATCTATTAATGGTGATAAAAGTTGTATTTATCTGATAACTGATTCACCCCTCACCCCTCTCAGTTATCTTGGTGGACTTTACTTTCTAACAAAAAATGACAGCTTTGGGAGAGACTGATTAAGACATCAGAATGTCCTAATCACATTTCACACATCCACAAAATTTAATCTCACCATGTGGATTAATACTCACCAGAATACAGCAACAAGTTGTCAACACTTACAAATAGTGTAAGAACCAATCACCATGCCTGACCTTGTAGCACATCCAATTCATCATGTAGATCTCTATAACTTGACAAGAATCAACTATAGACTATCTTGAACACCTTCTTGACATCGACAACCACTGATCTTCAACAACCAAAATACACCATCACATTGAGCATATTACACCACTATCAAATAGATATGTTGACATCAATGACAACACATCCAACTTGCCAACAAAAGTGTTCTTAACAAATTGATTATTGTATCAATAAATTGAAAGAAGAAATAGTTATTTAAATAATAATAAAACAACTTCAGAATAATTGACTTGCATAATTAAGAGCACTCATGAAGGATATGGAAGAATTTGACTTTATTCAACAAACATGTTTTTACTATTTAATATTCCTCTTTACTTTACCGTGAATGGAATGATTGTCATTGGATAATCATGAAATTTTTAAGATGACTTTATTTGATGTTTCTTATGACTATTATGGATATATAGAGCTTTGCATAAATTATTGTAGCCAAAAAATATTTTCTAATGCTTATTAGTTGAGAGGCTCTATAGTCGCATATGTAGTTTGAAATTCCTTATAAACTCTTTCAAAATAATTCCTTAATTTTCAAAACTTTTTTAGATCAACATTGTTCATTTTTTAATATCTAATATTTCGGGTGAACCTATTTGTGACACCTATATTCTTGAATATAGTTTTTAAAAAATTGCATAGAGGAGAAACCCATAAAAGAAATCTACAAAAACATAGGCCCTTGGCATTCAATTTATAGAAGGATACATATTAAATACAATTCATAGAATTAGTTGTGATCTTTATGCTGGGTCAATGGAGATGCAACATGAATTGTATGAAATGGTTGTAGAATATTTAGGCGACTGCATTGGTGCACGTTGGGTTGGTCTATGCAGACAATGTAGGGAAGATAATTAATTTTCCTCATCTAACGCCTCCCATAAATTGAATATCAAATTGTTTTCAATATCCCCCCATAATCTAGAAATGATGGGTCATAGCCTAAAGCCTTGTTATGTACCCATTTAAAATCACTTATCAAATACTATCATTCATATTGTTTCCCCTCATCATAATCACTTTCCAAGTTTTTATGGATTACCCCTAACCGATGCAATTCTAAATTTATTTCAAGCTCACCACAAACTCTGCACTCAAGTAGTTTTGACTAAGCACAAACCTCATTCACAACTGGTTTCAAGATCACCACAAACTTTGCACTCAAGTGTTTTCAAATTACCACAAACCAAGCGCACATTATCTCTAATGACCACAAATCATCATCATCATAGGGAAACCATCATCACTTTGGGCTTTTCTCCTTCTGTACCTACATCAAAATTAATTATTGAGCTCATATAAAAAGAAATCCACCTACCGAGATACATGGATACCCAACCGTTGTACTCACCAGTTCTATAGGAATCATTTTTAGATATATGGTTCATCAATATATTAAACCAAAAAAATTTAGGGTGTCCGGTACAACCAATCATGCACCCCTTACATCAAATTTGGTACAATACACACTTTGATTTTGTCTTTTAAAAAAGGTGACTGGTACTCAAACAATTGTTAAAAATACATATGTGCATTAACAACCATCCACTAATTCAATCTTCATGCATTGTTGGAATTGACCTTCTTTCAAGAGCCTCTCAAGTACTATCAAGAACTTCACAAAATTAAAACAACACTTTCTTGAGGGATATCTCAACTTCATTATTTTACATGACCACTTTTACAGTGACAAATTCTCTCACCCTACCAACCCAAACACTTTGCACCCTAAATCAAAACAAACATTTTAGACATACCTTTGTGCCATGATAACATTGTTTAGCACACAATTTTATGTAGGGGCATTCTAGGGTACTCGACAAATCTTCATGGTGGTGTGTTGTTTTGGTTCTGTGTTACTCAGTTGCAACTTTAACCGATGGTCTCAATTATTGAAGGAAGCTCAGTCGCTGAAGGAACTCGGTGACACCTCTTGTGCTTGATGGAACTTGTACTCAGCGATGCCTATGGTGCTCGGTCGATGTGCTTGCTTGACGATGCCTGTGTTGCTTAGTGTTGCTTAGCGTAGTTAGTTGTTTCACTAGTGCTCGGTTGTTTCTTTGGCACTTGGTTGTTCTGGTTTACCGACTGGAGTTCTTGGAGATTTGGTTGGCCGACTTGGTGCATTTATTGTTGGTAGCTTTTATTGTATTCTCCTATGTAGATCTAGAGGCCGATATGGAGAATTAAATGTTTGTCAGGCTATTTATGAGATGACTGTTGCCACATTTAATATTTGTTTGTAATAGGAGCCAACTTGGCTTAGGAGTTAATTTTTTCTTCCAACCGACTTGTGGCTAAAGATTAGTATTTAAGGAGTGCTTGGGTAGTTGTTTAGGGAAGGAAAGTCAGTAAGTTAGTGATTAGATCTGGATCCTATGAGATCTTGAAGATCAGATTGTTTATCTGATAGTTTGAAATAGCAGAGCTAGTGGTTTGCATGCTTGGAGACTTGCGAGCTCAAGTTCAAATCTGCCTTAGGGTTTCCATCAGTTGCTAATTTGTTTCAGAGTTGGACTAGCTAGGAGATTATAGAAATAATTTTGATTGTATTTGGCCCTAACCCGGAAGGCCTTACACCCGGGCATGTTAATAAAAAATTAGTTGAAAAAATTGTCTTGTTGTGTTATTCCACATTGTGGTGTTTGACTTGTTAGGATTAACAAGGTAGAAATAACAATTAAATGCAAAAATAACCAATATTAGAAAAAAATAAACCACATAGAAGAGAACACAAGACACAAATATTTAACATGGTTCACCCAATCCTTGGGCTACGTCCACCAACAGTGAGTCCAATATTTTATTATCCAGTGATTACAACCTGATTACAATATGTAATCCCCTTATAGCTTAATTCTGCCACAAGTACTAAAAATGATACATAATGAAATCCCTAACCCTAAGCCATATTATACAATATTTTTCCACTTTAGGGTTAGAATGAGTTACAATCATGTTGGCCCAAAAAATAGCCAAAAATATGTTGGCCTCAAAACATTCACCTCAAGGGCTACGCCCCCAAACCCCCACTCTTGGGGGTTACCGCCCCCAAAACCCCGCTTGGGGCCTGGCCTGGCCCTGAACCTTGGCGAGGGTAAGAAGAAAAGTGTACAGTACTTTCCTAGTCAATCACCATAAGCTAACATGGC
Organism: Chamaecyparis obtusa; assembly: GCA_027943335.1. Classification (NCBI taxonomy): domain Eukaryota; kingdom Viridiplantae; phylum Streptophyta; class Pinopsida; order Cupressales; family Cupressaceae; genus Chamaecyparis; species Chamaecyparis obtusa. The sequence goes on from BSBK01001238.1 coordinate 308,161, forward strand.
TGCTTGTTTGGACTATCCTTAATTCGATCCTCCTTACCTGTCCTGTGTCAGGTGGCATCAGAGCTTGAAGATCTTGAGTTTGTAAACCAATCTCTGAGTTGAGGTTGTTTGCACCAGGACCTTGTTGGGGACTTATTGCTTTGATTTTTGAAAATCTTGAAGGATGCCTCTAAGAAGATTGGACCCTAGAGTGATTGCAGATCTCTATGATGCCATGGAATCGAAGATTACAGAGAAAGTTAAAGTTGATTTTAGATCTGAGATGGAATTGATGAAGAATGACATGATCACTGAGGTCATGAGAGCTATTACTGGTGTGTCAAGGAATCTTGGTACTGATGATGGTTATGAGGAAGCCGCTGAAGACTTTGAAGCTACTAGATCTAGTGGTGATGATTGGAGAGATAAATTTGGGGAAGATAGAACTGGTCGGTTACATAGATCTAGAGCTCAGTTAAGTACTAGTTATCAAATGGAAGTTTCTACTTTCTTTGGTACTTTGAGACCTGAGGACTTGATTGATTGGATTGGTGAATTAGAAGACTTCTTTGACCTAGAAGAAATTGAAGATCCTCTTAGAGTAAGATTGGCATAGACTAATTTTAAAGGACATGTTGCTCTTTGGTGGAAAGAATTACAAAGAGATAGAGAAGATGAAGGTGAAATGAAGATCAATTGGTGGAGGTTGATGGTGACTAAATTGAAAGCTAAGCTCATACCTACCGACTATGAGCTTGACTTGTATAAGAAGTTACAGAATCTGAAGCAAAAAGATTTGATTGTGGAAGACTAGACCAAGGAGTTTTTTAAATTGACTATTCGGTTTGGACACAGAGAACTTGGTAAGGAACAAGTAGCTTGGTATGTGAATGGTTTGAGATTTAATATTCTGGATGATCTTGGTATGCTGAAGATTGACTCAGTTGAAGATTCTTATCAGTATGCTCTAAAGGTAGAAGATAAGTTGAAAAGGAGACGACATAGTAATCCCCGAGGGAAGGAAAAGATTGATCACTCAGTGAAGGATAAACTGACTATTGAATATGAACTGAAACCTATGGAATTGAAAAAGAAGGAAGGTAAAGTTATCTTTAAGGGTACTTGTTATAACTATGGTGAAGAAGGACACCATTCTTTTGAGTGTACATAGAAGAAGCTTGGTGATCGAAGGATTGCTATGGTAATTGAGAACATTCAAAATGAACCTGAATCTAAGAACTTGCTGGTTCAGAGAACATTGCTCAGTGCACAGGAGGAACCTTGTCAAAGGAGTAATTTGTTCAGGACTCGGTGCAAGTCTAGAGGTAAACTTTGTGATGTAATTGTTGATAGTGGTAGTACTGATAATCTTGTTTCTGAGGACATGGTTTAGAAACTTGGTTTGAATAGAATGAAACATCCTTATCCTTATAGGATTGGCTAGTTACAAGATGTTCATGCTTTGGAAGTGAGGGAGTAGTGCTTTCTTGATTTTCAGATTGGCCAGTATAAGGATCTTGTGTTGTGTGATATTGTGGAGATGAATAGTTGTCATATATTGCTTGGTAGACCTTGGCAATATAATTGTAGAGCTATGTATGATTGTGTCAAGAATGTGTTCATTGTTGAGAAGGATGACATGAAGCTTTCCCTGATACCTTTGCTAGATACAACACTTGATAGGATAAACCTAAGCTTTGGTAGCTGAGATGAGTATGGAGAACAAGCTTGTGTGTTATCTAGGAAAGACTTGAAGAGACAAAGGAAACATAAGTGGAAGAGTATGCAAGGTGAAAATTTAGGGGACTTGTATGTGAAGAACCAGTTTGAGGTTTATGTGTTGAATCCCGGAAGATGTTCTTCTAGCCTATGAGAACATCTTTTCAAACCTGGGGTGTCTGATGCAAGAGTATTCTAGGGTACTCAGCAAATCTGCATGGTGGTGTGTTGTTTTGGTTATGTGTTCCTCAGTTGTAGCTTTAACTGACGGTCTCAATTATTGAAGGAAGCTCAGTTGCTGAAGGAACTCAGTGAAACCTCTTGTGCTCGATAGAACTTGTACTCGATGATGTCTGTGGTGCTCAGTCAACGTGCTTTCTTGGTGATGCTTGTGTTGCTCAGTGTTGCTTGGCATGGTCGGTTGTTTCACTGGTGCTCAGTTGTTTCTTTGGCACTCAGTTGTTCTGGTTTACTGACTGGAGTTCTTGGAGATTTGGCTAGCCGACTTGGTGCATTTATTGTTGGTAGCTTTTGTTGTTTTCTCCTATGTAGATCTAGAGGCTTACATGGAGAATTAAATGTTTGTAAGGCTATTTATGAGCCGACTGTTATTGCATTTAATATTTGTTTGTAATAGGAGCTGACTTGGCTTAGGAGTTAATTTTTTCTTTGAGCCGACTTGTGGCTGAAGATTAGTATTTAAGGAGTGTTTGGGTAGTTGTTTAGGGAAGGAAAGTCAGTAAGTTAGTGATTAGATTTGGATCCTGCGAGATCTTGAAGATCAAATTGTTTATCTGATAGTTTGAAATAGTAGAGCTAGTGGTTTTCATTCTTGGAGACAAGGAGATTTCTTGGAGGCTTACGAGATCAAGTTCAAATCTACCTTAGGGTTTCCATCAGTTGTTGATTTGTTTTAGAGCTGGACTAGCTGAGAGATTGCAAAAATACTTTTGATTGTATTTGGCCCTAACTCGGAAGGCCTTATAGCTAGGCATGTTGATGAAAATTTGGTTGAAAACATTATCTTGTTGTGTTATTCCTCATTGTGGTGTTTGGATGCTTGTTTGGACTGTCCTTAATTTGATCCTCCTTACCTGTCCTGCGTCATAATCTCACCTTTTTTCAAACTTTTTACACATGAATAAATCAACAATAAATCATTTTACTAACTTTAACACTAGACACACACAATTTATTCACACACAAAGCTTATATGCCTCATCATCTATCACATAGACACAATATTAAAACTTGGATATTCAATCTTCAACAAACACTTCAAAAAAGAAATCTTTAGAAAATAGGATCTGAACTTGAACAACTAAATCTCCTTGGTAGTGACAACCAACTTTTTTCTCATTGGTAATAATATTTAAAACCTCTTTAGCAATGATCTCTCCTTTATTTTTATTTTTTTCACTACTTCTACCTTCAAACAAACATAAAAAACATAGAAGCTCTTTTTCCTTTTATTGTGATCTTCTTCTTTTAGCTAGCTCTATTACTCCCCATAAATAGATAATACTAACGACCTCCTCTAATATTTTTGAGCAACACTTGAGCTCTTCTCTAATATACAAACTTGGACTTGGGAGCTCTAGGAAACAAAAATCTATCTTCAATATCTTCCTTGTCCCAAGATTGTTGCACTGGTAATATTTCACCTATCAACAAACACCGACTCCAACATATCACCTTGCAAAAGGCACTCACCATTTCTTACTCGTGGCTTGGATACCAATCTCAAAAACCATGGTACATAGGAGAAACCCATAAAAGAGCTATGTAAAAACATAGGACTTTAGCATTCAATTTATAGAAGAATACATATTAAATGAAAATCATAGAGTTAGGTGTGATTTTTTATGTTGGGTAGATGGAGATGCAACATGAATTGTATGCAATGTTTGTAGTCTCTTTAGGCAGTTATGTGGGTGCATGTTGGGTTGGTATGTGTCGACAATGTAGGGAAGAAAATTAATTTACCTCATCTAAATATGGTATTCAACATTTAAACCATATTGACAGGAAATCCTAATGATGTGTGCACATTAAAATCTAAGAAAAAATCTCCTTAAATTGTGGAGTTTGTAGTGCCCACACATAGTTTTCTTTTTGAGTTTTATATTTCCAAACACTTTTAGGCCACTTTCATGTGTGCGTTCATTATTTCAGCTTTATTATGTGATTTTGGATGTATGACATTACATGGTGATTTGATATTGGATAAATATGAGATATCATATGTTTGTAGTTAGATGATGTTAATTACTTTGATGATGATTATTTATATATTTGAAATTTTATTTATATTTATGATTTCACTTACCCCGAAATTACATGTGTATGACTATCATGAATTTTTTACCTTTCTGTTTGACATGTTTGATGTGGTTGAGGGATGAAGTCATAATTACCTTCTTACGGGATACACACGATGTCCTCATCCTTGCCATTGCTTGTTATATATGTGTGTGTGTGTGTGATAGGAAAAGGATAATGTATGAGAAATGTGATATGTGAGGGGAATATAGGATCTATCCCTAATCCAAATTCCCAAAAGGAGAGATCCAAATTGATTAATCACAAAGAAGTGATCAATACACAAATAAATCAAACTATGGAGAATATGAAGAAAGGAGAAAATCCTATAGTTCACTATAGAAAGTGTGTGCTTGAAAACTTAAATGAATAAAAGACAAATACTAACCTCAAAATAGGGTAAATTTGGAAAAACCTATTTTTTGATGTTTGTGCATAGTTTCGGGAGATTCTGCAACGTGATCTGGCCCGGACATGCAGAGACAAAGAAAACCTAGAAACCTTTTGTCTTTCAGAGAAAGGTCGACCTTGACCTCAGGGTCAGGGTAAGATCTTACCTAGGGTACAATCTTGACCCCCACTAAAAGTCGACCTTGACCTGAAACAGCTCCAATGGAAATTTTGTTCGCGGATCTTGGAAGTTTGTCGAAAAGGGTATCCAAATCTACATTGATATTCGTCGTCCCATACCTACACCTACAAGAAAAAAGGTTTTTGTTGTTTGGATGAGGGATTTGCCTTGGTCAAACCCTAGTTTGGAATCAACCTTGAAATGTAATTGAAATTGCAATATATAAACAAAGTAAATGGAACTATTCACCTTGCTTATGTTGAAATCCTTGTGGAGGATTTGAATCCTTGAATCCACAAGTATGGATGCTCCAAATGAATGTATAATTTCATATAGGATGTCTCAAATCAATTGCATTAGATCTTCAACACCAATCTTGAATGGATCTTGGAATAGGAAGAAGCTTGGATGAATGTGGATGGAGAAATCTTCAACAAGAGGGCTCCAAAGAGATTGAATCCTTCAATGGCTATCAATGGATCTCCTTGATGAATGCTTGAATGCTTGTGGATGAATTAATGCTTTCCTTCTCGTTCTTTCTTGCTTGAGAGTTCTTGTATGTGTGAACAAGAGATTATGAGATGAGATTGGAATGAGAGAGGAAGGCTTCCTTTTATAGTGATCTAGGGCACAAACTTCTAGAGGGGCCAACATAGGGGAATTAAATTCTAGTTAGGCCTTAAGCATTAGAAGTAGACCTAGATTAAATATAATTTAAGAGTTTACCATTCTGAAATCTGAAACAGCCGACTCAGAATCAGGAAAATAAAACTTTCCAAAGCCCGACATCTTGAAACCTCTAGAATTTGAAAATTAGACCCAGGGTCAAGGTCGAGGTCAACTTTTCCCTAGGTCAAAGTTGAGGTTGACCTTGACCCAGGAGGTTGACCTTGACCTTGAGGTCACAGATCTCAGATTCGCAAGACCAGGTGCCAGAAACATGCTGGAAATAGGTGGAGAAAGAAGCAGAACAGGGGGAAAAAGCCATATCCATGCAAAGACCTATTCAAGGTGCTTGACATGACCCCAGACCACTTTACTCTAAGGGCTAAACCAGTCCAAATGGAAGTGCTTCCATTTTTTGATGATACATTTATCCCTCACTTTAGCAAGAGTATGGACTCGACGCAAACTCTTGGTAAAGGAGATCATAATGAAAAGATAATCTTATTGGAATCAAAGGGACAAAGAAAACCTCAAGCCCCCAAGGAATCAAGTCTTCATCAACTCCAAGATTACAATAAGAGAGACATCTCTAGAAAAGAGAAAGAGAGAGATCGTGTGATTACCTCGCCCAATGAGAACTTATGTCCCATTGTGAACCACACAAGGAACAACCAAAAAGATGGAATTGAACCACCTAGTGAATGTGGCTACTCACTAGTCAACCCATCAATGATTCACCCTTAGGAATATTCTATTCCATAAGAGTAAAACCAAAGGAAAAAGAGATCCAGTCTTAAGGACAACTCTGACCTTAAGGGATCAAAAATTTTGAAACTAGAGGGATCAAGAGATCCTAAATAAAAATCCATGCTTTAAGGATTAGTCACTAATCCATAAGGGAGAGAGAAATTTCTTGAAAAATATGTGTATATCGAAAGTGTGTGTGTGCAACAGGTGAGAAAAGGGTATGCCTCCACGTTAAATTCATTGTTAACACTTTAACAGGAGCAATGGCTTTAACAGAAACATAAAAAACTCCACTTATTACGTTTCCACTACGAGATGCCCCCAAATGAAGACAAATCAAGGGAAATACCACATAAACATATAGAGAACACAGAAGGGATCTACCTATCATGGGGTCAGTATGATCATAAGATAATATATATATGATATTATTGCAAATGAATTGACATCATTCCCTAAAGAAAGTAGAACTACAATCACAATGGAGGAAAGAACACATAAGAGATACAAAGAAGAGTCTTTTCGGACCACAACTAGGAGACCAAAAATATTCAGTGCTACCAAGTCACAAATCCAAGTAGACTATACAAGGAAACATTTATGAACAATAGCACAAGTACAGCATAACATGCAACAACATATAGAAGAATAGAGATACATATAGAGGATTTGTACAATAGGTTTGATTCCTTTATCACCTTACACCAACAGAGAAACAAGGGTCATATAAAATAATCTAACAACATTTAGCAAACACATCACGGGAGAAGCATAGTACAACAGGAAAACACACAACAAAGCTACCATAAAGGACAAGCCAATCAAGCACGCCACCTACTCTCCCCATCTCATTATATATCATTTAGGGAAGGTGGGTAACTCACAAGAGGGACTATATCCAACATAGTAGGAATGATAGCCAGTTCTAAACAAGGATCCTCTTGAGAATCATAATGTTCGATACTAGGTGTAAGTATCAATTGTCATGAAAGCATATTAGGTAAATCAATATCAATGTCAATAGTCTCATATTCATCATTAACATCATTAGTATCATCAAGAGCATCTTCCTCATCTAGATTAATCAAAATAGGATATAAAATAGGAATAGAATCATCATAATCTTGCATTTTAACATCATTATTAGTAGTAACTTCTTCTAACACATCATGCATAGGCTTATGAAAAGAAGGTAAAGAACTTTGAAGAATAGAAGTACGAGCCTTCGCTTGAGCATGACACTTATTACGACGTTCATTAGTAGTTCGATTACATTTTGTTTTACTTGAAATATGTTGACAACTAGGAGGAACAACTACCAGATCCTTCACAGGTTCTATAGGAGGATTAGTAGGATTCTTAGTAGATTGACAAGAAACACTAGGAGCTTGATTAACAGAACTAGAAACCATGGATAAAAGGAGGTATGGAAGGTGTAGGCAAAAGACCAAGATTAAGATCCATCGGTGGTATGCTTAATTTGATAATCTTACAGTGCTTATAGGCTTGGTATGAGCGGAAAAGATTATCAAGTCGAGAAGGAAATGAATTAGGTAATGAAGGCCAAAAGAAGTCAAGGGTAGCACAATCCTTGGGCCTAGAAGGTTGGTATAAACTATTATTAACCATCTTCACTTCTTCATCATGAATGAATTTAATACACTTATGGATAGGTGAAGCAACAACATGCATGGCATTCAACCAAGGAAAACCAAACTTAACTTGAAATTGATCAGAAGTAGGAACAACAACAAATGTAGTGTTCACAATTCTACCACAAAGTTCAACCGGAAAGTTAATAGAACCAAATGATGGATAAAGAAAACCATTACAAGTTTGGATCGACACATCAGATGTATCATAAGAATCACGTTGCAAGTTTTTCATAAAAATATTTTCTTTAGTAATAACATTGACTAAGGATGTAGGATCAACAAGACAACCACATGTAGGTATCTAAGAAATCCCAGCATAAATGTAAAGGGGACCATTAGAATAGTCTCAGAATCATCAAATATAATCAAGAGTTCCCAAGGTCTTTTATTCTTAGGTTGTTTTTGAGTTTTAGGTTGAGATTTCAATTTAGGCTGCAGTTTTGGTTCAGGTTGAGGTGGAACTTGAGATTGAGGTAGAGACACAGATTGAGACAATAAAACATGCTCCACATGGTTAACAATGTGATTAAGATCATCCATCTTTGAATCATAAACAATATCCATAGAAGATGGCTGAGGAATGGTATTAGTATCATGTGTAGGTAAAGGATTCGTATAGATTTGAAGGTTTTGATTGGGAGGAGAGACATATTTATTCCCACTACCATCAAGATTATCAACAGATAAGGCATTAGAATTGATTAAGTCTTGAACCTTATGTTTTAAAGAATAACACTTCTCAGTATCATGACCATTCTGATGATGATATTGACAAAAAGATTTAGGATCAAAGGATTTGGATGCTAATGTAGTAGGTAAAAGAGGTCAAATAGGAGGTAAAGTAATCATATTAGCATTTAACAACCTATTCATAATAGAATGTAAACATTCAGAGAGAGGAGTAAAAGTATGATTTAATCAAAAAGCAGTGGATGCAGAAGTGGCATTGTGGGATGCAACAAAAAATTGATCAGCAACTACATTCACTTGTTTGTTTATCTTGACATAGTTGTTGAATTTTTGAAATTTATTTGGATTAGGAGTGGCATCACTCTTATCAACTGGAACATGAGCCATTAGAGTGTTGCTGTCAAATTGACTCACTTCACTACACCTTTTCGGGTCAAATTTCGACACCAATTTGTGACGCCACTACAATTTGTGTTTGTTTTTTGTATTTTTTTTTCAAGTGCTCTTGACGGTGTCGTAATAGTCTCAAATGTACTAGTGCTTGTAATTGATAATGATGAAGCACTGCACAAAGTTGTTGAAAAGAGGTAAATTTAGTAAGCAGAATCTTATCTCTAATATCCTTTTGTAAATTTGAAATAAACATACGTTGAATATCCATATCAGGAACAAGATAAGAAATCTGAGCATGCAAATGCTTAAATCTACCAATGAATTCAATCAATTTATCCTTAGTGTTTTGTTTACAATGCATCAAATAGTCAAAGACACTTGCGGGCCAATGTTATTTTGAAATTGTTGAATAAAATCATTAGAAAGTTTTGGAAAAGAGTCAATAGAATAAGGAGGTAAGGAACAATACCATTGTAAGGCCTTATCACAAAAAGTTCTAGAAAACAATTTGGCTAAAATCCTATGGTCATGAGCATAATCACTACAAAGGATTTTAAATGTTTTAACATGATGAACAGGGTCTCCCTTACCATTGTAATTCTCAAGATGAGGCATATCGACTTGTTGAGGAATAAGAGTATGAATAATGTCTAAGGACAAAGGACTTCTCATGTCACATGTAGGAATGCTGAAAATTTTTTGAGTCAAGGATGCAAGTTGTTGTTGTAAAGATGACACGGTTTGAGCCAAACCGATGATGGTTGAATCATTAGAAGAAATAGGAGGCATAGCAGCATTAGAAACACTAGGTAAAGTGTATGAAGTATTAGGAATGGAAGACACAATTGGAGGAACACTTGGAACTACAGTTGGAAGAGAATTGGAATAAGTAAAAGGAACACTATGATAAGAAGGTTGTGACACTAGTAAATTTGAGGCCAAATTCTGACGGCCATGTGTCAGATTTGCAATGCCTATTTGTCAAAACTTTGACAGATGTGTCCTTCAGTGTTTTTGCATTGGAAATGGTGATGAAAGTGATAACCGTTGGTATTCCGACATCATTTCCTGTCGGAACGGGCTACATAAATAGGAATTTTACTATGGGACACAATAACCCAAAATGGTTCTTACAACATTTCTTCGGTCAGAAAGGCGATGGATATGCAGTAGATGTCCGACAGGAGAACCCATTGGATGTATAGCAGCCTCATCACACAAATATGTCAGATTGGGCTTCCGTATGATGGTGTACCTGTCAAATATCCTACAATATGTAACAGACTACCGACATGAGAATTTGTCAGACTTATAGCACTTCTGTCAGAATAACTTTACTACCTGTCGAAAAAGCGACGGATGAGCATAGTAAAAATAACAAAGCTCAAGAGACCATCATAGTTGGTCTTCGTCTTTGTTCTATATACTGACAAAACATTTTACATTTCATTAGCTCATCAAATGAGGGGATTTGAAAGAATTTAATAGAATATTTTCATGATAATGTATATTATTTAAGTTGACATTGCATGAATTTATTGACTCCGCGCACTTGTACATACTACGAGCACAACCATAAAGAAGCATCTCCTCCCATAGCTTCATTACTCAATCCATGGGAGGGGATGCTTCTTTATGGTTGTGCTTGATGTATACAAGTGCGTGAAGTAGATAAATTAGTTCACTGTCAAACTAAAATAATTTACGTTATACATGAAAATATCATCCATTAAATTCTTTCAAATCACTGCATTTGATGAGCTAACGGAATGTAAAATGTTTTGTCAGTATATGGACCAAAGATGAAGACCAACTATGGTGGTCTCTTGAGCTCTGCTATCTTTAGTCCTAGCTACTAGGTAAGGGCTAGAAGACTTATACCTGTCGATCATTGAGAATAATCACCACCTTGCCTTTATGTACATTGCACAATATCCAATATAAGAGAAGAAAAAAAATATGAATGGATAAAAGAAATGAAAGATACAATAAAATTATCTTGTTGTTTACCTTCTCATAATTGATCCTAGTCTTGCAAAAGTAATTTTATATGATCACTAGCACATTTCGTGCATGGATGAGAAATAGTATCCAAAGTTTCTAGATTCTGAGAAGAGGTATGAGTGGAGGCCAAAAAAGGGATATTTGTGAAGGTTTTATAGATGTAGTATGGAATCATCATCTCTACATTGGTACTCAATCTGGAAACCCTCTCTAGAAAATCTCCACATCTAGCAAATCTCCACAAAAATCCCTTCTGGCCTCTGATGCAAAGCGCACTGCAGGAAGCACTTCACTGCTGTGTGTGATTCCTTCAACAAGAACTTTTATCCTAGTTCCACAGATTGTTCTCTTTCTCAACAATCATTCTTTCTTCCTACTATCTTTCTCTTAAAGATCTAGATCCTTTTGGAAGCTATTCAAGCCCCTAAATTACTCTTTACTTGATTTCTTACACACTCTAAGCACTTCTCTGTTTTTATCAACCAGAATTGGTATTACTAGTTTTTAATCATTCCCAAATTAAATGGACACAAGAACCACAACTAGTCTCTAGCTCCTGATTTTTTAGATTGAAATCTTGTCCAGGTGTGGAATGATGGATTCCACTCACGGTCTTTGATCTTAGTGAGTTCCTGCAAACAAACTAACTCAACTGCTTCACATCTCACAATTTAACCAAGAACACAATATTAGTGTGCACCCTAAGACTGGTTTTCTAGGCTTGATTTATGAAATGGATTACAGAGGGGTCACATTTCTTCTTAGGTGTTCCAACCATTCAATCCTATGTACATCTTTCATCTACAGTTCCTAGATCAAACACATTAACAGTTTGAACTAGGGCTTGATGATTTAATCATCCAAAGCTATTTTCAAACTCCAAGCATTCTGTAAAATAGTATAAATACACGTAACTTGCATCCCTCCAATGGTTACTGATTTCTAGTGGTGGAACTGCAAGTTACGGGAACATCTTATTACCAAACCCGATAGTAATTTCTCCTAGCGTAGTTTGTTAGAAACAAAATGTCTTCCAAATAAACACGGAACTTCCAATCCAAAACAAATACAGTTGAACCAACACCATAAACACAATGAATACTTTAACACATCAAGATTCCCATATGGGTCTTTGCAACAAAACAAAAAAACCAAGAAATTTTCTTGAAGTTCTCTAATCCTTTATTTCTCTACAATCATCAAAATTGTAACATCTTCGTTCAAAAATCCAAAAAAAGAACAAAAAACCACTTTCCCTCCATGTGCCAATGTCTCTAATTTGTTAACGCCAACTGAACTACCAACTGGCATCGGTGTTCATTGGAAAAACTAATTGGATGGAAATAGTCTTGTGCGGTAAGGAAATCGTGATACCAAAAGACTAAGGCAAAATACTAAAAAAAAACTACTAACCACCAAAATAGATACCTAGAAAACATAGGGAACCTAAGGGACATCAAACATTGCCAACAAGAAACCAAAAGCAGCCTAAAGACCCAAACAGGACCGAGAAGGTTTAAATGATACCTTAAGGCCTGTAGGTTTACAGACATAGGCAAGAGACTTATTACATTTGGTGGAGATCAAAAGATCTACCCACAATTCTTAAATCCTAACCTATTACAAACACAAAAAGCTTTAGGAAGTAAAAGGTGCCCTACACCATACTCCTCGGGCCAAAAAAAATCTCAAGTCCCTTGAGTTGGGACATCTGCAAGAGTAATGCCAGCCTATGCAATCTCAACATCAGACATCCAAGTGGCTTCCTCTGGTGGCTGACCCTGCCATTTAACCAAATAGTCATAGTAGGTATGTCATCTGGTCTTTTTATTCATTCGCTTCTCCAAAATGGACTCAATGACTAGTTTGGGCGCCAATAGAAGATCCTGGAGTACATCACCGGACACATCACCTACTGAACCTGCATCACAAACATCACCAACAAGAGGCCGATAGACATAAATATCAGAGACATTAAAGATAGGAGAAAGACCAATCTCGGAAGGAAGATCAATCTTATAAGCATTAAGACCACATTTTTGTAAGATCTTGAAGGGACCAATCTTCTTCATATGGAGCTTAGTATACTGTCCCTTGGGAAGTCGTTCCTTCTTAAGGTGGACCATAACCATATCACCAACCTTGTACTGAACATCCCTCCTTCTGACATCTGCATGTTGTTTGTACTTTTGTGAGGTATGCAACAATTTTTCCTTGACCTCCTGATGAATGTCCCTGATGACCTCTGCAAAATCATTAGCAAGGGCACTCCGGGAACCAATCACTTAGACAGTTCTAAGTTCAAGAACACTGCGAGGGTGAGAACCATAAACAACTTGGAAAGGACTAAAACTAGTACTCATATTGATAGAGTCATTATATGAGAACTTTTCTTGTGGTAAGATAGAATCTGAAGCGGTACCATATTCCTTAGTAAGGCAGCGTAATAGATTTCCCAAAGACTGATTGGTAACCTCAATTTTTCCATTAGATTGATAATGATATGCAGAAGACATGGCTAAGTTTGTGCCAAGGCCTTTCCACAAGGTCCTCCAAAAGTGACCTATAAACTTTGGGTCTCAATCAAAAATTATAGTAAGAGGCAACCCATGAAGCCAAACAACCTCCTTGAAGAAAAGTTCTGCAATACTAGAAGCATCATGTGTGGACTCACATGGAATAAAGTGTGCCAGTTTTTGAAAATCTGTCCACAATAACAAAAATGCTATCATATTTAGCCTTACTTCTTGGAAGGCCTAAAACAAAATCCATACTAATAGAGTCCCAAGGTTTTGAAGGAATAGGTAAAGGTGTGTATAGACCAGCATTTGAACTAGTACCTTTTTCCCTTTGACAAATGGAACAAATCTCCACAAACTTCCTGACCTCTGTCTACATTCTGGGCCAGAAATAAAACCTTCGTACCAACTCCAACATCTTGTCCAAACCAAAGTGTCCTGAGATACTACCATAGTGGTTCTCTTTTATTATGTTCTCCCGCATTGAACATTTATGAATACAAAATTGACTGCCCTTAAAAAGGAGACCTTCGTACACTATATAATTTGAAAAATCAGTATGGTATCGATCACCCATCTCCATAGAAATCGGATAAGCTTCTCGAAAATCCTCATCATTAGGATACATGCCTTGCAAAGAAGGAATACCCACACTCTCTAGGTGAACCTATTAGATAGCCAAATTCCTCCTACTTAATGCATCAGCTACCTTGTTAGCCATGCCTTTCTTATGTTTGATTGTAAATGTGAATGCCTACAAATATTCCATCCATTTAATGTGTTTGTGGTTCAGCTTCTCCTATCTATTCAGAAAACTCAAAGCAAGGTTTTCAGTGTACACAATAAACTCTTTGGGAAGTAAATAATGTCACCATTTCCTGAGACATTGAACCATAGCATACATTTCTAAATCATATGTAGAGTATTTCTGTTTAGCCTCATTTAGATTTTCACTAAAAAATGCTACTGGTCTACCCTCTTGGCTGAGCACTCCCCCAATAGCCCTTTTACTAGCATCACATTCTATAGTAAATACCTTGTGGAAATAAGGAAATACAAGTATAGGTTTTTGAGCAACCCTCTTCTTCAAATATTCAAATGAACTATTAGCCTCACTATTCCAAACAAAATGACATTTCCTCCCCCCCTTGATGGTGTCAATCATAGGAGCATTTATCCCACTGAAATTTTTTATAAACTTCTTATAAAAACTAGCAAGGCCATGAAATTTTTTTACCTCACTTGCAGAAGTAGGAATAGACCAATTCAATATGGCTTCTACTTTAGAAGGATCCATCTTCAAATTACCCCTTGAGATAACAAAACCAAGCAAAATAAGTTCTTGCAAAAACACACACTTCTCCAAATTTATCCTGAGCTTCTCTTCATGAAGTCTTTTCAAACCCTATCAATATGTGTAGACACAGAAAATTGGCAAAGGCTTAATTCAATCAAAAGGTGCAATCAAGTCATCAAAATAGCACTAAAAATCAATAAATGGAACAAAGGCAATTCAAATCAAAGAAAAAATTCAATTAAATGATTAAATGATTAAATAAAGCTTGAAAAGGGGAAAAACACTAAGAAATTGATTAAATTCAATTGATGACATAGTTGTTGAAATGAAAAATCAAAATGAACCTCTTACCCTTCATGGCTAAATTTAATTGCTTTAATTAATTAATAAATATGAAATTCTCTCAACAAAGCAAAAAGGAGACAAAATGGACACAAATCACTCACTTTTGTTGAAATGGTCCAGCCTTTTGAAACCATTTAAATGTTTGTCCCCCAATTTAGGGACAAAGCAAAGCCAATTGACCTTACCCAAGCATAACCATGGTTATCTCACTCTACCCCCTACCCTTGGGAAAATCTTATAAATAGAAGGCATTTTGAGGCATTATTGATCCACTCCATATCTTTGAATTGCAGCAAAGCTCTTGCAATTTGCATCCACACCACTCACTTAGCATTTTCATTGATATTTTAGCTTAAATTGTTGATCATTTTAGAGATTTTCTTATCAAATAGAGCTAGAATTTGATAATTAGATCTATTTTGCATATCATTCTTAGTTCAATTCTCATAATTAGAGTGTCACTAGTGAGGATTTGCAGCTGAGAGCCTCATTTACCACTTCAATTTAGAGAACCATGAGATATTTAGATTAATTGTGCATTATTTAGATTAGTTTGCTTTGAATAGTGTAAATTCTCTTTAAATCTTGTTATTTCATGAAGGTGTAAATCACTCACACACAAATGGCGCCCACCGTGGGGCTCTAGGCCTCAAATTTATCAAAATTTCCACGTTATTTGCAAATTTAGGCTAGAATTGCATGATTTTGCTCACTGTTTGCAGGTTACAGGAAAGAAATCACGCCTACCAGTAAAGAAATCACGCCTACAGTAAAGAGATGTCGCTCGCGGGAATTTAGATGTCGCCTGGAGTCTGAACGCTCACGCTTCTTACCAGCAGAGTCACGCTTCTGGATAAAGAAATCACGCCTGCGGACATTAGATTATCGCCTGACGCACAAAGATATGATGCCTTTGGCTATTTGGATGTCGCCTACAATGAATTAAAAGCCGCGGCCGATGAATTAGTTCACGCCTGGTGTAAAGGGAGTTTACCGCACTTTGCTTTTGATTTGTCGCTCTTATTATTTTAAATGTCGCTTTCATTTAATAAGATGTCGCTTATATGAATTAGTTTGTCACTTTTGGATAAATAGTTTGCGCGTTCATTTAATTTGATATCGCACGTAATCACTTTAATCTCGCTTGAGCCCCTTTTGGTGACGCTCGCGGTTAAAGTAATTACGTCTTTGTTAAATTAGATATCGCCTTTAAGAGAAGAAATGTCGCCTGGTATAGCATCTATTTTCTATTAGTGTAATTGATGTTGTCGCCTGTAATAAAGATTTCACGCGTTTGATAAATTTAATATCGCACTTGACTATTTTGATCTCGCTTGAGCCCCTTTTGGTGACGCTCGCGGTTAAAGTAGTCACGTCTTCATTAAATTTGATCTCGCCTGTAGTCTGGATGATGTCGCCTGACTGTATTTTCACTATTTTGTCAAAATAAGGACTGTATGCTAACTTCACTGTCATTTTTTTTGTCTCAGGTACATGCTCTGTCACAGAAAAGTGCTCAAAATTTTTTTTTTTTCTTTTTTGCATGCAAAAAAGAAACAAAAAAGGACGTCCTATTAGAGTATACCTTGCACCTTTTGGATTTAATTTGCAAATATTTGAGTTCAAAATAAATCAAGAGCATAATCAATTTGATCATTTTAAGCTTTTTGATTTTGGTTTCTCCTCACTTTGTATGAATTTGTGTTGACTAACTTGTTGGTGGAGGGAACGTTTTGCTAAGGTAAGAGAAGGATTTGGAGAGAAAAATGAAAAATCTACTACTTAAAAATGCGCCTAGCCTTTGCTAGCATCGTTTGAGGTATTTCTCTCATCAAGCTTGCAAAACTTCCCTTAAATTGTGGCACTTTCAAAGTTCAAAACATAGTTTAATCATAAAAGGAAAAAATAAACACTTCAATTTTAAGAACCCCTTTGTCACGGGGTTGAAAAAGAACCAAATTTGATTGTGAGTGTTTGGGATAAGGGAAAAGCAATAGGGATATGCTCTTCACTCTTTGAGTGAATCAAATTCCCAAACTTGCTCTACCAAATCCATTTTTCATGCTTTTCAATGAATATGTTTAAAACTTAGTGGGCTCGCCTCCCGAGATTGCCTTAGAAGGGCCGGTGACAGGGACAGCCCAAAGTGGGATACATTTGCTTTTGCCGCGAGAATCCGACCCACTATAAAAAGAAACGCATGTATCCTTAATGGGGTGCACGACAAAAGGATTTTAGCTCTTTCGAACTTCCTCTAGTAGTCTTAACAGATTGCGCAAAATCGTGCTTCGGTGCGTGTGGGAAGCCCCTTAACATACTTGGGGGATGAAAGGCTAAGATCTCTTTTGAACGGAAAACTTACTACATAACGGTAAAATAGCAAAACTACCTATTAGAGCCATGTTTACGAACCAAATTTGTGCTAGGTAGCTTGCTTGGAAGTCTTTCTTGTGATCAAACCCGTGGAAACATTTGAGAATATACACATTAGAATGATCTAGGGATGTGGTGAACTATTGATGTGTGTGTTGAGATTGTCTTCAACTTTTCAAACAAGAAGTTCTAAAGTACTTGATCAAAATACAATTAAAATTTTTAAATCTTAAAAGATTGATCAATACCGTTTACCCATTCCAAACCAACCCAACCGGATTGAAATTAAAGAAGGAAGGATTGATCCATAATGATGAGCCTATTTGAGAAACAAATCAATCCTATTATGGAGCATAATTATCAAAGTCAAGATCAAGATCTCCATAGGAATCAAAGTGATGAGGTGTCTGAAGATGATGTTGTTGAAGCATCCCAAAGTCCCGTGTTTCTGGAAATAATGGAATTACTTTTGAAGTGGGATAAAGACACATATTTTCTAGCTTTCGCTCAAGCAGGAGCTAAACTTCCTTATAATTATGACACATCAACCTTGAGAAAGAATGAGGAAAACCAAAGAGATACATCATATAAAATGCCATTCTTAATATCAAGATATTCTTTTCAAAGTGATGAGGTGTCTAAAGATGATGTTGTGAGAGCATCCCAAGATCCCATGTTTATAGAAATAATGGAACGAATTTTGGACTGGGATAAAGAAGCATATTTCCTAACTTTAGCTCAAGCAGGAGCTAAGCTTCCTCGTAATTTTGACACATCAACTTTAAGAAAGGATGAAGAAAAGCAAAAAGATACTTTATCTAAAGAGCCATCATTAAGGTCAATTTGTCCTTTCCTCTATGATGATGGGCCATCCATATCTTCATCCTCCTCACAAAAAGAAGCATTTAAGAGTGATAAACTTATCTTAGATCAAAGGAAATTGCATAATCAACCTATTTGTGATCAAGATAATAAAGAATATGGAGTGAAAAATACCGCTCTCAAGCAAGATCTAATTCAAAAACCTCCATATAGCAAGAGTAATCCATTCATCCTTTGTCCATCTCCTAACAAGGTTTCTCCCTGGATGACTTGTACACCTTTCATCCTTCATCCATCTCCCGAACCTCTATCTAGCAAAGACCCTCCCATAGCTAGCATTCCTTTCATCTTTTCTTCATCTCCCAAAGCTCCACAATTATCCAAAATTCCTCCATCAAAGAATGAGCCTAATGATGATACTTTTCCCATTGACTATGTCTACCCTCAAGGGCTACCTCTAAAAGAAACCCAAGCTAACTCACATCTTGCTGCAAATTGTTTCCATGCTTCAAAGATCTTAGAACCCAAAGCTTCATGTGCCTCAATGCCTATTATACCTATTCAAGAGGATCCTACACCATTCTTCCAAACATTCCCCACACATATCCAAACATCTACCTCATC
Organism: Chamaecyparis obtusa; assembly: GCA_027943335.1. NCBI lineage: Eukaryota > Viridiplantae > Streptophyta > Pinopsida > Cupressales > Cupressaceae > Chamaecyparis > Chamaecyparis obtusa. The sequence continues at coordinate 326,887 of BSBK01001238.1, forward strand.
CTTAGAAGTGGCTTCATGTCAAGAAGATAATACAAAAAGAAAAGAAACAAATATTGATAAAGATCAAGATCAAGATTATATACAAACCCCTCCCATATTTGATGAAGGTCCCATATCCCTTGAACCTTGTGATGATCCCCTTGCATCCTTTCATGTCTTCCAAGATGATATCCTTCCGTTCCAAGAACAAAGTACCCTTCCAAGTTCCATATTTTCTCCACTTCCCGAGCAAGATCAAGATATCCCTTCCATAACTTCCAATGAGCATATTGAAAATCAAGAGCAAAATACCTTTGCTACACAATTCAAAGATCCTTGTCAAGATCAAAGCATCCCATCATTTCCTTGTCATATTCCTCCATGTTCACCTCAAGAAACCATCATTCTTCCAAATCCCTTGCAAGATAATAAATCCCTTCAAGCTACAGTTGATCCTATCAAATGTGTTCCTATCAAAGCTACTCATGAGCCTATTAGTATAAAGATAAATCTTAAAGATGAGAACGTTGGCAATGGAGCTCCTTCCAAAGATATTGATATCCCTTTCACACCTTATATTCCTTCATTTAAATACAACCACATACCTCCACTATCCTCCAAATCCATTTTGGGTTCCTATGTCCCAAAACAAAAGTCTTCATCCCTTCCATCCATACTAGGTCCATATATTCCCCCATCATCTATTACTATCATCCCTAGCTATCCATTCACTTACCCTACCATGTATCAAGATCAACAAAGACACACATACTTGAAGAATGTCCAAACACCAATCCATATGAACCATCCATATTATTCCTATTCATCCACAATTCCTAAGTCTTTTGGAAGCAATGTTGATGTGCAACATAAAAATCATAAATCCAAGAATCCATATGTGCATAAAAATCACAATGTCCCATCTAATCGACATGTGAATGAAAAGAAAAATGAAATATCCAAAAGGCCGCAAAGGTCCATCAAGCAAAAAGAAAAAAATAAAATGTGGGTTCCTAAATCCCTCATTGAAGAAATGCATTCAAAAGCATTCCAAAAGAAAGAAAAATCAAAGAATATGTGGATTCCCAAGTCATTGTTGAAAGACTTGCACACAAAAGAAGAATCAAAATTGACATTCAAGCTTCCAAAGGCTTCCATTCCATCTCCTTCCAAACATCCTTCATCTTCTTACATCCCAAAATCCACTACCTCAAAAAGATCCTTACCTCCATCATCTATTGTTCCTCCATCATTCCACCACTCTTCAAAGTGTGTGTCAAAGTTGATCTTGCCAACATTTCCATCTTCAACATACCTTTTTCTTATCCTCACATTCATTTTCCAATGCATACTTTCCATACTTCCATCCCTCTTATCAATATCTTTGAGCATCCTAGTCATACCCATGGTTTATTATAGCATATCTTTCAGAGGAGCATTGTCCAAAGATTCTAATGTTGGGAAAATATTGAAAAATACAAAAAAAGAAAAAAACAAAGAAAAAAAGAAAAAAATGAAAAAAGAGAAAAAGTGCCTTGGTGAAAACCTAGCAATAGGCACCTTGGTAGCAAAAATAAAAAGAAATAAATCTAGGGTGAAAACCACTTCTTGTGGCGCCTTAGACAAGTACCATGATGAAAACCTGGCAAACAGGCATCATGCGTAATTCTTCCTTCTTGCACTCTACACTTGGGGGAAAAGTTTCATCCATGCCATCTTCCATCTTCCTATCATTTACCTCACTTTCATCCATATTTCCATATATCACCTTCATCTTGACAAGGTTGAACACATCCATGAGCATTGAGTATCTTGACATCCGTTATCCTTTCCATCAGCTTATGTACTTGCTGCATCCATGTTACCCTATCATGATCTTGCTTATCCCAAATTCACCTTCATCATTCCTTGATAGCTTTTTCATAATCCCAAAACATCCCTTCATAGCCTCCATCACTCCTTTATCATGATTGTGTTATCTTATACACATCTTACCCAAATTGACCCTTGGTCTTGATCAAGATGAAGAGCTTTAAAAAAAAAATTATTATCAAGAACTTCTTGACATGTCCACTCTTTTGGATCACTCCTTTTCATGGCAGCAGATTGTTATCCTGTACACTATCTAGCCCTGCACAATTGACTTTCATGGCTTATCCAAAAACATGCTTCACATTGCTATATCATTTTGTCCTTAGCTTGGGTACTCTTGAGGAGATAGTCCTATGGGTCACATTCGAATACTTCTTCCATCATAGCCTTTCCATCTCTAATCCATCAGCTTGCAAATCCATCCTTCATGTCCTATATCTTGCTAGACATTGGGGGCAAACCAATGTGATCTTGTTTGAGAGCTGGTAAAAAGGAAAGCATAAAGTGCTTTGAGTTTCATCTTGCATAAACCGAGCTTCGGTAATATTTTGGAAGTTTGTCCAAGTCCAACATTTTTTCTATCCAACTGGGGCATTTGATCTTAATCACTAGATTTCAGCAAACAAGCATGAATTCACATGAAGCAAGGCATTAACTTCAAAAGGATTCAATAGTACAATATTTAGTCACATCAGAGAGGGAATTATCAGAGTTTCAGAAGAGAGAAGAAGATTTTCGTGAACCTTTGATGGATATCATTGTTCATACCCAAGAATTCAATTACCACAACTTGATCCATGAGCCTTCATTGACTTTATTATTCGGAATTAAAAATTGACAAAACACTTTAAAAAGATCAGAATACTTGGAAATAATTTTTGAAAATCATGAAACATTGCAAAACACTTGAAGCTTTCTTTTGATGATCTTTACTTACATGGATTTTTATCACATCTTTTTAGCTAATTGATGATGTTTCGACTAGATTGGCGATGATGGAGACATGATATTTTTCTTCTCTTTGAGTGACTATCTTGAGGGATATCCAACAACTTATTTGAATTCATCTAATGACATGGTCATCAAAGAACCATCGAGGACTTTCATATAGGGTGGAGGGTTGACCTTTGCTTGTTTATGCAACATTGAATTCGTTGAAACTGGTATTCATACTCTCATAGTTGGTTTATTCGACTAGTGTGGGTTGTACTAGTTCAAAAAGGAGGTTACCAAAAGCGATAAAAAGTGGTATTCATATCATCATGTCAGTGGGCAGTGGTGATTGTATCGACTTTTCGGTCCCAAAGTGCTCAATGATGAAAATTTATCCTCAAGGCATTTATTTGCTAAAAGCTAGTGACACTTAGCTGCATTGCATTGCATTATCATGGAAGGTTAATTGCATTATCATGTTAGATTAATTGCATGTGCATTTGTTTGTAGTATTTTTCCAAGGGAAAAGGGGGTCATTCAATTGAAATCTTGATTAATCATAAAATGGGTCATTCAATCAAGAATCAAGGAAAGTCCATAAATCATCAATAAATGCCCATAACATCAAAGATCCATGAACTTTATCTAATCAAAGATACAATGTCATCAAAGTGATACATCCAAGTCCTGATCAATAACTGAAATATCATGATACAATATCAACAAACTAAAGGAGCTCCATAATCAATCATCTCAATAACCTATACTCTAGCTGGGTCAAACCCATGACTTAAATCCAAATATCCAAGAAGCTAAGGTCCATATATATATCAATTTATGGAAATGTGCCTATTTCACAAATCAAGGGAATCATATCAGTATTTTATATCAGTGAGTCATCTTACGTCAATCAATCCTATCAAAGTATCAAGCAATCACACCCAGTACCATCGTTCGTGTCTCTGTGTCCTGAGAACGAAGCAGTAGTATCAAATCATATCGGTTTTCACACTGATTGATTTATCCCATATCAGAACTATCTTATGAGATTGACAAATCACATTCATTGGTACCATTATCCTGTTATCCTAATCACTTGTTTTGCTTAACTACAAAAAACTTATCTATCTTGGATATGCAAATTGCAAGTCATGGCATATCATCAATATTTTTCAGAAATCAAAACATATTCCAACTACTCAAAAATCTTTCAAATCAAGGAATCAATATGTTTTATTTCTGAGGGGGCATCAGAGTATCAAATTGGCATCACATCAAAAATAGTTATCAGTGGGGCATATCATATCATATCGTTATCATATCAGGAGGCAAATCAATATCATAGCAGTATCATATCAAATCTATCAATGTATCAGCAATCAATTAACCCAGGACCTTTATCAGTGAACCCAGGACCTATCATCAAACCAGGACCCATATCAGGACCCATATCATATCAGAGGCATCAGAATCATATCAGCACCATCATCAGAGGCACATCATCGTCATCAGGAAGTACATCAATCAGAACGATCAGAGGCATATCAGAACCAGGACCTGAATCAGATCATCATACTAAGGGAATCTTTGAATCGGTGTTCTTCGCACATCGACTCAAAGAGGGGCATTTGTAGACACAGAAAATTGGCAAAGGCTTAATTCAATCAAAAGGTGCAATCAAGTCATCAAAATAGCACTAAAAATCAATAAATGGAACAAAGGCAATTCAAATCAAAGAAAAAATTCAATTAAATGATTAAATGATTAAATAAAGCTTGAAAAGGGGAAAAACACTAAGAAATTGATTAAATTCAATTGATGACATAGTTGTTGAAATGAAAAATCAAAATGAACCTCTTACCCTTCATGGCTAAATTTAATTGCTTTAATTAATTAATAAATATGAAATTCTCTCAACAAAGCAAAAAGGAGACAAAATGGACACAAATCACTCACTTTTGTTGAAATGGTCCAGCCTTTTGAAACCATTTAAATGTTTGTCCCCCAATTTAGGGACAAAGCAAAGCCAATTGACCTTACCCAAGCATAACCATGGTTATCTCACTCTACCCCCTACCCTTGGGAAAATCTTATAAATAGAAGGCATTTTGAGGCATTATTGATCCACTCCATATCTTTGAATTGCAGCAAAGCTCTTGCAATTTGCATCCACACCACTCACTTAGCATTTTCATTGATATTTTAGCTTAAATTGTTGATCATTTTAGAGATTTTCTTATCAAATAGAGCTAGAATTTGATAATTAGATCTATTTTGCATATCATTCTTAGTTTAATTCTCATAATTAGAGTGTCACTAGTGAGGATTTGCAGCTGAGAGCCTCATTTACCACTTCAATTTAGAGAACCATGAGATATTTAGATTAATTGTGCATTATTTAGATTAGTTTGCTTTGAATAGTGTAAATTCTCTTTAAATCTTGTTATTTCATGAAGGTGTAAATCACTCACACACAATATGTATTAGGTGTTCATCCTTGGTCTTACTAAAAATGAGAATATTGTCTAAATAAACCACCACAAAAAGATTTATAAAAGGCTTATGTACTTCATTCATTAGTCTCATAAAACTACTAGGAGCATTGGAAAGACCAAAGGGCATAACAATCCACTCAAACAAACCTTCATTAGTTTTGAATGTCATCTTCCATTCATCTCCTTCCCTTATCCGGATTTGATGATAACCACTCTTAAGATCAATCTTAGAATAGTACCTTGCCCCTCCTAAACAATCCAGTAGATCCTTAATTCTGGGCATAGGAAACATATACCTGATAGTTATCATATTAATGGCTTTTGATCAGTGCAGAGCCTCCAAGTTACCTCCTTTTTAGGTGCAAGTATTGCTAGAACATCACATGGGCTAATGCTTTTTCTAATGAAACCCTTCTCTAATAGACCTTGTATTTGTCTGGCAACTTCAACATTATGTTCAGTAGTAAGTTTGTAGGCAGCTTTGTTGGGTAAAGTAGCACCTAGTATAAGGTCTATACAATGGCTTATATCCCTTTTAGGTGGTAACGATTTTGTACTATTATCTGCAACAATACCCTTGTATTTATCCAACATTTCTTCTACTTCCTTTGGATCAACTCTTCTCACTGTACGCTGATTGGTATCTCTCTGTTTGATAACACCTTTAGGATTTACTACAATGGAAAAATAGGGCACTCTCTCCTCCTTAAGGACCTTCATAAATTCATTCTCCCCTACCATCATTACACTACTTTTCAAAGCCCTATCTCTAGGTTCATTAGGCAAGGGTGTCATAGTGAACTTTTCACCATTATTTGTGAGACTAAATATGTTTCTTCTACCATCATCGTGGGAATTTGTATCATACTACCAAGGCCTCCCTAAAAGGAGATGACAGGCATCCATGGCTACAACTTCACACAAAATCATATCCTCATACTCTCCTATTTTAAACTCAACCCAACATTGTTCATCTACAAGAGTTTGTTGTTCTTTACTTAGCCACAATACCTTATAAGGATTAGGATGGGGTATTCTTTTTAAACCAAGCTTCTCTATCATTTCTACTGGAGACAAATTTTTAGTTGAGCCAGAATCCACAATTACCTTGCACACTTTACCTTTAACCAAACATGTTGTTCTGAAAAGAGACTTTCTTTGGGGAGGTTCCTTGTTGATTGGCATTAGAAGGACCTATTGAACATGATGCACTCACCATGGACTAGATTTGTAGGTCTAGATGAAGTGGTGTGATAGGAAGTAGTGCTTTGATAGTCTTCCTCTTGGGCAAGCTGTACTCTCCGCTCTCCCTGCTGGCTGGAACCAGAATTAGGTTTCTCTGGACACCGAAAAGATTGGTGACCCACTTGGTTACAAGTAAAACACCTTCCTGTAAAAACATTGGAATTTCTTCCCCCAAACCTTCCTCTTCCATTTCCTTTGCCTCCTCTAAGGTTGTTTCTTGAATTCAAATCTTTTTCTTATTCTTGTTGATTAATCTCTCTATGTGATCTTTGTGCAGGTCCTCTATTTTGAAATCTTCCCCTGCCTCTAAAATTATTTCCCCTTCCTTTGTTATTCTGATCTCCCCTTCTCTTTTGTTTCTACTCTATCTTCATGGCCATTTGGTAGCACTGATGAAAAGATTGGGGATTGAATAGACTCAGTTCATCTTGTATGCTAAACTTGAGTCCATTTAGATATCGATCAAGTTTTTGCTTCTCAATCTCTAGAATTTTAGCTTTCATGGTAATCTTGTGGAATTCATCCATATAGGAGCCCACATCAAGATCCTGTTGTTTCAATTTTTTTAACCTCTTATGCAAGGTCACTTCATAATCATCTGGAACAAACTATTTTTTGATCTCCCGAAGTGTCTTCCTCCATGTGGTTATTAGTTCCTTCTCCTTCTCCACCCTCTCACTCTGTAAGAAATTCCACCAGCTGAATGCAGGGCCTTTCATCTTAGATTTGGAAACCTTAAATCTTTGGTATGCAGGGATTTCATCACATTTGAAATGATTCTCCAAGGCTTCCACCCAATCCATGCATTCTTCTGGATCCATTTTCCCCATAAATATTGGTAAATCGGGCTTGTTGTCTCTTCTTCCCACTCTCTCCAAGGCTTCTAGGATTCTTTGATCCTCTGGTACTCTCACCTTTTCTCTTTTAGGCTCTTCTTCCTCATTTTCTTAATCAGAATCCTCCTCACCATGCCCACTAGTTTGTAGATTCTTTAACTTTGCTATCTCTTTTTCCATTTTCTGATTCTTGACTGCTTGTTCCCTCACAATCTTTGTGAGTTCTACATTTGTAATTCTTAAGGGTATTTCACCCTCACTGCCTTCAATTTGATATGCCATTGGTGTTCTCCAAGAGCTTTGCAGGCTCTGATACCTATTGATGCAGAGCGCATTGTAGGAAGCACTTCACTGCTGTGTGTGATTCCTTCAACAAGAACCTTTATCCTGGTTCCATAGATTGTTCTCTTTCTCAACAATCAGTCTTTATTCCTACTATCTTTCTCTTAAAGATCTAGATCCTTCTTGAAGCTATTCAATCCCCTAAATTAATCTTTACTTGATTTCTTACACACTCTAAGCACTTCTCTATTTTTATCAACCAGAATTGGTATTACTGGTTTTTAATCATTCCCAAATTAAATGGACACAAGAACCACAATTGGTCTCCACCTCCCGATTTTTGAGATTGAAATCTTGTCCAGGTGTGGAATGATGGATTCCACTCATAGTCTTTGATCTTAGTGAATTCCTTCAAACAAACTAACTCAACTGCTTCACATCTCATAATTTAACCAAGAACACAACGTTAGTGTGCACCCTAAGACTAGTTTTCTAGGATTGATTTAGGAAATGGATTACAGAGGGGTCACATTTCTTCTTAGGTGTTCCAACCATTCAATCTTGTGTACATCTTTCATCTATGGTTCCTAGATCAAACACATTAACAGTTTGAACTAGGGCTTGATGATTTAATCATCCAAAGCTATTTTCAAACTCCAAGCATTCTGTAAAATAGTATAAATACACGTAACTTGCATCCCTCCAATGGTTGCTAATTACTAGTAGTGGAATTGCAAGTTACGGGAACATCTTATTACCAAACCCGATAGTAATTTCTCCTAGCATAGTTTGTTATAAACAAAATGTCTTCCAAATAAACATGAAACTTCCAATCCAAAACAAATATAGTTGAACCAACACCATAAACACAATGAATACTTTAACACATCAGGATTCCCATACGGGTGTCTAAAATAAAACAAAAAAACCAAGAAATTTGCTTGAAGTTCTCCAATCCTTTATTTCTCTACAATCATCAAACTTGTAACATCTTTGTTCAAAAATCCAAAAAAAGAACAAAAAACCACTTTCCCTCCATGTGCCGACGTCTTTGATTTGTTAACGCCAACTGAACTACCAACTAGCACTAGTGTTCATTGGAAAAACTAATTGGCTGGAAATAGTCCCGCGCAGTAAGGAAACCTTGATACCAAAAGACTGAGGCAAAATACTAAAACAAAACTACTAACCACCAAAAAAGCTACCTAGAAAACATAGGGAACCTAAGGGACACCAAACATTGCCAATAAGAAACTAAAAGTAGCCTAAAGACCCAAACAAGACTGAGAAGGTTTAAATGATACCTTAAGGCCTATGGGTTTACAGACATAGGCAAGAGACTTATTACATTTGGTGGAGGTCAAAAGATCTACCCACAATTCTTAACTCCTAACCTATTACAAACACCAAAAACTTTAGGAAGTAAAAGGTGTCCTGCACCAACCTCCACTGCATATACGTCTTCTCAGTATCTAAAAACTCTCCATGATTGATTCCCATCATTTTTCACCATCTCTGTGGACTGAGACCTTAAATTATTGAGCTTCTCTTTGTTTCAAGAATAGTTTAACATTCTCTACTTAATAGGGCCAACCATGTGAAGGTGGAATCTCATTTGGCCCCTCCTAGGAGCCTCTTATGACCCTTTATGACATTTTAAGACCTCTAAGATGTGTATTCTTAGGAGTCGTAAAGGGTCATAAGGGGTCCTGGGACACAACAGCTGAGAAACATAAATGTAGGCATCATGGTCACAAGTTTTTGGAGACAACATAATTGAGTGGTATACCCAGACGATGCAAAGCAACCACTATAGTTGCTTTGCATCGTCTGGGTATACAACTCAATTATGTTGTCTCCAAAAAATTGTGACCATGATGCCTACATTTATGTTTCTCAGCTGTCGTGTTTATGTGCATGTTTTTTATGTGTTTGGGAAGACATATTTCTAGCCTAAGCCTGGATCCTATGATAATTAGCTTCATAACAATTAAGTAGATGACAGGTGAGCAATTAGCTTCCCAAGAAAAATCCCATAAATGAACTATGTGTACCCCAATTCTTGTGGCCTCTATGCGTACCCAAAGGATATATTTGAAACAACAAGGGTAAGGCTTAAAGATCTATTTAGTGATGCAAAATTAACTTCTGTAAGCCTTACCCTTGTTGTTTCAAATATATCCTTTGGGTACACACAGAGGACATAGGAATTGGGGTACACACAGTTCATTTACGAGCTTTTTCTTGGGAAGCTAATTGCTCAGCTCTCATCTGCTTCATTTATTATCAAGCTAATTGTTGAAGGATCCAAGCCCAGGCTAGAAATATGTCTTCCCATTATGTTTAAGCCATATTCCTTATTCTTGTCAAACTTCCTTGGTATGGTAGGCATGCTCTCTATAGTACTCTTCTTCAATCTATGTTCGACGATAAGCATCTTCTTCTTCTTCTTCTTCCTAATTGTAGCCAGAGCTTCCTTATCATCAGGATTCAATTCCACTTCCCCCATCTCATCATCCTCATCACCCTTAGCTGCCATCCTAAGCCCTTCTTCCCTCTCTAGTTCTTCAAGCCTCTACAAGATATCTGGATCAATAAAGTATACAACATTATGTCCATCCATGATCTTAGGAATATCATCTTCTTTCCACTCTTCATTTGCCAAAATATATCGCTTCTTCAAGCTTGTAGAGTAGTGTGCAATACTATAACCAGAGGACCCCAAAACATCAAGGAAAAATAAAACAACCACCTTCAAATGAGCCAAGGCAATAATACTGAGCATCTCAATGGTGTTCCTATCCTCCAAGGGGTGGTCCAAAATACTAGGGGTATCAATAACCTGATACCTCAGGTACTTATAATTAGTATGCCTGACAAACATAGACTTACTAGTAAAAGCATAAGGTTGCACATCCACATCCACCCTAGTAATCGTATTAATAAAATAACTCTTGCCAACATTAGGGTACCCACAAATCAAAATAGTCTTGGTATTTCAACATACGGAGGTTGAACCAGGTTGGGTTATTACATTTCCTTCTCAATTTGTATTGACTGAAGTTAAGTCTGATACATTTTTTAATTAGAAGTTTGTGATATTAAATTGTTATCATGGTTATTTGAGTAAACCTTTATGAATGACCTGAATACAATGCTCTCTTGTTTAAACTAAACCATTCATATAACAAATACAAGACATTGCAAAATTGACTTCGGAAAACAACTGGAGTCAAAATGTTTAGAAAATACATTTAGATCAGCCTTAGGATATTACAAGGTATAAATCCAATTGGTGTCTCTTTGGTTGGTTACAATGTTGTCCTATCATTCATGGTGGAAGATGTGAAGGAGATTTTTGTAACTTCATGCAATATGAAAGATGCCACAGTCCATGGAGACATTATTGTTAAAAACTTAAACATGATTCTGATTTTCTGAGTTTGACTAGCAGTTCTTTGTCATCACATGTGCCTTGTAGTGAGGACATTCAAGAGAGGTTTGATGAGTATTCAGATTGCTCAAAGATTGATTTTGAATCAGATTTTGGTGAAGAACATGAAGTTGATATGGATAGGGATTCATTTGACACACCAAATCCTCTTCTCAATTGATAAGACTAAGGAAAATCTAAATTTAGTGGTGTGTGGTGAATCTGAAGATGGAAGGAAAGAAAAGTCCCAAGTTTTAAATTTGGATATTAGAGGCTCCTTTCCTCGTTCTCACAAGTCCATAGATTTGTGACATGGATTAATTAGTTCAGAAGAGGCATCTAGCATTGGAATTCAAGATATAAAGGTTGGGCTTTGTACACACAAAAATAGTGCACTTCTATGAATCCTTACATGCAAGGAAACTCAAGAATGAGCCCTCACAAATCGATCCATAGCTCTCTATGCATGGAGTTGCAAGATTTGTAAAATTGCTCTCAGCTAGAGCTATGAACTCATGACCTTGCTAGTCAACCACACAATGAGAGATTACAAATCAAAGACAAGGGAAACAATGCCAATATCTCTAATGAAATCCAAATGTATGCAATGCAATGCAAGTAAGCTAAGAATGAGAATGCAATCTAGTCTATGAAAATGAAAGTACAATGCAACTAATCTATGAAAGGAAAGAACAAATGTGACCAATCCCTCCTATTTAGACTATGTGAGATTAATCTATTGCATAAAAGAAAATCTACACTAAGAATGTCATTATCATGAAACTATGAAAGCAAATATGAAATGAGATGCAACAAAGTCTTCAAAGCTTGGATTGCAAGAGTGTCTTCAAAGAAAGCTCCAAATGACCTAGAAAACCTGCAGCATAATATTAGCATGAAAACCTAAGATGCAAATGAGGAAAAGAACTCTCCTTTTATAAGAAATGAGATGAAAATGGACCATTGAGATTAAGAGGCAAAAGACTTAATCAATAGTGGAGAAAAAAAGAAGCTTGATCCTTGTGCACAAATATCCTCCAATAGGAAAATAGGAGTTGACTTTAGTGTCCATATGAGACAAAAAATACCTTTTCTCTTTTTATAAAATAAGAATAATGCTTTATTTGTGCAACATAGGATAAGAAGAAAAGTGGGGATTTTTTATTTAAATAAAAGGGGAGGAAATATTCCTTTTAATTAAATAAAAGCTTAAGATAAAGTGATTTTATTATTTAATTAAAATAGATTTTTAATTAATTAAAAGGGAGCATGTTCTCTTAATTAAATAAGATTTTTATTTTTTTCTCTTTTAAATTAAATAAAGCTCAAACCTTAGGAAATATTGAATTAATTATGATTTGATCAATGAAATTGATATAATTGATAAAATGCTGATTTTTGAAAATATTGATTCAGGGATTTGATAAATTGCTAAATGGGGGCCCAAAGTCTAAGCGACCATTTTAGGGTGCATACATTTTCCCTCTTTGACTAATGTGGGATCGATTTGGGAACACATGCAGTCAAAGAATGAAGTTGAAATGTGAGATCGATTTGGGATCACATCCGAACAAAACATAAACAAAGGATTCTAGACATGAGGTCGATTTGGGATCATATCCAAAATAAGAGATAAGAATCTTAAGCTTGAGTGAAAGCTCACAAAAAGATAGCTGAATCAAGAAAATCAAAGAATCAATGATTAAAATCTAATAGGTACTACCCCCTCGGAATCGAAATCGAAATCAGGTAGAGGAGAAGCAAAAAATTGATAAAGATGATCAAATCATAATGAAATCACAATCAAAGATAAATGATAACAAGATAACCATTAGACAGTGAAAACATGCCCCAGTGATGAATTAGAAGAAAAGAAGTGGGGTGAATGAAAGACTAGAAGTTTGAAAGACATGAAAATGAAGAAATTCCATCAAAGATCGAAGAATTATGCCTCAAAAGGTCAGTCAACTGCGTAGAAGAATGAGAAAACTTGAAAACGTGACTCAAATTTTTATTTCAAGTCCGAAAATGGATAGAAAATGATGTGATATGAAAGACCAAAAATGAAAGATATGATCAAGAAGAATCAGAAAATGAGCACAGTTGACCAACTAGTTTGTAGATGATAAAAAGGAGAGCTCTCTCCATATGCAAGATGCAAAAACTAAACTATGATGAACCTAAGAATGCAAGCTACTATGAAAGTGGTTGACTTGCAAGGTCACAACACCTATAGACATCTAATTATCATCATCGAGTGTTATTGGTAGCATCGTAAGATCATACAATGCACACTAGCATAACTATGTGGATATGAATATGATCTTTATTAGATAGAAATGTGGAAATTCCACTTAGGCATCAAAGACATGGAGGTTAAGATGACTAATACAGTGAGATTACCTAAGTTTGATATGGTGAGATTATGCTTGTATCAAGACACATGAAATTCAGGATAACTAGAAGTATGCACTCGTAAAACAGTCAAGGATAATACCTTGTCAATCCATAGTGTCAAGTAAGACCAGCATAAATGCTCATGACAGTTAGGATCAACAAAATATACCCATAAGCAGATAAAGAAAGAAAACATGTTCTCATACCCTCAGTCTTCTAGCTATGCATCATTGAAAACTTCTCAAGGAGAGACCAGTCATCAAAGAAATCCTCATAGACAACACACAAAGAAAAATAAAGTCAACATATCTCAAGCAAGTTGATTGTCTAAGTGCGTGTGTGTTGGTCATAGAGTCAGACTCTGGTTATCACATCTATTAATGAGAAATATCACATCATACTTAGAATATTGGGTAAGACATCTGATAAGTGTTGAGAAACACTCGACGCTAGGGTAGTGTTGAAAAACACTGTCTGGGGTGGTGTTGAAAAACACCTATTGTGAAATGCCCCAAGAGACAAACGCACCTAAAGGACCTATGCTAACAGGTATGCCCCCTAGACAAAGACAAAGACCAATTCCAGACCAATTCAAATAAGGTCAAGGCATGATGGAGAAAGGCTAAGTGTCGAGAGCGCATGCTAAAAGACAAGGGTGCAAAGGCCTCAAGTAGCGCCTATTTTTAGGTTTTCACCACTTGGAGATTTTTTGATTTTTCAATTTTTTTGTATTTTTGCTACCAAGGCCCTTATTTCCAAGTTTTCACCAAGGCACTTTTTCTTTTTTTTTTTGAATTTTTTGCATTTTTTGCATTTTTTTGTATTTTTTCAAGACTTTTTATGCTTTTTAAGATTTTTTCAGCATCATATATCAATTTTTTTGGTATTTTTTCAAGATCATAAAATATGTACAAAGGATGCCCCCAGACAGAATGGGCATCAAACTTCCAAGCAAGATCACATCGTACAATCTTAGTGTCTAGCAAGGTGGGGAACAAGAGGGATTAGCAAGCTGGTGACTGAGATGGAGGAAAGGAGAATCAAGGCAAATGGAGGGAAGAAATCCTCAAGGTCAAACTCCTCAAGAGTACCCAAGCTAGGGAAAAAAATTGTCATGAAAAGCATATTTGGACAAGCAATGAAAGGCCAGCATGGGATAAGCCACAAAAGCACAATGCAAAAGAAGGAAAGGATGTAGTCCAAAGGAGTAGACATGTCAAGAGACTTCGTAGCATCGTGTTTTACTCTTTTTTATTAGATCAAGACCAAAGGGGAAAAGGATAGCAAAAGGCTAGAATGAATGAAGGAAAACATGAATGGAATGAAAGCAAGATCATCATAAGATAGCTCACAAGATAGTCAAATGTTCGTGTATAGGTCAACATTGTCAAGATCAAAGAGAGAAGACAGAATGGATGAAATATGTAGAAGAACTACGCATGATGCCTGATTACCAAGTTTTCATCACGGTACTTATCCAAGGCACCACAAGGGAGTGGTTTTCACCATAAGATGAATTTATTTCTCTTTACTTTTTCTACCAAGGTGCCTGTTTCCAGGTTTTCACCAAGGCACATTTTTAATTTTTTCATCATTTTTTTGTTTTCTTTTTGAATTTTTCTATTTTTTATTTTTTTTATTTTAATTTTTTTATTTTTTGGAAGAAGGCAAGCTTTTTAGATAATGCTCCTTGAAAGGATAAACCATGATATGCCAAGGATTCAAAATAATATGTTCAAAGATGCTGATAGGGAAAGGAAGATGAAAGAGAAAAAATGAAGGATAAGGTTTTATGTAAAGCGAGTGAGGTTGGAAGATATGAGGAATAGGAAAATGAGGAAAAAGGATAGAAGGTAAAAGGATAATGAATGGAAGGATTGTGAAAGGGTAGATGAAAAGGAAGGAAAGATCAACATCAACACACACCTTGAAGAGTGGCGAGAGGGTGGAGGAAAATTGAATGAAGGAATATGTGAAGGAATATGGTGAATGGATAGCAGAGGTTGTGGTTTAGGCACATGGAATGGAAGAATATTTTTGGAAGAAGATGAAGTAGAAGCCTTTGGAAGCTTGAATGTCAACTTCACTTGTTCAACATAAGACTCTCTTAAGAGAGACTTTGGAATCCATATAGCCATAGGCTTTTCATTTCTTTTTGATGATTTAGAGAGAATATCTTCAATGATGGATTTTGGAACCCATACTTGTCTTGTAGTTTTCTTCTTAGATATCTCTTTTGACTTTATGCCTCCATGTCGATTAGAGTAGACATGGTGATCTTTTTTTTTAATGGAGTCTTGTATTGCTTCTTTTTCTTGTATTGAACATTCAAGTTACTATTACCCAAAAATTCCCTATCATTCATTTTTGGCCACAGTCCTTTGTTCCAAGAAATGCTCAAGTGTTAAAACCCTCGGTGTTTTTTGCCTTTTAATGTCGAAAGTCTAGTGTGTTTTCTGCCTTTTGGTTCGAAAACCCAGTGTGTTTTCGACCTTCTCCCTAAAAATTCTCTGTGTTTTCGACATCCAATTTTGAAAAACCTTCTGTGTTTTCGACCTTCAAGTGCGCAACTCCGACCAGGTGGGTCCTAGTTCCTCATAGCCATGCAAGTGCAGTAGAGATCCGACGACTGTCACATAATCTCATAGAATCTTTCCAGCCCATGAGATCATGCGACAACGGTCGGATTAGAATCTCAGTGGGTCCATATTTTTTGAGTGAGGTGGCATATTTTCTATCCGCGCAACTCCGACAGGTGGGGCCTAGTTGGTTTTCGGTAAATGGTTATGCGGTTGTCACATGATCACATAGGCCTTTTTCACCCTATGCGATCATGCGACTAGGGGGTTTCTTCTTGCACCCTGGCTTTTAATGTTACTACGGACTCATCCAAGCAGTCAGCAAACAACGAGGTGGCGGTCAGTGCCTAACATCTTACAGTTGGTCGCATGATCGCATGGGCTCTTCCGAGCCCATGTGACCATGTGGCAAACTGTCAACGGTTTCAGTGGTGACGTGTTCGGTCATCGGGTAGCATCTTCCAGTTGGTCAGATGATCGCATGGGCTCTTTCGAGCCCATGTGACCATGCGACAAATCGTCAGTGGTCAACAAACTTCAGCAGCTACTGGTGGGTCCGTGGGAGGTGATGTGTCCACTTCTCAGTGGCTGGCTGGCGGTCAGCGAAGGTTGTTGTGGGCCGAAGGTATAACATGGGCCCTCATAGATTCAAGATCTACGGTGGTCACATGTTCGCATGGGATCTTCTGATCCCATGCAATCATGCGACTGCCATTGGATCCTTTTGGTGCTTCGGGCATTCTGTCATGGGTCCAGCTAAGGTGGTCAGCTCCTGTTGGGCCACGTGGCAAAGTTTGACAGGTGGCGGATCTTGTGGGCCGGGTGTCTATGTGGCAGTAGAGGCAAGTTTTTAAAGGGTTTCTTTGTTCACATGTTCACATATATGATTTAGCAGGCCTCCAGACTTGGCAAGAGTGCGGTTACGTGGTTAACATGTTTCGCATGGTCGTTGAGAGGAGCCCAAGGTTAAGAAAAGTTAAAGCGACTTGGTGACCAAAGGGAGAGTGAGCCCGAGGTGTCTTGCGTGACTGGGAGGTAGATTCTCAAAGGCTTGTCACATGATCGCATGAGGCTTTTTTAGCTCATGCGATCATGTGACCAGTGGTATTTTTAAGCAGTGAGGCCAGTTTTGGTGGGCCTTTTTCTATGAGATGGTTGCAGCGGTGCGGTAGCTCAAAAAATTGATGTCGCCAGACATTTTCTAGTTGCAGGTTGCGGAGTTGATGAGGGAGGTGTGGGCGGCCGTCAGGGGTCGATTCTTTGTCCTAGTAGGGTACATTTGTGCATTCATGGCAAGGCCAATTTGCAGAGAAGTTGATGGATCAAGGTTGTTGATCTGCAGGTAGGATCAGTACAGGCATGGGCATGCAAAGAAAGATATATCTGATCGGTTGAGATATTTGCAGAATTACATTTATAATCAAATTTGACTACTAGGGTTGGTTATTAAATTGGAAAATCTATACCCTGGTTAACTTTTCACTCCTGCTTGCGTGCAGTTGAGTTTGTATATAACATTTTTTGGAGCTTGTAGTGCTCAGAATCTGGCAATTGTAAAAAAGGAAAGTTTCTTTCCCAAAGATTATTGAAGGCTTTCTTTCTACCTCTTAACTTTCTACAATTGTAAAATTCTCATTGATTGTTCAGATATTGCAAAGTATTTTGTGACATTTTTATGTCCCTATGCTTTCTTGTGTGGATTATCTCTTATTGGATCAAAGTGTATGCATGTTTTCAATGATATCTTAGTTTCCCCAATTCCTCTTTCTTTCTGCAATTCATGTGTATGTTTATGAATGATTTGATTCGAATTCTTTTGTGGGCATACTTCCACCCCTGGCAATCTGTCTCATTCCTATACCCAATTGCAGAGATGAATGTTTGTCTGCAGGTTATAGTCTGTGTCTGACTCTTTAGGATTACTGCTGTCTTGAGAAATTCCCTTTTCCCTGCATAGTATTCCTTTACTGCAGACCCCTCTATAAAATATTTATGTAGGCCTATTCATTGAGTTGTAATCTACTAGACCTAAGTCTTTCACTGGTTTCATCCTTCTATACTAAGATCCAAACCCTAGTTTCGGTGCATCACCTAGTAGGTAGATTTGCTTTCCTATTATTTCCATTTCATGTATTCCTTCTATCCCTTTCCCTCAAAAGTTTACTTTCCTATCTAAGAGCAAATCAAGGTGATTATCCAAGAGGAACCAGCCTAGAACCTGGAGGTCTCATCTCAGTTAGCAAAGGTCCCACAACCTTGAGATGATTCCCATGTTATACTGGATTATCAAGACTACAAGAGCTTGAGATCAGAGGCGCAAATTTAGTGTATAACAGTTACTTCCAAAAGACTTTAGACTTGTGTAAGAAGAAGAATAATATGACCGATTTAGATGGGTGGGTGGATGAAAAGGATTCAAGGGTATGCATCTATGTTGATCTTGAAGAAAGATAGGAGATGGAGGGACGTAAGGACCCAAGATGGATGACAAATTAGGAGAGTTAGGAGGAGAAAGTGAAGGGACATAAGGACCCAATATGGAAGGTAGACGTGAAGCCCTTAGTATTGGTGGAGGAGGTCCAAGGATAGATGTGGAAGATGCAAAAGGATAATCAATAAGTTCATCAGCATCTATATGACAACCAAGGACATCAGCATCTTTAGAGTGAGCATGAAGATTTTCAATAGGATCGTGCACATCTTGAATAGGAGCAACTTCATTGATAGAATCATTCAAAGCTTGTGAAGATGTACGAAGAGTAGAAAGTGGAAGCAAACATGGAGTGGTAGAACAAGAAGATAGAATACTTTGATCTTGACAAGGATCTTTGGATAGCATAAGCGCATCATTTTTTTCTTGATTTTCAATAGGCTCAACATTGGAAGTAATAACACCATTTTTAATAACCTTAATGGAAGCATCATCTTTGGAAAGCGCAAGTGTAGTAAGGTTATTTTATTTATCAATAAGCTCAATGATGTGAGTAGTAGCTCGATCTTGCTTAGGAAAAAATTTAAGACATGGTGGAATGAATGAGGAAGGGCATAAAGGATCGAAAGAACCATGAAACGAATGAGAGATATTATGAACAGGATTGGATGACATAGAGGGTTCTTGATCTTGATCTTTCTTTATGTTCTTTTCTTTATCATTTTTAGAGTCCTCTTGACATGGAGCCACTTCTAAGGACAAGGAAGCATGTTGGAATTGTATGGAAGACTTCGAAAAAGATGGTGAAGGACTAGTTGAAGTAGGCATTATAGCGCATAAAATCTTAGGCTCTTTAAGTTTAGCATTATTGAAAGTATTCGCAGCCAAGTGAAGGTTAGCTTGAGTTTTTTTAAGAGATAGTCCTTGAGGATAACTATAGGAAACTGCATGAAAAGCATTAGGATCTTTGTTGGATGAAGAATTTGTGAAAGATTTGGAAGACTTGGAAGCTTTAGGAAATGTATGGGTATTGGAGGAAGTAGGGGATGGAAGGGAACCATCACAAGACAAAGGTTCAACATTAACATGATCTTGCTTGAGAGTGTCATCTTTATTTTTAGCATGAATATTCTTAGAGGAAGGATTCTTATAATATTTATGCTTCAAATTAGCACGGTGCATTTTATATTCCTCAACAGTAGTAGCTGGATTATAATCAAGGTATTGTTCACAAAACTCATCAAAGTTTTTTCAAAATTTGAATCATATGGATCACCATCATGATCTTTCCAATATGAGGACCCATTTCTAGTAAGCACAAGGACATGACTAGGAGGACTTTTAGGAATAGAGGTGTCATAGGTATCACTACATTGTCCATCAGCATAGTCATCATAGTCATCATAGGTGGGTGCGTCACTCTTCGTGGAAGAGGTATCATAAGGACTATCACATTGCTCATTATGGTATGTCTTGTGAAGAGAAGTAAGACTCTTTGAAGAAGTAGAAGAAGAATGAGATCGTGAAGAAGAGAAAATTGAAGACTTAGTGTAGGAAGAGGACTTGGATAATGAGGAATTTGAATAATCTTTAGAAGAGTCATGATAAGATTTGGAAGATGAAGAATGTGAATAGTGTTCATAAGAATTGTGATAAGATTTAGAATGTGAGGAATGATGAGAAGATTTAGAAGATGAAGAATATTTGGATGAGATCATGAGTATGATTCTAGCAAAGGCATCTGATTTAATTGATTTTTCTTTTATTTTTGTCATAAATTCGTCACTCATGAAAATTTTGGAGGAACAACACTTTTCGAATATGTCAATGAGCTCAAGATCATCTATTCTTAATAAAGGTTCCAAAACTAGATATTTGAGATTCATGGTTCTAGAAGAAGAAGAATCAAGCATAGGAGCAACAAAAGAGATAAAATAGAAAAAAATAGACTAAATAATAAGAGGAAAAGAATCAAGAAGAAGAAGAAGAAGAATTTCCCATGGGAATAGAATACTTCAGAAGAACATGGAAAATGGAGAAGATAGAAGAAAACTAAGATTCATCTTATGCAATTGATACCATAACATTCATTGAGATGTTGAGCAACATGACAACACCTAAGATCTGACCTGGACTGACCAAGGAAGACCAAGCTTCTAAGGAGAACTCACTACAGCAGGATGAAACTCAGTTTCAATATTCCAATTAGATCTTTCAAAAGATTTCACAATGATGATCAAGCACATAGAACACCAACCAGGGAGTTCAAGAAAACAATCTTCAAGCAATGGGCAAGGGACAAAGCAACCTTGCGCATGAACAGAGATAGTGACTTAGTGTTCTACTCCTTAAAGATTCTACTTGTGTATGTTCTTGAAAATATTTTAGCAGGCACATAGAACACAACACCTTAACAAGCTATCTACAAGGATACACATGGCTTTCTAAGAGGAGTCCTCAATATACGCAAGGTACGTGAGGCCCAAATCTATAGATGAGAAGAATCCAAAATCACACAGCCGGGGGGAGACGGTAACCCAAATCTCCTCCTTCACTTCTCAAAGGTATAAAGTTCTTTGAGGCTTAGCCAAGAGTGATATCAAATTCAATTCCCAAGAGAGGTGTCTTTCGATTCACTTCCCGCTATTTATACTCCGCCGGAACATAGGAGTTAAGGTTGTCCCTTGAGGTGGTGTGTCCCCAAGCTGGCCTTCTAAAAATAAAATTAAGTAATTCACTATCAAAAGTATTTAAAGCACTAAAGGTGGAACACTTAACTCTTCAAGTAAATGTGAAGTGAGTCCAAAAGTGGAACATTTAACTCTTCAAGTGAATGTGAAGTGAGTCCAAAAGTAGAACATTTAACTCTTCAAGTGAATGTGAAGTGAGTCCACAAGGCGGAACATTTAACTCCTCACACAAACTCAAAGTGAGTCCAAAAATGGAACATTTAACTCCTCACACAAACTCAAAGTGAGTCCACACCTTAAAAAATTAATGAGATCAAGAAAGCATAAAAAGGGGGAAACTTTGTGGAACACTTAATGCTCTTTTCAAGTAGACCTCTCCCCTATGTATGAATGCTAACCTTGCATCCAAAGGGTGGAAATGAGGGGCGATTAGAAATAAGCAAGTCCAACAACCTAATTTAGCTAACAAGATCAATAAAAAGTACTCCAAAGTTGCTTATCAATACTACTCACAAATGAAAAAGGGTTGAATCAATAGAATATTTAACTTTCCAAGCAAACATAGAGTGAGTCCACAAAGTGGTGCAATTAACTCCCTATGTAAACAAGGAATGAATCCATGCCCTCAATCATTTAATGAAATATTTGATATTGGAACCAAGAATTACTTAAGGTTTAAACACAAGCATTCACTTACATAAACTTGTAAAAACAAATCTATGTTCTTTCATTTCCCATTAAGAGCATCAAATGAAATGTGTTCTATGAAAGCATGTAAACACTCAAGCCAAACACATGAGAGGTTCAATTTTAATCCCAAAATCTAAATGTTGTAAAGATAGAACAAAGTACCTCAAGTCCAATGTTTTGTTTTAAGCATTTTCCATGAAAGCAAGAGCACCTTCAAATGAACAAGATAAGAAAATAAACAAATAATATATGCAATGTATATCCAACTTATGCAAACCCTAGGGTTAGATCTGAAAATAAATTTTTAAGAGCAATAATAGCCAGCAAATAATCTAAATGATAACTCATATCATGCATTGAACAATGAAAAATAAGTGCATACTCATCACAAAAGTTTATTTTTTTTGCATTTGACCTAGTCAACAAGATCTAATTTTTTTAATATGATTTCAGCCAAAAAGATGGAAATACAAAACAGAGACCCCTACTAAAAAATAGAGGGCTTTCCAAAAATGTAAAAATTTCAAAAAAATCTTTTCATTTGTGCCCTAGAGACCCATTTTACCAAAATAGACCAGTTTTTGTAAATCAATTATTTGAGCTACTATATTGCACCCAAATTCAAAACAGAAAGAATGAACCCCCTGTATAATTTGAACAAATTTTCAAAAATGTAAAAATTTCTAAAAAATATGCTAATTTGCACCAAAAATTAATTTTTTTATGAAAAATCAAGAAAAAAATATTAAAAATAAAAAATACTTCAAAAAATTTTGAATTTTTTATTGGAGCTTCTGTGATATGTCACCAACTTACAGAAATATTTTTAGACCAAAAAACTAAGCCATTTGGGAGATATGATCAAATCATTCAAATCTAGGGTTTTCCATCTTCAAACAAATCTGCACAAGGGTTAGCTCCAAAAATAATCAAAACCAATATGCAAGAGGTGGGTTGCCCCATGGTGGGTGCCAAAAATATATGGTGAAAAAGTGACCACATTTCTATGAATCATTGCATGCAAGAAAACTCAAGAATGAGCCCTCACAAATCGATCCATAGCTCTCTAAGCATGGAGTTGCAAAATTTGTAAAATTGCTCTTAGCTAGAGCTATGAACTCATGACCTTGCTAGTCAACCACACAATGAGAGATTCCAAATAAAAGACAAGGGCAACAATGCCAATATCTCTAATGAAATCCAAATGTATGGAATGCAATGCAAGTAAGCTAAGATTGAGAATGCAATATAGTCTATGAAAATGAAAGTACAATGCAACTAATCTATGAAAGGAAAGAACAAATGTGACCAATTCCTCCTATTTAGACTATGTGAGATTAATCTATTGCATTAAAGGAAATCTACACTAAGAATGCCATTATCATGCAACTATGAAAGCAAATATGAAATGAGATGCAACAAAGTCTTCAAAGCTTGGATTGCAAGAGTGTCTTCAAAGAAAGCTCCAAATGACCTAGAAAACCTGCAACATAATATTAGCATGAAAACCTAAGATGCAAATAACGAAGAAAACTCTCTTTTTATAAGAAATGAGATGAAAATGGATCATTGAGATTAAGAGGCAAAAGACTTAATCAACGGTGGAGGAAAAAAAACTTGATCCTTGTGCACAAATATCCTCCAATAGGAAAATAGGAGTTGATTTTAGTGTCCATATGAGACAAAAAATACCTTTTCTCTTTTTATAAAATAAGAATAATGCTTTATTTGTGCAACATAGGATAAGAAGAAAAGTGAGTATTTTTTATTTAAATAAAAGGGGAGGAAATATTCTTTTTAATTAAATAAAGGTTTAGGATAAAGTGATTTTATTATTTAATTAAAAGAGATTTTTAATTAATTAAAAGAGAGCATGTTCTCTTAATTAAATAAGATTTTTATTTTTTCTCTTTTAAATTAAATAAGGCTCAAACCTTAGGAAATATTGAATTGATTATGATTTGATCAATGAAATTGATATAATTGATAAAATGCTAATTTTTGAAAATATTGATTCAGGGATTTGATAAATTGCTAAATGGGGGCCCAAAGTCTAGGCGACCATTTTAAGATGCATACAGGCTTGATCATTGCACAAAAAAGGTGCTTGTATCCATTTAAAATTTGTCACCAGGGTATGACCATAATTCTGAGTTCATAACAGTGACATAACTCCACTACTTCAAGATATGGTAGCCTTTGGTCAAGAAGAGAACAATGATTTACAACCTATATTTGAAGGTACACATGGTGCAAGCATGGGACATGATGGGAATGATACAACTCATCATAATTAATAAAATAACTCTTGCCAACATTAGGCTACCCACAGATCAAAATAGTCCTAGTATTTGGGTCAATAGATGACAACCTTTCCATATGCTGCCTCACATGTTTGAGGTAAGCCAAACTCGGTCCAATTCTCTTAACAATGGTACACATCCATCCAAGTGCAGAAACCTTCAAAGATTTGCAGTGGTAAAGAGAATCCCTATATTTTATTAGCCTAACATAGTCTTTGGCCACTTTGGCAATGAGAACCTCAAAATAGAGAAAATAAACTTAGTAAAACAAGTCTATGCCACTATTTGTGAGGGTACAGTCCTGATAAATGCCTCTCAAACTTCTCAAAACATGTAAGATTGAATTTAAATACTTTATTGATCTCTTCTAAACATTAACCAAATCAAACCTACATTTGGATCCATACACAATAACCCAAAATGAAGGGTTTTGTATCCTTTAATGAATCTTAGTCACTGGTAACGCATGGATAGTCAAACCACTAGTCTCCAAAGCATTCAATAAGTGAATATGAATGTTTGAAAACTACTCCCAACAATTATTAAACATACTTTATCTGATATGATGAATTCCTAAACAATTAGGTTGGAGTAGACATAGTTATCACACAATTTTTTGTGTGGTACAAGGAAGATTTGGCTAGGTCAAATCTTCCTTTGTGCTAGGAGTCTATAGAATTAAACCTTTATTAAAAATTCATCATATCAGATAAAGTATGTTTAAGAATTTTTGGGACTGGTCCTTTGGCATGTATTAAATAGAATATTATTTTCAACATATTATTATCATTCTATTTCTTTGTTGTAAACATGTCATTGGTTCAGTTTTAATCTATTGGTGTTGTGCCCTAGCCCATGCTTTATCTCTATTATTTGATGTTATTGGTGCTTGTGCTCAAGGATATCGATTCACTATATTGAAATGTTGACTGTGGTTATCAAATGGCAAAAATAGAAGAAAAAAAATATAACACGAATTTTTTTTTACAAAACTAAACCAATGGCATGTTTACAACAAAAAAATAGAATGATATTAATATGCTAAAAATTTTATTTTGTTTAATACATGCCAAAGGACCAGTTGTATGAGTGGATTGTATTTAATACACACCAAAGGACTAGTTGTATGAAATTGTCAATCACATAGCATTTCACTGTTGTATGAGTGGATTGTGCAGGAATAGTTAAAATTAAACAAGGAGCAAACTCCTCAACACATCTTGGAAACTATTGAATTCAATAATAAATGAAACCTAACACCAACACTATTCCTTCCATTCACTTCTACCAAGAATAAAGCATTTAATCCATTCAACATTACATATAATCATTAGACAGTTACATTTCTTGACTGTGTAGAGGAACAGTCACGACCAAAACGATCAAAAGTACTTTCACCCTTGCACAAGCTATTCCAAACTTCAAGTAAAATAAGAAATATACTGTATAAAATCATTCATATTCATAGTAACCATTCAAAGGATCATTTTGTCAATGAACCCTCTGACTGTACCCCTGCGGCAGAGAAAGGAAACCTCAAAATAAAGAAAGAAAACTTAGTAAAACCAGTCATTATAAGTGCCTCTCAAACCTCTCCAAACATGTAAGAATTTCTTTAAATACTTTATTGATCTCTTCTAAACATTAACCAAATCAAACCTACATTTGAATCCACACACAATAACCCAAAATGAAGGGTTTTGTATCCTTTAATGAATCTCAGTCACTGGTAATGCATGGACAGTCAAACCAGTAGTCTCCAAAGCATTCAATAAGTGAATATTAATGTTTGAAAACTTTCCTCTCAACTTCCCAAACCAATCCTAATCGGTTAGAGGGATTAGTTGAATGTTTAGACACTAAAACTTCTTAAACATACTTTATCTAATATGATGAATTGTTAATAAAGGTCTAATATATAATGGTCATGCCAATAATATCAACAAACGTGAATCCAAACATTTCAAAATAGTAAATCAACATCCTTGAGCACAAGCACCAATAACATCAAATAATGGAGATAAAGCATGGGCTAGGGCATGCCACTAGTAGAATGCGGTTATTTCAATGAGCCCTCTTGATCAAATAAAATGCAATGCATTTGAAATTTGCGGTTGAATATGATGCCAAAGGCTCGAAAGACGTTGCCTATCAAAGATACCAATCAAAGATGAAGAAATTACATACCTTCTCTCATGCTTAGCTTTCATGAAGGAAGATTTGATAGCCAAATCTTCCTTGTACCACATGAAGAACATGCCGTTGGTTCAGTTTAGCATGTTGTTATCATATCAGATAAAGTATGTTTAAGAATTGTTGGTAAGGATAAGAATAGTGGAGATTCTAAAAATATCCCTTTAACCAATTAGGAGTGGTTGGGGAAGTTGAGAGGAAAGTTTTCAAACATTCATATTCACTTATTGAATGCTTTGGAGACTACTAGTGTGACTGAGATTCATTAAAAGATACAAAACCCTTCATTTTGGGTTATTGTGTGTGTATTCATCCGCTTTAGCCAAGAAGATCAAGATGGAATAGGAGGACATTGTGGTAGAAGAAGTATTTAAAGATATTTACATGTCCCCTATCCATGAAATCAAGAGTACAGGTGATGAAGACCATGTTTAGGATGAGGGGGTCTTAATCAGGGAGGGGCATAAGATGAATTTGTCTTGAGACATGGGGAAGGAATTTTGGAAAATTGAACAATCAAGAAAAATAAATCTACGTCCAAAAAGATAAATATGGGAGGAAAGAGGACGAGAGGGAGAAAAGAAAAGACTAGAGAAAGTTAAGATCTGGGAGAGATTTGTTCTCTCTTGGAAAGAAATGAAGCTCATAACATGGAATTTTAGGGGTTGTAATGCCCCTAACTAGAGACGTTTAATCAAAAAATATTTTGAGACAAAACTTGATTGAATATGATTAAAAGGGTGTATATCTTTACCCCTATTCAAAATATTGTTGTGTCTATGTAAGGGGAATATAGGACCTATCCCTAATCCGAATTCCCAAAAAGAGGGATCCAAATTGATTAATCACAAAGAAGTGATCAATGCACAAATGAATCAAACAATGGAGAATATGAAGAAAGGAGGAAATCCTATAATTCTTTATAGAAACTATGTGCTTGAAATATTAAATGAATAGAAGACAAATACTAACCTCAAAATAGGGAAAATTTGGAAAAGTCTGATTTCTGATGTCTGTGCACAATTTTGGGAAATTTTGTAACCTGTTTTGGACTGGAAATACCGAGACAGAGAAAACCCATAAAAATTTTGTCTTTCTGAGGTCAGATCGACTTTGACCCAGATAGCAGGGCACAGTCTTACCCCAAGGCACAATCTTGCTCCTCATTGAAGGTCGACCTTAACCTAAAATGGCTTTGACAAAAATTTTGTTCGTGGATCTCGAAAGTTCACCAAAAAGGGTATCTAGATTTGAACTTCAATTCGCTGTCATGCACCTCTACCTACAAGAAAAATGGTTTTTGTTGTTCGGATGGGGGGTTTGCCTTAGTCAAACCCCAGTTTGGAATCAACCTTAAAATTTAATTGAAATTGCAATTAATAAACAAAGTAAATGGAACTATTCACCTTGCTTATGTTGAAATCCTTGTTGAGGATTCGAATCCTTGAATCCACAAGTAGGGATGCTCCAACTGAATGTAGAATTGTATGTAGGATGTCTCAAATAATGACATTAGATCTTCAACACCAATCTTGAATAGATCTTGGAATAGGAAGAGGCTTGGATGAATGTGGATGAAGGAATCTTCAACAAGAGGGCTCCATAGAGCTTGAATCCTTCAATGGCTACTTATGGATCTCCTTGATGAATTGGATCTTGAATGCTTAAAGATGGATGAATGCTTTCTTTCTTTCTTCCTTCTTCTTGCTTTCTTGATGATTTCTTGATTTCTCTTGAGAGCTAGATGTCTTGATCATGAAAAGTGGATGTACTTGATTAAGAGATGGAGAAAATGAGAGAGGAAGGCTTCCTTTTATAGTGATCTAAGGCACAAACTTCTAGAGAGGTTGACATTGGAGAATTAAATCCCAATTAACCTTAACCCCTAGAAATGGACCTAGATTTAATTCAATTTAAGAGTTTACCATTTTGAAATCCAACACAACCAACCCAGAAGTGGGAAAATAAAACTTTTCGAAGCCTGATATCTGAAAACCTCTGAAACTTGAAAATTGGACCCAGGGTTAGGGTCGACTTTGACCTAGGTCAGGCTTAAGGTCGACTCTAACCTAGGTCAGGGTCGAGGTTGAATCTGCCCTAGGTCAAGGTTGAGGTCGACCTTGACCTAGGAGGTCGACTTTGACTCTGAGGTCCCAGATCTTAAGTTCTTAGGACCAGGTGCTAAGAAAAGTTGGAAATAGGTGGGGAGTGAAGTAGAATAGGGGAAAAAAACTAGATCCATGCAAAGACCTATTCAAGGTGCTTGGCATGACCCTAGACCACTTACTCAAAGGGATAAATGTTCTTATCATGGAAGTGCTTCCATTTTAAGATGATACACTGATGTAGTATGTTTAATAGAAACTAAACTAGAACAAGAAGCAATAGAAATTTTTTTAGGAGTTTGGAACAACATTTTAGAATCCATGAATGGTATGGGTAAGGTGACCTTCATTCTTGGCTGTGACTTCAATGAAACATTGGATATGGCTGATAAGAAAGGGAGCAAGGGGACTATGAGCAGGATCCAATTTGATTTTCAGATCTTTGTTACCAAAAATGGATTGTGGGAAGTTAAAACCAAGAATGGGGTGTTTACATGGATGAATAGGAGACATGGATTCTCACACATCACATAGAGATTGTACCATTTATTCTAGAAAAAGAATGGGGATCCCTCCCCTTTATCTTTGAGGCAAAAATACTTCCCATGATCAGGTCGAATCACTTTCTAGATGTTTTAGTTTTGTAGAAGGATTTGGTATTGATTTGATGCTCTTTGAAGATGGAGAAAATGTGGCTAAGAGAAGAATGATTCTAGAAAATGGTGGAAAACTATTGGAAGATTTAACTTGTTATTTAAGGAAATATGGGGTTTCAATTGTTCAAAAAATTATAGTATATCAAGAATAAGTGAAAGTGTTGGAACCAAATTCATTTCAAGGATATATTTGTGGAAAAAAACATTAGACGAGCAGCTAGAGGTTTTAAAAAATAAGGTGATTCAGGAAGGTATCGATAAAATTGATTTCTTAATTGACAAGGACTTGTAACAACAATATGAGGAAATTCTAGCCAGAGAAGAAATATATTGACGCCCAAAATCTAGAGAGAATTGGTTGAAAGATGAGGACTGCAATACAATGTTTTTCCATAGTTCGGTCAAGGAAAGACCATTAATTAATAGAATAGCTTCAATAAATAATGAAGTTGGTCAGCAAGTTTTGGAATCATATGCAATCATCAAGGAAGTGGTATACTTTTACTCATCACTATGGTCATCACAGGATGGAGTGATAGTAGAGAGCTATATAGGGATGGTTGATAGTGTTCCTTGAGGGAAGAGGGATTGTGAAAGACTTTTTATCATTGTATTGTGTATTTCCAATATGTTTGGATGCAAGGAAGACCAGGAGAATGAAACATCACTCACTGATTGCATGATAACCTAGTTTTGAAGGGTCACTAGTTGAGGGGACAATCAAGGTTCGGATGATTGGGCCATTGAAGGACCCTATTTCTTTGTATTAATTGCTATTCAAATTGGATGCATGGGTTTATTGTGAATTATCAGCTGCTCTGTATCCTGCAACTGCATCCGTAAATCTGCATATACTTCTCTAGGGTTGTAAGCCACTTAGGGATCAAAATAGAGAAAATAAATCAAAATCATTCTTTGTCCTGTTTCCTTTTAACAAAGCCTCAAATATCAATGATACAATACATTTGATGCCCTAAGCTATCGATACAAAAGGCACCTAGCTAGAAGCTCATGGGCTATCCATTTGATAGCCACAGTCAACATTTCAAAAAAAATGGACATCCTTGATCACAAGTACCAATAACATCAAATAATGGAGTTAAAGCACGAGATAGGGCACGACACCAATAGAATGTGGTCATTTCAGTGAGCATCTCAACAATATACAATGGCGTCATTAAATGTGCCAGTAATATCAACAAATGTGAATCCAAACATTTCAAAATAGTGAATTGATATCCTTGAGCACAAGCACCAATAACATCAAATAATAGAGATAAAGCACTAGCTAGGGCATGACATTAGTAGAATGCGGTCATTTCAAAGAGCATTCATGATCAAATAAAATACAATGCATTTGAAATTTATGGTCGAATATGATGCTAGAGGCTCAAAAGATGAAGAAATCACATACCTTCTCTCATGCTCAGCTTTCACTCATTTTCTCCCACTCCTTTTCTATGCAATCAAAATAAAATGATTTGTCGTTTCACTTTTTTTTTCATCTATACCCCAAAACTGTTAGAATTTTGATGGTCAATTTAAAACCCATCAAAATATCGACACCATCAGTGCCTATTACAAAAAAAACACCAAATTCATAAAAAAAAATTACCCGTCGAAAGTTTCTATCAAAATTTGGCCCCAAATGTAGTAGTGTGACGTAGGAAGGGACACAAGAGGAACACTCATAGGAAGAGAGGGAACTGTCATAGTCACCATAGGAGGACTATAGGTAGGAATACTAGGTTAAGGAATGGAAAAGGGTTCCACACTAGTGATAGGAGGAGTAAATCCTAAATCGTTAGCTTCTTGAGCTAAAGGTTTAACATTTGAATGCACAAGATGAGTAATACCACACAAGAGATTAACACCTTGATCATTGTCATGAAGAAATTTCTTAGGAGCCTTGATAGCTTGAATAGAATCTTGATTATGGTTTTCTTGAATAAGCCAATTACCCATTTTATCAAGTTCGGTTGAAAGTTTTTGAACTTGTTCAGGAGGAACTCTTAAAGCATCATCCTCATCATGAGATGAGTGAGAAGATTTTTTCTCCATAGTAGGATTAGAATCATGAGTAATCAAATTGTCATTCAAGATCCTAAGGAAAGGAGAGGAAGACTCAGCATCAAAGGCACCCATAAGTCTATGACTTCATCTAACCAGAATATTATAAGTAGGACTAGAGGTAGTAAAGCTCATATACCAATGCAATGAAAATGAACTAAACTAAGAAAACATAAAATATTTTGATTTTATATGAGATGCAAACACATAAAAGAAATCTAATATATGCAAGATCTAACAGGTCATAAAAGAAAGAATTAAACCACAAATCTAACACAATAGGGCATCTAATTCCATAAAAGAAAAGGGGTAAGCTTGTCGGGTTCACCAAAATGTAAGATGGAGGTGAACACACAAGATAATACAAAGGAAAATATAACACAATAGGGAAACTAATTTCACAAAAGATAGGGGGTAAGCTTGTCGGGTTCACCAAAATGTAAGATGGAGGTGAACACACAAGATAATACAAAGGGAAATCTAACACAATAGGGAATCTAATTTCCACAAAAGAAAGGAGTAAGCGTGTCAGGTTCACCAAAATGTGTGATAGGAAAAGGATCTATCCCTAATCCAAATTCCCAAAAGGAGAGATCCAAATTGATTAATCACAAAGAAGTGATCAATACACAAATGAATCAAACTATGGAGAATATGAAGAAAGGATAAAATCCTATAGTTCGCTATAGAAATTGTGTGCTTGAAAAATTAAATGAATAGGAGATAAATACTAACCTAAAAATAGGGTAAATCTAGAAAATCCTATTTTTTGATGTTTGTGCACAGTTTCAGGAGATTCTGCAACTTGATCCGGCCTGGAAATGTAGAGATAGAGAAAACCCAAAAACATTTTGTCTTTTGGAGCAAGGTCAACTTGACCTCAAGATCGGGGTAAGATCTTACCTTGGGGTACAATCTTGACCCCCACTGAAAGTCAACCTTGATCTGAAATAGCTCCGACGGAAATTCTGTTCGCGAATCTTGGAAGTTTGCTGAAAAGGTATCCAATTCTGTACTGATATTTTTCATCCCGCACCTGCACCTGCAAGAAAAAGGGTTTTTTTTGTTTGGATGAGGGGTTTGCCTTGGTCAAACCCTGATTTGGAATCAACCTTGAAATTCAATTGAAATTGCAATATATAAACAAAGTAAATGGAACTATTCACCTTGCTTATGTTGAAATCCTTGTGGAGGATTCAAATCCTTGAATCCATAAGTATGGATGCTCCAAATGAATGTAGAATTGCATATAGGATTTCTCAAATTAATTGTATTAGATCTTCAACACCAATCTTGAATGGATCTTGGGATAGGAAGAAGCTTGGATGAATGTGGATGGAGAAATCTTCAACAAGAGGGCTCCAAAGAGATTGAATCCTTTAATGGCTATCAATGGATCTCCTTGATGAATGCTTGAATGCTTGAGGATGAATGAATGCTTTCCTTCTCCTTCTTTCTTGCTTGAGAGTTCTTGTATGTGTGAACAAGAGATTATGAGATGAGATTGGAATGAGAGAGGAAGGCTTCCTTTTATAGTGATCTAGGGCACAAACTTCTAGAGGGGCCAGCATAGGGGAATTAAATTCCAATTAGGTCTTAACCCTTAGAAGTGGACCTAGATTAAATATAATTTAAGAGTTAACCATTCTAAAATCTCAAACAGCTGACCTGAAAGCGGGAAAATAAAACTTTCCAAAGCTCGACATCCTGAAACCTTTGAAATTTGAAAATTGGACCCAGGGTCAGGGTCGAGGTCGAATCTGCCCTAGGTTAGAGTCGAGGTCGACTTTGACCTAGGTCAGAGTCAAGGTCAACCTTGACCCTGAGGTCACAGATCTCAGATTCTCAGGACCAAGTGCCAGAAATAGGTTGGAAATAGGTGGAGAAAGAAGTAGAATAGGGGGAAAAAGCTAGATCCATGCAAAGACCTATATATGCATGTGTGTGTATATATATAATATATATGTGTGTGTGTGTGTATACACACACACACACACACACACAGAGATATATATATGTTGTGACCATATATATATGGTCACAACAATCTATGTTGTCATCGAATAAGATGGTCCATGAATAGAATATTCAATTTTATATATATATATATATATATATATATATATATATATATATATATATATATATATATATATATATATATATATATATATATATATATATTCATGGACCATCTTATTCAACGACAACATAGATTGTTGTGACAACCAAGGCTTCCACAACAACCATGTTGGCGACGACAGCCAAAGGGGAAACCCCTCTTTCTTTTTTGGTTGGTAAAGTTTTTTTTAATAAAAAAAATTATAATATAATAAATAAATTTTTTAAAAATAAAATAAATAAATAATAAAATAATAATAATAAAAAATGTTTATTATGTGTGTGTGTGTATTTAATATAATACTTTCTTTTTTGAGTACTTGTAATTAGGATTATTTGGCATCCAATTAGGAAGTATATTAGTTGATATTTCTTGTAATTGATAATGTGGAAGATAAGTTAATTATTAATTAATAAATTTTTTTGATTAATAATTAAGGAAATCTATTTTATTGAGAATTTTTATAAATTATATTATTTTAGTAATTATTAATTTTGAAATCAATTTATTTTAAATATCATTATAAATTATTTTTCTTATTATTGGAATTTAAATTCAAGAATGTAATTATAATTTTGTTAGTGATTATTTTTAATAAATTAATTTTTGTGATCGTGTTTTACAAATTAGTTTATTATTATTAAATTCTTATGAATGTTTTTCCTTCTGTATTTATAGGTTAGGAGGGAATCTATTTGTGTCATCCTTTTAGGATTGTTACTAGAGGTGGGGTTAGGGTTAATGAGTTATGTTTATTTTCCTTGCATACTTCTATAGAATTTGATCATGTTACAACCCAACCTTATGGATGATTTGGTTTTATTATGATGGAATAGGGTTATGTATGTTCCTGTGATACTTTGGAACCGGGGTTTGAATTTTGTGATTCATGATGATCTATGAGATATTTTGAGAGTTATGAACTTAGGGTGGGTTATCTAGGTGATAAAGGGGAAGTGGCTTTCTCTGGAGGCGTTAGATCCCAAAAGTGGCTACCTGGGTACCCTGAGTAGGTTACTTAAATACGTGATAATATAATACATTAAATGGGGTTTTAAAATGAATTAATAAGATAATGGATTCCTCTCCCATGCCTCGAGTGATAGTATAGGGTAAGGATGGGAGCAGGAGAAGATGCTTTCTCATCTAGTAGTGACAGTGAGTTATGGCATGATCAGTTATCATTATATACATGAGACAAATTTAGGTTCTGCATATGATCACACTTCGGATTTGTAGTCCAGTGAGATCATTCCAAGGGGTTGATATATGTGATGACACTTCCCTAATTTTATCTTAGGTTTCCTACATATGTTTGTTGCCTCTGGATTAGTAGATGCACCTTTGAGTTATTGAGTTGTAACCTTAAGATAGGAACTTATAGGACCCTTGCTTAGCATTACCTGATGATTGATTTTGGTATTTC
Source organism: Chamaecyparis obtusa (assembly GCA_027943335.1). Taxonomy (NCBI): domain Eukaryota; kingdom Viridiplantae; phylum Streptophyta; class Pinopsida; order Cupressales; family Cupressaceae; genus Chamaecyparis; species Chamaecyparis obtusa. The sequence continues at coordinate 361,624 of BSBK01001238.1, forward strand.
TATCTGAGTGGGGTCTGATGTTATCTCCTCAGCATGGTGGGAGTGGAACCACATGTTTTCATGAGGTCAGGAGGTAGTGAATCTCTTACCATTTGAGACTCTGACATTCCTGTACCGGTGCTAGATGATCCTTGTTGCAGTTGCTTCTTATCCTATATTCCTTGGAGATTTGTACATGTTATTTCAAGTTATTTGTACTTTGTTTTCAGTTATATTTACATGCCCTACAACTTGTACAACAGATGATGATTATCATGTATACTTGATAGATCAGATGTATTTGTTTATTTTTGAGATGGTGTACTATGTAGAATATTTATATGATCATTGTACTTAATAGATTAAATTGAATTTGTGTAATTCTACGTCAAGGAACCCTTGATATTTGTAATCTATAAAATGAGATTATGCATATGAGTATATATGCAATTTATGTTTTACTTCCAACTTTTTATTCAATAATGTTTGTAAACTCTTAAGAAAAAAATTATTCTATAAACTTAGTAACATGTTTAAGGTTAATATCTCTAGTTGGGTTCCTTGGCGGGGCATTGAAGAGTTTTCTTTAATCCACACATCTTTCTTTAATCTCCTTAATATTTCCTTTATCTTATGTCATTTACATTCTTAAATTGTTATGGATACAGTCCTTTAATTTTTACATTTTAACATAGGTTTAAATTGGATTACTTACCACTCATAATGATTCCCATGATTATCATGAACCGCTTCAAAACCGGTTTAGTTTTAATAGTCCTACTCTATAATTTATGAAAAGTAACATTATATAAATTTAAAAAAATCTATGTAACTCCAAATATCCCAAATTTTTGAATCTTACTAAAATCATAGCCTTCGACGATGAATTGAATTTGAGTTTTTTAGATCAATGGCAAGGTATCGAAATTGGATAACAATTCTAACTATAAAATGTATTGAATAAAACATTTGACGTACATTAAGAAATAAAAAACTGTTTGTAAAGAACTCCAATCTAATATATTGCAGAATCATTTTGCTAAAGTTATAAGATAACTGGGTGGTCCCACAATAGTGAGTCCCACTTTTTGGCCAACTTTGACACAGAGATTAACATTCTGAGAAAAAATTCACTTTCGAACACCTATTACAGCAAAACTATTATGAATTTGAAGATGATGTAAACTAGAGTCTTTTAGAATTTTCTTTCTAGTTTCTAAATATATTTAAAAATTAAAAGTTAAAATTCATTTAAGTTCATTTTTTCTTGTCCTTCGAAAAGTGGTTTGTGTGAAAAAACTATGTTTTTAAGGAGTTATTGTCACTTGGATCAACATAATTTTTTTTTACAATATGATAACAATGTAATTATTTTGAGATTATATTTTTTAATTCAATATCTAAAGGATGCAATTGGTTTTATTCATTTTGGGTCAATATTTCATAGTTTATTAAGTTCTTAAGTGACAATAACTGTAATTTAGAAATAAGATCACTTGGATTGCTCTAACTTGATCTGTGTATATCGAAATTCATTTTTTCTTTTTTTCATAGAAAGGTAAGACAAATACGCTTTTCCTACATATTTTTTATGATTTTTTTTTTATAATTTACTATTTTTCCTGAAGTCTTGAAGAGACTAGTTGTTGAATGACCAAACAACCTATGTTTAGTTAAAGTAATATTTAAAAGTGATAATGAACTCAATATGTATTAAAATTATATTCATTAGAAATCTTGTTTCGAATAGCATCATTTGACATCATATGTTTGAAAAAACCATCTTGTTTGGTCCTTGTTCCAGGCCTTGAAAGACCATTTTTTTGAAGTTTACTTATTTTCTGAGGGAAAAGTTTCAGTTTTGGGGTCTTCGTGCGAAGACCCCCTTCGCCCGAAGACACTTGAGGGGCTTCGTGCGAAGACCATTCACACGAAGCCACTCAAGTGAAAAGTCCGGTGAAGAAACACCCCACCAAAATTTTTCCCTGGGTACTTCGTGCGAAGTGTGTACTTCGAGCGAAGTCAGCTAGTGAATTTATTTTGTAAAAAACATTTAGAATGATATAAAACTAAAACATTTTGTTTCTATTTTATACCAAATTGCAATTAATAAATTTGCATTTTCTATTATTGAAGGCATTTTTTGGAGGAGGATTGCTATTTGTATTTTTTCAAAGGTATAATTTGGAGATGAGAAATATTAGAATAATTTATTTTTTGAAGAAGAGAATTTTTATTGGCGATCTTGTGGAAGACATTTTTTGGAGAGAAGAAATGGGGAACAAGAAGGAAAGACAAAGTAAATCTTCTAGAAAAGGGTCACTCGGGACTAAACAAAGAAATCGTGAAGCTACATTGACATATTATTATAAAACTAAAGAAGCTGAAAGACAAGCTGAAGTAGGTGGGTCAAGTCAAGTTGAACAATTGCACATTGAAGAAGGGTCAGGATCACTCCCTATGGAAGCTCAAACAATTGATGTTGGAGAAGGGTCAATATCATGTGCTCCTACTGGTATGGATGAACTTTTAAATTTAGCTCAAACTGTAAAGAGGAATATTAATTATAGAAAATTAGATCATTTACTTACAATGGATGTGGAGAATTTGAGATCACTTGCTAATGTTCAACCCTTAAGTCTTGCTAAGAAGAGATCAATGAATATGATAGCAAGAGAAATATTGGTTGAATTTGATAATTTTGAAACACTTGAACAAGCTCAATTGCTTTAAGTTGTACTTATAAACAAAAAGTTGGAAGGGGCATTAAAATTATTGGGTATAGACACAACATCAAAGAAGAGAAAAGTTGTTGACATGCAAACTGATATGATTGAAAATCTTAGGAAAGGTTTGAACCAGCTAGGGAAGTGATCTCAAACTAAAGATAAGACCATTACAAGGAAAGTTATGTTGACATGCAGATTTTCAATATCTTTGTAAATTGGAAATGGCGACCAGAGCATCGAGCAGAGGGTTCAGTGGAAATGGTGGGTACAGTGGTAGACAAAAATGGTATTCATACGGTACCAGGTAGCCACTACAATCGCAGAGTCAGTTGTTTGAGTAGTATTGTTTTCACCAAGGAATTGACAGTAAGGGTAAGGGTTTGCAATGAACAAATCAAGTTGAGCTGAACATGCCCCAGAATAGTCACTAGCATTACTCTTCTGGGTTTCAGTCAGTTTCGTTTGTTCAGAAAAATTTGGCTAAAATAGATAGTATGCCCCAATCTGATGCTGGTGATATCATGAAGATATTTAGAGGGAAAGTGATAGTCCAGCTGGCAAAGCCCTTATTTGTCAACCCTAGATTCCACATTAAGTCACCAGCAAATAATAAGTGTGGTGCTCAAAATAAGAAGCTTTACAACATGCCTATAATAGAGAAGAATCATCCTCATAGGATGAATCCTAATCTGCCCACCAACCCTCCCAGAATCAATGCCACCTCTACTTTTGAGATCGGCGAGTCATATTTGCAAGCCATCAAGAGGCAAGTGGTAACATTCAAACAGGCTCTTACTTCTTCGGATTGAGGCTTTTTTGAAAAATGTCATGAGCGGGAAAAAAATTTAAATTACATTCAGTCGGGATTCAATAGATCTCATCATATGCTCAGACAAAAGGGGATGGGTAGGGGCCGTCCTCTCCAAAAGCATCAAATATTTGATATTTGTGAAGGCACGCCACTAGGTTCCCCTGCTATCATTCGATATACTTAGGGTCCTCATAATGATAAGGGGGATTCAAGGACTATGAGTCAGATGCCCAATGGACCTACTTCAAAGTTTCAGTGGCCAATGATAAGTAGAGCACCCTTCGATCCAAATCAGTCTTCTCAAGTTTGGCAGGTCAAACAAAGGCAGTCTCATTCGGCTCTTCAGCGGGGTTCTGACTTCTAATCTACCTCAACAATTACTTTTCCAGATCATTTGCTTCAAGATCAAATTCACCTTCTCCAGGATAAAGCCTTAATAGGTAAATTTTTGAAACTAGACCTATCGATTGATGATATTAAGCTTTGGGCCTTGGAAAACTGGCTAGGTTTATTAGATGTTTTTTGGTTAAATATTGAGCTGGGTTATTTTCTTGCCAAATTTGAATTTTCTGATATGAGAGATGTCATCCATAAGAATAAAAGTTGGTTTTGCAAAGGGATGGGTCTCTTTACTTTGGTATGGACCCCCAATGTCATGCTGGAGGATAGATCCCCACTATTCTTCCCCATTTGGATTGCCTTTCCTCATTTTCCCTTAGAATATAGAGATTTGGATATCATCGAAATCATTGCCAATAGACTTGGTATATTTGTTAAACATGACCTAATTCCCTTTGAGCTGCCGTATCGAGAGGCTAGAGTGTGCATACTTCATGATACTGTTAAGGAATTACCAAATTCAATTTCCCTAAAATCAAAATAGGGATACTGGTAGAAGAAAGTCGCTCTTCGAAATGAGGATACCATCATGCTATATTAGCACTGGTTAGGGCACTTCATAGCTCAGTGTAAGTCCCAGCCATCCACCCAGTTGAGAGTGTGTGAAAATCACTGTACAAATCCTCTTCAATGTTCAATTCAGTCAGCCTCTCATTGCTCTCACCACATGGATCTAAAAACATCCTCATTAAGTCCCGTCGAAGCTTTTCCTTCTACTCTTCATTCATATGAGGCATCCATTTTCTTTTATTGTGCAATAAGATTCATTTTGATGATCTTGAACAATTCCAAACAAACCCTGTTATTAGAATGGAGGCCAGTAGAAGTACATAATTTTGACATGGATGTACTAGTGCATAAACTTATGTTCTCTAACTCTCTAATTAAAAAACCAATTACACATGAGGTGTTTTCAACAAAGAGACTTTAGTCAACCTTCGAGCAAGAAAACTATCAGACCAATTATTGACAGAGCTAGCTACTAAAATTATTTATGAGATGGCAGAAGAAGAATGAGTTCTATGGTATGAAGGTGATCACAATTCAATGGACTATCAGCAACATAGAAAAAATGCCTCACCATATCATGTTATCCAATCTATTGATGATGCAGGACTGTCACAAGCTCATGACAAGATTTTCAAGCTTGGCAAAGCAATATCAATAAAGCAGAAGATGAGGGAATGTTGACTTTCACAATAGCTCAGATTTCAAGTAGCTCTCAGCAACTTAACAAGACTATTCAAGAAGCACAGTGGCCCTTCATTTAGGATAAGGTAATTAATTTGAAGGAGGATCCTACCAACATTGGGGCTTTTCAAGGATCCATTCCTAATGACCTGGAATGTAACTTTGAAGGGAGCCTATGTAAGCAGAGTGATGACATGGACTTCATAAATAAGAAAGAATGCTCGCAAGATGATAGTTCATTGGTGTCCTCCCCTAACTCTGATGAGACTATATACTCTCACATTAGAGACTGCATTCAAAGTAACACATTTCTTGATTCAGAGGAAACTCAAGCAGTAATTAGTCAGGGAAACCATGGTGATATCGACACTGAAATATTTGAGCCAAAACATGATCAATTAGTTTATGATACTAGTCTTACCCTCTCACTTGAGCAAACACCACTCCAAAATTTACAAGTAAAGGCTACACCAAAAAAGAGAGGTAGAAAACCAAAAAGCAATCTAATCAAAGATGAAATTGCAGTAGGTATCCAATCAACATTGGATGGGAAATTCACACCTTCCAAAAGATTGACGAGGAGAACCAAGGGTTCTCCTTGTCAGTAATGAAGATAGCCTCTTGGAATGTCAGAGGATTAAATGCCTCTGACAAAAGAAACAGAATCAAGCAAGAGCTGGATTCTTTAAAAGTGGATGTAATACTTCTCCAAGAAACAAAGATGTCAATAGAGGTTTTTGACAAAACAATTGGGAATTGGTCAAAGTGGAATTTTGCCCATAGCCCTACGGTTGGTGCTTCAGGTGGGATGGCTATTCTTTGGGACCCTAAACTAATTCAAGGGTAGTTACTTCATAGGAAAGACAAATGGAAAGCCATCAGGTTGGAGTGCTTTGATATAAAATTTCTTCTTTTTAATATTTATGGGCCCACATCAACTCAGGACAAGCAGAGGTTGTGGATGGAACTCACTCAGTTTATACAACTTCAACCAGATACACACATCATAATGGGTGGAGACTTTAATGCCATCCTCAAACTATTAGAAAAAAATTGTGGAATTTTTCCACCACTGAGAACAATTTAGGATTTCTCAAATTTTGTGGAAGATAATGGTTTAATGGATGCAAAACCATCAAATGGGACATTTACATGGACTAATAAAAGGGTAAAATTTTCATAGATAGCTGTCAGGCTAGACAGATTTCTCCTATCACAGAACTGGAAATTAGCAAATGTTACATATCAATCAAAAATTCTGCCTCGACCAGGATCAAACCACTTCCCTATTTGTCTACATGTGATTTTGACATTAGCAAGACAAGGTTTTCAACATAGGCCATTCTTGAAATTTGAACAAATGTGGTTACGACATCCAAGTTTTTTGTCTTCACTCAAGCAGTGTTGGATTTCTGCACCGACTTCAGAGGGAACCAAAATGTTTCAGTTTGCACTCAAGATGAAACATACCAAAAAGTGGATCAAAAAATGGAATGAGGAGATCTTCAAGAATATTTTTAAGGAAAAAGAAGCAGTAAAGGAAAAATTAGAGTCCATATATAACACTATTATCAAACAAGGGATGGACGAGGACTCATACACCACACATAAAATCCTTATGCAAGAATGGGAGGAAATATGTAGCAGAGAAGAGGAATATTGGAGGCAAAAGAAAAGAGAATTATGGTTAAAAGAGGGGGATAGGAATACAAAATATTTTCATGCATTAGCAAAAAAAAAAATAGCAAGCAATTGTATTTTCACTATTACTAATGCTGAAACTGGTAACTTATTAACTGAGCCTCAAAGCATTCAAGAAGAAGGGGTCAGATTTTTCCAGACTCTGTTAGCTCCTCCTCCTAATTCATGTCCAGTAGCCCCTCCATTGGAGGAATTATTAGATGCAATTCCCACTTTGATATCAGATGTTGATAATTTAAAACTCTTGGCTCCATTTACCATTCAGGAGCTCAAGAAAGTGGTCTTTTCCTTGCCCCCAGATAAAGCCCCTCGCCCAAATGGATTTACTGCTTTATTTTTCCAAGCATGTTGGGACTAGATTGGATGGGAATTATTGGGTGTAGTAGAAGAATCTAGGATTAGCAAATCCATGCTAAAAAACTTCAACACCACAAATATAGCCATTATTCCAAAAGTTAAAACTCCAAAAACATTTGCAGATTTTCGTCTGATATCCTTATGCAACACTATTTATAAAATCATCACAAAGGCTATCTATCTAAGGATGCAACACCTCATTCCTAACCTTGTCTCGCAACCACAAGGGGGTTTCGTTCCAGGTAGGGAAACAATGGAAGGTGCCCTAGTGGCACATGAATCTCTTCACTCCATTAAAAATAGTAAAACATCACATTTTGTCATTAAATTAGACATGATGAAAGCTTATGACAGAGTAAAATGGGCTTTTCTTATCAAGGTTTTGCAAAAATTTGGATTTGCGAGAGGTTGGTGTAAATGGATTAAGGCCTGTATTTCGGGTGCTAGTTTCTTAGTTCTGATAAATGGTGTTCCGACTGGTTTCTTCACATCCACACAAGGAGTTAGGTAGGGGATCCATTGTCACCAGTATTATTCATTCTCATGGAAGAATCATTCAGCAGGCTTATTCAACGTAAGCAAGCATTAGGTAAGTGGATAGGTGTGCAGATTGGTCAGTTAGATATTTTAGTGACACACTCCCTTTTTATGGATGACACATTACTTTTTGGGATTTCTAACATCTCTAAGGCCAGGAAGATTAAAGAAGTATTGGAACTTTATATAGTAGCCTCAAATCAAAGAGTCAATCCCCTTAAATCTAAAATTTATTTGTTTAACACAAATAAGATTATATCCAATAAAATTGTCAGCCTCCTAGGATTCTCAGTAGATTTCCTACCATATGTATACCTTGGAATCCCATTCTTTATGGGGGCAAACAAAGTCAGTTATTGGTTACCTATCATTGATAGGATTAAAACCAGGGTAGTAGCATGGAAAGAAAGGTGGTTGTCACTTTCAGGCAGAATACTACTAATCAAACCAGTCCTATCAGCTATCTCTAATTATTATTTATTAGTTCTCAAATCACCTTTGTCGGTTATTCAAAAAATTTAGAAACTACTAAGAGAATTTCTATGGACTAGGAACATGAATGGAGAAAAGAAAATTCCTTTGGTCTTTCTTGAGAAGTTGACACAAGTAAAGCAGCTAGGTGGAGTAGGGACACATGATCTACAAAAATGAAATCAAGCATTTGGGGGTAAATTAGTTTGGCAAATGTATACCAAAGCGCATAACATTTGGTGCCAAATTATGCAAAAGAAGTATTTAGATGATACTAATCCTACTAGAATTCTCACTATATTAGATCCCCCTAAAGGTTCAACCATTTGGGACTTCATGATTTCTTCCAAAGAAATAGTATGCAATTTTATTACTTGGGAAGTGAACAATGGTCTATCAGTTAAATTCTGGCGTGATTCATGGAATGGAGCACCACCTTTAATTTGAATGAATGATATAGAGACCATATTTACTACTTCAAAAAGTGTTTGGGGTACCTATCTAAGTGAATATGTACTAGCAGTATGTTTACACTCAAGAAAGGTAATATGGAAAGATCCTCATGAGCTGTCTTTATCCCTGCAAGAGATCCAATGTTTGGAGAAAATCTTTTCACAAAATTTGCTCTACCTATCAAATTTGGAGGATAAATTAATCTGGGCTCTGGGGTCAGATGGAAAATTCACCATCAAGGATGGGTACAAGCTTATCCAATAGAGAGATGCAATTATAAAACCATCCCATGCCTACACTTTCTGCTCGAATAATTTGACTCTACCCAAGGCAGGTTGTTTTGCTTGGTTAGCACTGAATAATAGGGCATTAACTAGTGAGTGGTTACATAGACTCAACATAGCTCAACCTTTCAACTACCTTCTATGTGATAATCATCAGGAAGATACATATCACCTATTCCTAAATTGCCAATTTGCACAGGACTGCTGGTTTTTTGCCCTCAGAAAGTTACAATATTCTACACCACTTCCATGCAAGCTTTGGGATCTATTTGAGTCATGGCCATAGTTATACTCTTCATCCATCTTCTTTTCTATTTGGAAGTGCATACTAATGTTAGTTGTCTAGGAAATATGGTGGGAGAGAAACAAAAGAATCTTCCGCAGAACTTCCTCATCAATTCAAGCAGTTACAATCCATCTAGAGAGATCGATATCTGAACTAGTTAATGCTAGTCACAGTAAACTTAAACACAATTTGGTCATGACCTCATGGGATTCATCTATACTTTGAGAATGGAAACAAATCCATGTACCTTTTGGTTGGTGCTTCCAAACAACATCTAATAAGGTGCTTGCTATAGCCTTAGTCAAATGGATTCTGCCATCTAAAGGGGTTAGTAAAATAAATTTTGATGGCTCTTCAAGAGGTAACCCAGGAAAATCAGGGGTAGGTGTATGCATTCAGGATCACCAAGGATTATTATTAGCAATAAAATGTTGCCCACTCCCATTCAGAACAAATAATATGGCAGAGGCTCAGGCATTATTTAAAGGTTTAATATTGGCTAAAAATGGTGGATTTCATCAGGTCCATATAGAAGGAGACTTGATGGTTATAATTTCAGCATTTTTTAATTGAGTATCTCATAATTGGAGACTCACATACATTCTTCATAAAATTTGGCAATTATTAGACTCATTTCAAGAAGTTCAAATTTTACATACTTTGCGGGAGGGAAATCAATTAGTAGATCATTTGGCAAATAAAGGATGTGATGGGCATGAGGAAGTGTCTTTTAATTATGACGCAATCTCAAATTAGGATGCCAAGCTACATGACATTTATAACTTCGACAGGTTAGCATATGTAGGATTTTATTCAAATGTGCAGATGTGATGCTTGTCATTGTACAGATTTGCAATTGGGGTTTATTGCTTCGCGGGAGCTAATGACAGCGTAGCAGTGATCCACATGGCTATACTACTAAACATGTGTGATAGAGTAAAATGCTGATATATCATGAGTGGGTAACTCTTAAGTACCAAAATCCCACATTCACATGCCATCACTGTGCATTCAAAGTGCATTGATTTAGTTGGCCTGTAAGCTGATAATTAAAGGAAATGTGTGATTGAATGACACGCACCCTATTTTATAATGTGCCCAATACCTATTATACTTTAGCTACAGATTATGGGAGATTTTCCATTAATTGGCATGAAACTCAAATGTTCATTTGTGATCTACAAATACCTTGCTCTCCCTAATGGGCATTCACATTGCTTCTTGAGTATTACATAGTGCAAATTCTTTGTGGAAGTGCATAATGCTACGAATAGAACTTCCCTCCTGTCAAACTTGTGGACATCTTCATGATGAGCTCCTGCCAAGGAATTACAGAGTATACATCCCTCTGTAGGCTTCTGAGATCCCATTCCCAAATAGAATTGATGGCCCAAAACTTGAGAAAGTATTTATCTGTAATTCCATGCTACATTACATGGCTGTCTGCCATGTTGTTGGTGAATATGTGTTGTCTCCTAGGACCAAGATAGTGGTCTTTCCTTCTCATTTGGTGTCAATTTTTCTCTCCAATCTAATGGACCTATTGCAATCAGTGGATTTAGTAGTTTACATAGCTAATAAGGTCGTTCGTCCTCAATTTATTCATGGAGCATGACTCATGGTGGCACTTCAGAGGTATGACCTTTGGTCAAGTTTCATGTTGATTGGGGGACTATTTTTACATCATGACATTATGGAGAGCCATGAACACCTGATGGCATATGACTGCTTCAAATGGGCCATGGAAAAGAAGAGCTTCCGAATAGTTAGTAACAATTTGCAGATTGTGGGTTCGGCTCTTGGGAAAACTCTTGTGGATAAAATTTGGTGTTTGGCACATTCGATCTTGGATCTTCTGTTATCACCACTTCCTTTGGTTCAGCCTCCGTCCTACTACAAGGTGCCCTTTGGTAACCCAAAATAGGTCCCTGACCTGAATGTACCTCTCTCACTTGGTCACTCTTCTAACACTTGTCCAGTGGCTCAGAACACGCTCGATGGCTGGGAAGTTGACAATGTCTTGGCTCTGCCTGCTGGTTGGGAAAATGCTTGGGGATCATCCTCTCCTGTGGATGAATGATTGTTTCTGTAAATAGTTTTACACCTGTTGTGTTGCATAGGCATTTTTGATAGGCCTATTTTGAAATCTTGTAATTAGGCTATATATCATAGACATGTTTGATAGGCCTATTTTGAAATTTTGAAATTTTGTTATCCCTGATTTAGGTTTGATCCCTGCCAAAATTTTGGGGATATTTTTTCTCTAATGTATCATCCTATCAGGATTCGTGGGTTACATGTGTAAACCCAAATGTAAAAATCATCATATGGTCTAACTTGTATATGACTACGATCCTGGGGTTTCTTCCTAATTCTTCCATGGGGGAGTCATTGAATCAGTTTATATTAATAAAAATATGGTGGATACCCCACTTTGGCTTAGAAAAAAAAAACACTATGGGACGAAAAAGAGAGATCTTCAGTTTCATCTCAGTTTGGTTTTAATAGGAAAACGATATCATGATATGTTAATAGGAGAATACTTTTGGATGATAGCACCTTGGAAGGCAATTGGGAGATCATGTGTAGAGCTCCTCATTTGGATAGGATTGATGAAGGAATAAAAAATTTGGTCACATTATTTTAGAATGATAATACACGTCCTTCATCAAACAATAGAGATGTTATCAAACATAGAATTTCAGCTAATCAATATAAATATCATACGAAACATTGGTTGTCCACACAACACAACATGAAATGTATGTGTCATTTTGTAGTTCAAATCCTAATATAAAGATTGGGCAAACATTGTTTGAAAGATTGAAGCCATATTATATCAAGACAATCAAAGTGTTTGAAACTTGTTGTTGTCGTTATCATATTGAATTTGATCTCCACTATTAGGTTTTTTGAAAGTTTGTAGAAGACACTTATGGTTTTGAAAATGCTCCTCCTACTAGAAGAAGTGAGTTCATCTCATCTATTTTATGTGACAAAAGAGATGATGTAGCTAGACAAATAAATTGCATAAAAGGAATATGCCAAACATGTGCTGATTTGTCTCTTTTTCCTTTGAAAAATGAAAATATTGATGTAACAAAGATGGTAAATTGCAAGAGTTACAAATATGTAAAGAATGAAACAAAATTTGGGAAAGAATCCAAAAGGTTAGAATATGTTGAAGAGGAGATAAATGTTGGAGTATTTATGGAAAAATTAAAAATTTGATTCAACCCTACATTCATCATGCTTTTTTTGCAAAGTGGCAAGCACAACAATTCCAAACACTGAGAGACAATTTCCCACTTGGAACTATTGTAGATCAGTTGTTGATTTTGCAAAAAATTATTCATTTGTTCATCAAAAGACAATTCAATCAGAATACTATTTTTTAGATAAAATTACTATTATGGTACATGTGTGTTATTGACACGCACAATTAGATTTGGATGGTATTCTGAGAATATTTGAAGCATGGGTCATCAAGAAGGAATATCATTTTTATATAAGTGATGATAGAGAGCATGAAATTCATTATGTAGAACACTGCTTCAAGATGTTTTTTAGAAATTTGAAAGAAAGAGGTATAAAAATTGATAAACATTATGTTTGGTCATATAGATGTGCTGCACAATTCAAATCATTGAGACCATTTTATGCACTATGTATATATCATCATAATGAAAACATACCACATATCTGGAGTTTCTTTGAGAGTGCACATGGAAAAGGTGAACATGATGGTGTCGGAGCTTGCATCAAATGTGCTATACAAAAGTATCAAATGAATTATAAGGGAGTTCATATAAAAAATGCACATGATGTGGTTGAATGGTGTAAGATACATTTCACACCAAATGAGAATGACACATCATCAGGATTGACTCAGGTGGTGCCACATAGAAAATTTTGGGAGATAAAAGGTATGCACACATTTTTAAATTATTTGAAAGTGTTTAAATTTTTTATGATATTCTTTATTCAAATTATATTTATAGAATGTATTATATATGCATTTGTTTAGGTGTGGATAGAAAAAATATGCATGGTTGCAATAGGATAGAAAAGACGTGATCTTTGCATTCAGTTATGAGTAAGAATTGTCACAATTGGATGTTGAACAGTAGGGACTACTCATGCTTTTGTTGTCATTGCATTGCTGACAATTATGAGGAATGTATCAATCAAGACTGTGGATATGTAGGTGCATAGAATCTAGTGCCACTATTTGTTACTGATAGATTTGATAGAGATCAAGAAGAAAACTTTGATGATGTCCCTTTGATTTCTACTGATTACGATCATATCTCAGGATTGGTCAAAATTGGTAAGTATATATATTTCACATTGTATGGTACATTGAGCTGCATGTATAGATAGATAGATAGATCTATAGATTGAACTAAGTAAATATTAAGATCTCACACATGTATATGTAAATTTACTGTGCTGGAGATGTCTTTGCAGTGATTGCAGAGCATGGAAATGTAGAAGGAGTTGGTTATTATTTATTGCGTGGTACTACATAGAGGATGAAGTTACTTGAACCTGAAGAAAGTGATGGAATGTTGTTCCCCACAAGTTTGTACATGTTTTACATCAATATATTAAACTTATTATATAAATTTTAAATTTCAACCTTTTAACAAATTTTAAATTTAGTTTGTTTAAATTTATATATTGTTAAAATGTGTGACCTATAGGTTCTGTTGTTTTAGAGGGAACATATTTCAAGAAAATCAAAGTAATTCAACATGGTATTCACTTTGTTGATTACCAACTAGAAAATAAGGTGTTTTAATATAGTCACCTAGTAGTTGCCACATCCATTTGTCTCCATACAATTAAATCTCAACGTGGACGTCGTAAGTGGAGACTAGATAGTGAGGATCATGAGAGAATATTACATGTTCTCCATGAAAGGTCTAAACCACTTGAGTTAGTCTAAAAAATATAATATGTATACCTATTTCATGTGTTAGTACCTACTTGATATCTTTGGATTAAATTTCATTATACTTTGTTTATATATTTAAACATATGATGGACTATAATTTGTTGATATATGATGGACCTATTTGATGGTTCAATGGTTTTAATATATAGAATTTTATATGTATACTTTGATTATTTAATGATATTTATAGATTGCATATTAGTTAAAGATTTTATGTATGCTTTGATTATTCAATGATTTTTATGATACTTTTCATGATGCTTATGATTTCTAGATCCCCTTAAGACCTCCCCTTAAGACACTAAAAAATGATGAAATTAGTTAGATTACTTATGACATGTGTTAGTTCTAGAATGAGTTAGAATAGTTATTGTCCATTAGTTATATGTATTAACTTGTTATTTTTTATGATATTAATTCTAGATCCCCTTAAGACCTCCCCTTAAGACACTAAAAAATGATGAAATTAGTTAGATTACTTATGACATGTGTTAGTTCTAGAATTAGTTAGAATAGTTATTGTCCATTAGTTACATGTATTAACTAGTTATTTTTTTATGATATTAATTCTATATCCCCTTAAGACCTCCCCTTAAGACTGCTTATTAGTTAAAGATCCCCTTAAGACACTAAAAAATGATGAAATTAGTTATATTACTTGTGACATGTGTTAGTTCTAGAATGAGTTAGAATAGTTATTGTCCATTAGTTATATGTATTAACTTGTTATTTTTTATGATATTAATTCTAGATCCCCTTAAGACCTCCCCTTAAGACACTAAAAAATGATGAAATTAGTTAGATTACTTATGACATGTGTTAGTTCTAGAATGAGTTAGAATAGTTATTGTCCATTAGTTATATGTATTAACTTATTATTTTTTATGATATTAGTTCTAGATCCCCTTAAGACACTAAAAATTGATGAAATTAGTTAGATTACTTATGACATGTGTTAATTCTACATCCATCTAATAAAATCTAATAAAATCGTATCATCTAATCAAATAAAACTATCTAATCAAATAATGTAATCAAATCATATATCATCAAATCAAATCATATAATATACCTTCGATGATATCATCTAATTAAATAAAACTATTTAATCAAATAATCTAATATACCTGGCTCTGCAGTTGTAGAGTGATCTGTGGGTGCAGAGCACTCTGCACTATGTTGTGCCTGACTAGATAGTGTGTCCTATGTCGGTGGAACTATAGGACCCTGTGCAAGTCCGATGACATCCCTGACTAAATGTATTGGGATCCTCCAAAAAGTAAAGGGCCATATCTAAATGACTATGATGACCTGAAAGTTCTCGTATCTCTCTAGGTGTAGGAAGACCTGCAGCTCTATAGGTATCATCAGTCACACCTACAGTAGTACTAGACGAAGCCTCAAAAGATGATTTGGCTCTACTCAGTCTAGTCAAAATGTATCTTCCCACTGAATATGAAGTGATGGATGTGGCTGCAGAAGCAATCTATCCCATGCTATCTACTACTACCCTCTACGAAGCAATGACGACTCTATCTGCAGTAGCAGCCATCGTCGGTGCCATTGATAGAGTCCTATGCCCAACCAACTATCTATGAGGCTATACAACTCGATCAACCCTATGATATTGATCATGGTCTGCAACCCTACCGTGCCCCTAACCATAATATGCTGGAAGATCTAAATAGTTGACCCTGAGTACCAAACGGAACTCAGTGTACAACTGTCGTGTAAAATATAAAGGAATCTGGTCATTATTAGGATAACGACCATGTGCTGCAAGAAATCGAGGGTATATCATGCATACGAACTAAAAAATGACACACAGTGTGACCTGATATGCCCTCACAGTGGGCTTCCCCTCATAATGTTGGAAAACCTCTCATTTGATGATTTCCTTAGGGACATGGCTTTGAACTGTCTCCAAGGAAAGATCGCCCTAGACCTCGGCCCTCAACTCTCAAAAAATAGTCTCAACTACCTGAGGCGTGAAGGAGTGGGATCTCAATCTAGCTAACATCTCCTCCAAACTGGTCAATACACTGATGTATGTATCTCTATATATGCTATCTACTGAAGATCTATGGATGGACTCTCTACGTCGAGCCATCTCTATGTCAGCAATCTAAAAAATGGTTGCTATATCAGGAGTGCGAGGTGCATCCTAAGTGGCCATCTAGATATATAACATTTGAAAGCTAAGTGTTAAGAATTAAGTACTTGATTACATGTTATAACTACGTGTAAAATGAAAACAAATATCTGAATATATAAAATTATACTTAAATTTACAATACTAGAGTGTACTAATAGTCGTAAAGGGTCCTTGAATGTACTAATTGGTATTAGTAGGTCCTATTAGGTTTTATTAGGTCTTAAGGGTCCTAGGATGTACTACTTGATTTTAATAGGTCGTATTAGTCCTATTAGGTCTTAAGTCCAGTCTTATTAAGTCTTAAGGGGTCCTATCAGGTCTTAAGGGCTCCTATTATAGGTCTTAAGGATCCTAAGGGTTCTTAAAGAGTTTTATGTCACAATAGTGGTCCTAAAGGAACCTAGAGTGTACTAATAGTCCTAAAGGGTCTTTGGATGTACTAATTGGTATTAGTAGGTCCTATTAGATCTTATTAGGTCTTAAGGGTCCTAGGATGTACTAATTGATTTTAATAGGTCGTATTAGTCCTATTAGGTCTTAATTCTAGTCTTATTAAGTCTTAAGAGGTCCTATTATAGGTCCTAAGGATCCTAAGGGTTCTTAAAGAGTTTTATGTCACAATAGTGGTCCTAAAGGAAGCTAGAGTGTACTAATAGTCCTAAAGGGTCTTTGGATGTAATAATTGGTATCAATAGGTCCTATTAGGTCAAGTAAGTGGTCTTATTAGGTCTTAAGGGTCCTAAGATGTACTAATTAATTTTAATAGGTCGTATTAGGTCTTAAGGGTCCTAGAATGTACTAATTGGTATTAATAGGTCCTATTAGGTCAAGTAAGTGGTCTTATTAGGTCTTAAGGGTTGTTCAGGGTGACAATGGGTCCTCATATCAATTAGTAGAACCTAAGATACATGAATGGATCCTAGAGAATCCTAAGACACATTAATTGGTCTTGGAGGGGTCATACACATCTTTAGATGTCATAAGGTATGGATAAGGTTGGACTAGAATGCCTTAAGGATTCGTAGGTGTCATAAATGCATCTAAGGGATTATAGGTTAAATTAATTAATCCTAATGTGTCCTAGGTCTCTTAAGATGTTGTAAGGGATGGATAAAGGTCCTAGAATGTCTTAAGGGGTCGTATGTGTCATAAGAGGTCCATAGGGATCCTAGTACTTCTTAAGGGTTATTCAGGGTGACAATGGGTCCTTGTATGTATTAATGGAACATAAGATACATCAATGGGTCCTAGGACATCCTAAGATTCTTTAATGGGTCTTGGGGGTTCTAAGGTTTCATATTTGTTTTAAGATTTCATAAGGGATCTAGATAAGAGTCCTAGAATGTTAATGGGTCTTGGTGCAATAAGTGGTCCTAAGGGATCCTACATTACATTAATTGATCCTAGTATGTCTTAAGGTTTCTTGAGGGAAACAATGGGTCCTAGATGTGTCTTAAGATAGTGTAAGGGATGGATAAGGGTCCTAGAGTGTCTTAAGGGGTCATGGGTAACATAAGAGGTCCTAAGGGGTCCTAGGTTACATTAGTGGATCCTCGTATGTATTAATTAAATCTAACATACATAAATGTGTCCTAAGACAACCTAAGATATGTTAATGGGTCTTGAGGATCCGAAGAAGTCATATATGTCTTAAAATGTCGTAAGAGATGTATAATGGTCCTAAAATGTCTTAAGGGGTCGTATGTGTCATAAGAGGTCCTTAGGGATCCTAGTATTTCTTAAGGGGTATTTAGGGTGACAATGGGTCCTTGTATGTATTAATGGAACATAAGATACATCAATGGGTCCTAGGACATCCTAAGATTCTTTAATGGGTCTTGGGGGTCCTAAGGTTTCATATTTGTTTTAAGATTTCATAAGGGATCCAGATAAGAGTCCTAGAATGTTAATGGGTCACAGGTGCAATAAGTGGTTCTAAGGGATCCTATGTTACATTAATTGATCCTAGTATGTCTTAAGGTTTCTTGAGGGAAACAATGGGTCCTATATGTGTCTTAAGATAGTGTAAGGGATGGATAAGGGTCCTAGAGTGTCTTAAGGGGTCATGGGTAACATAAGAGGTCCTAGGTTACATTAGTGGATCCCTATATGTATTAATTAAATCTAACATACATAAATTTTTCCTAAGACAACCTAAGATATGTTAATGGGTCTTGAGGATCCGAAGGGGTCATATATGTCTTAAAATGTCGTAAGGGATGCATAATGGTCCTAGAATGTTAATGGGTCATAGATGTGATAAGTGGTCTAAGGGATCTTAGGTTACATTAATTGATACTAGTATGTCTTAAGGGTTCTTGCGGGCAACGATGGGTTCACAAATGTATTAACAAAAGCTAATATAGATGAATGGGTCCTAGGACATTTTAAGATATAATAATGGGTTGTATGGGTCCTAAGGGGTCCTATGTGTCTTAATATGTCATAAGCGATGTGTAATGGTCCTAGAATGTCTTAAGGGGTTGTAGATGTCATAATAGGTCCTAAGAGATCATAGGTTACATTAATTCATCCTAATATGTCTTAAGGAGCCTTGAGGGAAACAATGATTCCTTGTATGTATTAATGGAACCTAACATGTACATCAATGGGTCATAGGACATCTTAATATGTATTATAAGGTCTTGAGATTCCTAAGGGATCCTAAGTGTCTTAATATGCTGTAAGGGAGGGATAAGGGTCCTAGAAACTTACTACTACATTTTTTTAACATATTCTAACATAACTTACTAGATCATTTTTAAAAATTTAACTACGATTTTCTAAGATTTCTACAAACTAAAAATTATTTAAAACAAATAACTAACTAATATTTACTAACTTTACTAAAAATGTGTGTACAGGTGAGAGAGAGAGAGATTTCTAATATTTACTAACTTTAAACTTGAAATTTAAAAACAAATATTTTTAATAATTTCGATAAGATCTTAATGTTTTCTAACATTTGCTAACATTTCTACTATGGTTTCTAATGTTTTGTAAATATTTTCTAACAGTTGCTAACAAACTACTATGAATTTCTACCATTTTCTAACATATTCTAACATTTATACTACAGTTTTTAATATTTTCTAACATTTGCTAACAATTCTACTATGATTTTCTAACATTTTCTAACATTCTACTATCATTTTCTAACATTTTCTAATATTTAACTACGATTTTCTAACATTCTACTATCATTTTCTAACATATTCTAATATTTAACTACATTTTTCTAACATTCTACTATCATTTTCTAACATATTCTAATATTTAACTACGATTTTTTAACATTTCTACAAATAAAAAAATATTTAAAACAAATAACTAAATAAAATAACTATAAAACATAAAATTTACAATAAAAAATGAGAAAAATGCGTGTACCTCATACTAGTAACAATTTGAAGAGGTCGAAAATGCTCGAGAGGTGTTGATGTCATACTGGATGTCACTACCTCGCTCCAAGCCCCGGGGTCCGCAAAATCCAAATAGTAACAATGAAAAATAAAAAAGAATTGCTAGAAATTTATAAAGAAATCCTGCCATAGGGGATTCGCGTGAAGAGACCACTTCACGTGAAGCACCCTGCGAAGGGTACTTTGCACGAAGTGGGGTATTTGCACAAAGCCCCCCACATAGGGTACTTCACGTGAAGTGGGTCTACCACTTTGCCCAAAGTATTGACTTCGCACAAAGACTCTAAAAATTGTTTTTTTCATAGGACACCGATTTTCTTCATCCCGAAAAGTGGGACACATCTTTGTGGGATCACCTAACTATTTCACATGTTTTGTGTAGGTAAGAATATCTTTCCTCAAAGATCAACTAAAAAATAATGCTTAAAACTCTCAATGACTTGTTTGTGAAAAGGAAAAAAAAAATATTAAACAACATGACAAAAGAAGCAACCACATGATCAAGCTGAGGCCATCAAATCCTTCGAACCTTGAAAATCCAAGAGTAGGAGTGATAAAAAATCTCTCTATATTGATAATGAGTTGATAACATGATAAACTAGGATAATAATTTCTAAAGGTCTTATAATAGTTCCAACACCAATTCTACCAAAACTCATAGGGGGACTAGAACCCAAGCTGACAAAATATTGTATTAAGGGAAAAATCACAAGTTGATCAAGAATAAAATATAATTCTAAACTAAAAAGCTTATGTTCTTGGTGTAAGAGAAGTCAACAAATCCAATCTCTAGAAGATATAAGATATATAATTAGTGATGCAAAACCACCAAAGACATGGGTCATTAAAAGATAAAGTGGTGTAGAAACCACCACCACCTAATTGAGAAGTGGCTTGGAAAATTAAAAAGCTTGCTAATTGCTTAAAAAAAAGAGAAATATTGATATTGATTGAAGTAGAGGTGATGGGAAAAGTATGAAAACCAATATTATTATAACATTTATTGCCATAATAATATCCTTTCTTAATACACCTTTTAAGCTTCAAACCATTCAATATCTTTGATGAACCATTTAGTTTACAGAGAGATTTCTTGTGTATATAAATGTCAACAAAACTCAAGACGCCTTTATCTTAAGGAAAGTAAATAATATCATAAGAAATCTTAGAAGTTGAAAAATTACTTTTTGTGGTCCATAAAATGCCTTACTATTTTGGCAAGAAACTAGTATATGGTTTAAAAAGATGCCAAATAAAATGAACAATATGGTAGAATTGGTGTATTAACTATCCATTAGGTGGAATAATAATAAGGGACTTCATTGAAACATTTCTTTAGAAACTATTCATAATATAATAAATGATCTTAATATTGGGAAACATGTTAATTATGCTCAACAAATTCATTCATAATTTCTAGAAAACATAAAAATGATCCTATTTGAACCCCTCGTGGTTTGTGTACTTCAAGTAGAATTCTACATTCACATTTCCTAAAATAATTTCTTGGAAACTCTATCAACTCAAGTAGTTGAAGCATCAAATACCTACACTTTTTTGGCACCTTGTTCACCCATATTTGTAAGATCTTATGGAGATATATGTTTTGAAGCTTGGTCAAAGATAACCAAGATTCAAGGACATGGTTATGTATAACTTGTGCTGGAGTCTTTGTACATAGAAACTATGTTATGACCAAAACCTTGATAATGTGGAAGTGATGACTTCATACCATTCAGCCACCCAATTCATTTCACCTTTTTAGATGTGGGGTTAATCCAAAATAATGAGCACCACTTGGGGGACTTAAAAAAATTTCAATGGGGAATGAGAGAAAAAATTTCAATAAGGAATGAGAGAAAAATTGTCAAACATCTTTATTTGAAGATGATTACATAAATACCTTCAAATGAAGATCCCTGCAATTTTCAATATTGCAATATTTATTTTAGAGATGGAATATATATTCAAATTTAGGTACTTCCAAAAATAATTGTGCACACCTTCATAAAAAGGTCTTTCAAACATACACAATTGGATTGCCGTATCTAATTTGGTGCTTAGATTTTGAGCAAAATTTTCTATTTTAAACCTAGAGTAGAATAGAAAATAAAAATAATATGACAAAATAGCAAGATCATAGCCCTCCAAAAAATATAATTTTTAAATAATATATGTATTTATTAATGAACAAATATCAATTAAACAAAATCATTTGAATATATTTAATATTCACAACACTCATATTATAAATGAAACACCCAATCATGTAAAACACTCATATTATAAATAAAACACCCAATCATGTAAAATCACTGAAACATTAATAAAAATACATCTAACCATATTTACTAATTAGTTAAAGATGAAAAACATAATATATATTAATTTTTAATCAATTAACAAATTTAATGAAGATATTTTCTTTTTTTCTTTATTGACCAATGTACGTTTGAACTCAAGACCTCCCAAATAAGAGGCTTGTAGCTTAATGTTGCACTGAGGTGCTTTTTATTTTGATAGACATCACATTAATGTCACACCCAACGTCTGCAATAGTTTTAATTAACTACCAATTCTTTATGTAATCTACATTTATTTAATATTAAAAAAACACCACAACCAACAAACACCCTATTGTGCTCCTTTAAAGTAAATTTAATTATGCCGAGAGGCGTTCCTATACAGCTGTAGCGGAAGAGGAGGACACCAACACGACATATTCCAAGGAATATGCCGTGTATAAAAAAAATAATTGTGGTCAGTTACAATTCAAAAAATGAACAACCAACAATAATAAAATCAAAAAATAAAAATCAAATACAAAAAAAATGAATTGCCAAAAATAAAAAATAAAAAAAGAAAACTAAAAAATTAAAATATAAAAATTCAAAAATGAAAATATAAAAAATCAAAAATGAAAAATAAAAAAATAAAAAATTAAGACTCATTTCTCAACAGCCTGGACGCGTTTCGTACCGGAGTGGGGGCATGCACTGCACAACCTAGCCACTTGGCTGCCGACACTGGTAGGGCCAGTGCAGTGCGTACGTAACACACTACACTGGCACTGCCAGTGTCGGCAACCAAGTGCATGGTGCCCGTGCGGCTAGCACCAATAGCCACTACCCCAACAATGCAATTCAAAAATGCCATTCTCATTATAATATTTTTTAAAATTATTTTTTAATAACATTTTTTCTTTGGAACAGATGTTTGGAATATGAAATGCTTTAGAAATGAAGAGTCAGTCTTCATTTATAAAAGAGTGCTCTTCATTTCTCAAGCTATTTTTTTGTTTGCAGGTTTAGAGATTTGAGAGAGGATTTGCAAGTTGTGAGGTTTTGAGAGATTTGAGAGAGTTGAAATTTGTGAGGATTTGAAAGGAGGATTTGCAGACAGGTTTGAGCTTTGAGCATTGTAGAGAGGAGGATTTGTAGACAACTTTCAACCAGTTTCAATCTTCATCTTTTAAAGGTAAATAGATTTTTAGATATAGTGAGATATTAGATTGATATTAATTGAATGTTGATTTATATAGTTTGATATTAGATCTAATATATATTTATATATTAGATCTAATATCAAACTATATATTAGATCTAAAGATTGACATAAAACTAATAAAAATGATATTAGATCTTTAGATATTCAATTTTTTTTAATTAGATATTTGATTTTTAGATATTAGATCTTTAGATATTTGATTTTTAGATATTTGATTTTTAGATATTAGATATTAGTAGTTTAATATTAGATCTAATATATATAAATATATATTAGATCTAATATCTATAAAACTATATAAAATATATTTATATATTTTATATAAATAGTTTTATGTTCTTTTATATGCAAATAATATTGTTCTAATATTTCATCTAATTTTTTTTAACATTGCATATAAATTTAATCTAATTTTAATATTGTTAAATCTAATAATATTACATTATGGATGGCAAAGCCGCAATATTGTAATATTATAGATTAATATTATTTTTTATTATTTAAGATAATTTTATGTTCTTTTATATGCAAATAATATTGTTCTAATATTTCATCTAATTTTGTTTTAACATTGCATATAAATTTAATTTAATTTTAATATTGTTAAATCTAATAATATTACATTATGGATGGCAAAGCCGCCATATTGTAATATTATAGATTAATATTATTTTTTAGTATTTTAGATAATCTTTTTATTTAATATAATTATTACATTCGCTTTAGATAATCTATTTATATATTTAAATAATTTGTTTACATTGTGGATGGCAATGCCGCCATAGTGTAATATTTTCTTTTTGTATAAATTTAATTTTGAATATTACCTTTGTTAGATATAGATTTTTAATTTAAATATTGCAATTAATAATTATAAGCTATTTGATTTAAATGTTAGAAATAGGATTTACATTAATTATATTTTGTTTTTGTAAAAATTTAGGAGATTTCCATTTACAATATTACCTTTGGAATGTTACATTTAGATTTCAATTCCTAATTAGATTTTAAAACTTAATTTATTAGTATCTTAATAGTTACTTTGAAATGTTAAAATTATATTTATTTTAATAGGATTTTAATAATTAAAATTGCAATTACTAATTTTTGAATGTTACACATTAGGATTTAGATTAATTATATAAATTTAGGACAATTCCATTTCGAATATTACCTTTATTTGATTTATTTGCTTTAAATATTGTAACAATTAATAATTATAATTTATTTGATTTAAATGTTAGAAATAAGATTTACATTAATTATATTTTGTTTTTGTATAAATTTAGGAGATTTCCATTTACAATATTACATTTAGATTTCAATTCCTTATTATATTTAAAAACTTAATTTATTAATATTTTAATAGTTACTTTCAAATGTTAAAATTACATTCATTTTAATAGGATTTTAATAACTACTTTGAAATATACTTTCATTTTGTTAGAAATTAAAATTATTAATTTGAAATATTACATTTTTTTCATGTGGATGGCAATGCCGCCATATTTGTATAGATGTTTTTAATATGAATGTATAAGGTCTTCTAATGTTACAAATTTGATTTAGAAGTTGGCTTAATGAAGTTGATTTTGTTTAATGACATTAATATTATATTTCTTTTATTGCAATTTTCATACTTAGTTTAAAATACAACATTTTGTTGCTATTTTACAAAATATGTGAATGTTGCAATATTTAGGTTAATCAATTTCATTTGAATTAGATTTAATGAAATTGATTATGTTAATTGTATTAATGAAATTAATGCAATTCATATAATCAATTGTTCTTTAAAATTAGGTTTACATAATTTCATTTAAAAAATTATATTTTGAAACTCATTTAATGAAATTGAATTTGTTAATTTTAATTAATTTATGTTTGTAATCATAAATTAGGCATAGACATAGAGTTTACTATGGGCATGAAGGTTGAGATTAGCTCTGATGAAGAGGGGTTCGAAGGGGCCTGGTTCGAAGCAACAATTGTAGACATTATTAACAATAGTGAGGTGACAAAATATTGTGTCAAGTATCACCATTTCATAAATGACAAATGGGCTCGAGAGCCCCTCATTGAGGAGGTCTATGTAGATTATATGAGACCTATTTCACCTCCTATTACTTTTCCATGATTTGTACCTCCTGGATTTGCAGTAGAAGTACTAGACAATGACTGTTGGTGGTCGGGTGTGACCGTTGACAGATTTGTTTCACCCCTTAGTCAAGTAGAGTTCTATGAGGTGTACTTTCCTGACTCTCACACTTTGAAGCTATATTCACGCGCCCACGTACAAGAAGAGCAAGAATGGGTTAGGGGAAGATGGAGGCAAACATACTGGAATTGAAATGTTGACAATTAATGTTTGTATTGAGATCCAAATTGGATCATGTATGTTTTTGGATTGATTGCTTAGTATTACAAATAAGAGATCCTGTGTTGTCGTGTTTTCACAAAATGGCCTTTAGACCATTGCAATCGTTATTGTATGTCAATTATTGTTAAAAATTTTTTAATTTTTTTATTCTTGTATATCTTGGCTCTAATTCACTCCATGTATGTCAAATTTTTATGGTGTCTACACTCAAAGTATTCTTATTGTCTTTTATTTTTCAGAATTTGTATTCTATATGTTTAAATATTATTTAAATATGATACATAAATTATCACAACTAAATTGCAATGTATTATAAATTGGCATTTTCCTTTCAAATGTATATGTAAAAAAACATATTAATTGACAAGTAACATTCTTTGTTTCTAATTATTACAATTTTGTAACATATGTATAATATAAAGTTTGCTTAGGTCACTAATTTAACATTATTCCGTACTAGATATGGTGAGACCGAAGTTGATCTTTGAATCAGAAGAAGCTAGAAGAGAATATCAAAGACAATATAGAAGAGAGTCTTGCAGACGTCAGCAAGAACAATTGACTGAAAGTCAAAGAGAACAACATAGGGTCAGGCGTAATGAAACTGATAGACAAAGAATTCATAGAAGAAGGGCATAAGTAATAGTGGAACAATTAGAAACTAAAAATAGAGCTGATATAAATGTTTCAATGAACAACCGTCAATGAACTTCTATTCAAAGCCTTCAAAATGAAGGGCCTCAACTGATTCAAGATGATTCTAAACTGAGCCATAGATATAACAATCCCCCTAATGTAAACATTCAGTTAGATCTTGAAAATGAAGATTCTGTGTCTATAGAGTGTGTTCTACAAACACCACAACATGAAAATCAATTAGAAATGAATGTTGATGTTAAAGGTACTGTGGAAAATATGGGAAACCCAAATCGTATGCTTGAAATTGAATTTAGAAGATTGCAAATGCAGTTTAGGCATCAGTTTAAATATGCATCATTAATATAATTTATATCATGTTTGCGAACTTGACTTCTTCTTAATTTGAATATAAACAAATTCCACAAAATCATATATACTATTCCACTATAGGTAGCATCTAAAGTTTGAAATGGTAATGCAAAATGGTTATTCTGATTAATTATATATACTGATGTTTGTTTAAAACTTTACAAGATACCATTCCACCTATGGTTGCATTTGACAGAGACTCCAACATTATGGTTACAAGCCCCTCTACTTCGGTGGGCTCAAACCATGTTTTTGAGAGTGAATTTGACAAGTGTACGCGAATCATTCAAGAGTCATGTGTAACTATAATCGAAGCTGTGAAGAATGCAGCGTTATCAGTTGACTATGTTGACAAACTGGATATAAAGAAGATGGAAGATGTTTCAAAAGTTTTACGTGAGACATCTGCAAAAGTGGATGCATTTCCATCAATGATGAAAGAAGTATACCATGATCATTGTGCAAATAAAGGTCGTGATACCAACTTTATTGTTGAAGAATATGTGATGTACTTGCATCATTATGGAGAAATGTTATTGATTTAGATCGTTCTTATCTTATCTTTCATACTTCTTAAATATCTAATGGTTGTAGTGGGTCTTCTATTTCCCCTTTCATCTTTGTTTGTAAGTTCACGAACAAGATAGTGAATATATATTTTTTCCTACTCCCATGATGGTTACCCCTATACTTCCAACATTTTCCAACATGTTTTGTTCATCTCTGTATTTATAATATTTATTTGTTCAATGAATGCACCGATTAAATGTGAGGAAATAAATATATAGGACATCTGATTCATTACTATTTCTAACCTAACCCCAAACAATGTTCAAAAACTAGACCAATACCTTTAACTATATTAAATAAACTATTAAAAGTTAATCTTCAATGGAAACTAAAATAAAATTGTAAGATTATATGTGATTCTAATGATAATTATGAAATTAATTTATCCTAGCCCTACCCGTAATGGTAACCCTAATCCCTTACCTTAATCTTTACCTTTAATGTGAGAGGTGCATGTCCAAAATTAGTAGTACTTGAATAAGGTTAAAATTATAAACTAATTGTAACCCTTCTTGATGCGCAAGTTGAAAATTATTAGTACTCCTAAGTCATAACACAAAAAGACCTACTAAACACTAACTCTTATCAGATGTCAACTTATTATAATAATTAATCATTTTAAAATATATGCTATTTTTTTATTTTAACCCTAACTCTTATCCGATGTCAACTTATTATAATAATTTATCATTTTAAAATGTATATACTATTTTTTATTTTAACCCTAATACTAATCCAAACTTAACATTGTGCATCACATCATTAACCCACGATTAACACTCATGAAATAACTAAATATAATACTAATCATAACTCTAATCGTAACCCTAACCCTAACTATAACGTACTCTTACTTCAAGCATAAATCGTAATGTTAAATATCCTATTAACTTGAACTCTTGCCCTATCGATAACCCTAACCCTACCACTAACTCTTACTTGATCCCTAAGTCATAACATAAAATGACCTACTAAACCCTAACTCTTATCCGATGTCAACTTATTATAATAATTTATCATTTTAAAATGTATATGCTATTTTTTTAATTTTAACCCTAATACTAATCCAAACTTAACATTGTGCATCACATCATTAACCCATGATTAACCCTCATGAAATAACTAGATATAATACTAATCATAACTCTAATCATAACCCTAACCCTAACTGTAACGTACTCTTACTTCAAGCATAAATCGTAATGTTAAATATCCTATTAACCTGGATTCTCATCCTATCGATAACCCTAACCCTAACCCTGCCACTAACTCTTACTCAAACCCTAACTCATAACATAAAATGACCTACTAAACCCTAACTCTCATCCAATGTCAATTTATTATAATAATTTATCATTTTAAAATATATATACTATTTTTTTATTTTAACCCTAATACTAATCCAAACTTAACATTGTGCATCACATCATTAACCCATGATTAACCCTCATGAAATAACTAGATATAATACTAATCATAACTCTAATCATAAACCTAACCCTAACTGTAACGTACTCTTACTTCAAGCATAAATCGTAATGTTAAATATCCTATTAACCTGGATTCTTGCCCTATCGATAACCCTAACCCTGCCACTAACTCTTACTCAAACCCTAAGTCATAACATAAAATGACCTACTAAACCCTAACTCTCATCCGATGTCAACTTATTATAATAAGTTATCATTTTAAAATATATATACTATTTTTTATTTTAACCCTAATACTAATCTAAACTTAACATTGTGCATCACATCATTAACCCACGATTAACCCTCATGAAATAACTAAATGTAATACTAATCATAACTCTAATCGTAACCCTAACCCTAACTATAACGTACTCTTACTTCAAGCATAAATCGTAATGTTAAATATCCTATTAACTTAAACTCTCACCCTATCGATAACCCTAACCCTACCACCAACTCTTACTTGAACCCTAAGTCATAACATAAAATGACCTACTAAACCCTAACTCTTATCCAATGTCAACTTATTATAATAAGTTATCATTTTAAAATATATATACTATTTTTTTATTTTAACCCTAATACTAAAACAAACTTAACATTGTGCATCACATCATTAGCCAACGATTAACCCTCATGAAATAACTAAATGTAATACTAATCATAACCCTAACCCTAACTGTAACGTACTCTTAGTTCAAGCATAAATCGTAATGTTAAATATCCTATTAACCTGAACTCTCGCCCTATCGATAACCCTAACCCTACCACTAACTCTTACTTGAACCCTAAGTCATAACATAAAATGACCTGCTAAACCCTAACTCTTATCTGATGTCAACTTATTATAATAATTTATCATTTTAAAAAATATATATATATATATATATATATATATATATATATATATATATATATATATATATATATATATATATATATATATATATATATATATATATACTATTTTTTTATTTAAACCCTAATTCTAATCGAAACATAACACTGTGCATCACATCATTAACCCACGATTAACCCTCATGAAATAACTAAATATAAAAGTAATCATAACTCTAATCATAACCCTAACCCTGACTATAACGTACTCTTACTTTTTTGCATAAATCATAACGTTACATATCCTATTAACATGAACTCTCACCGTATCGATAACCCTAACCCTACAACTAACTCTTGCGTGAACCCTACGTCATAACATAAAATGACCTACTAAACCCTAACTCTTACCCGGTTTCAAATAATTTTTATAATTTATTATTTATAACTATATATATATACATAAACATTACAATTCCTAAAATGTAACCCTAATCCTATTCCCTTACCCTAATCTTAAACCTTAATGTTACACTAAATATGATAGTAATCATAATTGTAACCCTAATCCTATTCCCTTATCCTAATCTTAAACCTTAATGTTACACTAAATATGATAGTAATCATAATTCTAAACCTAACATCATATCCATAACCACATCATTAATCTCACCCTATCCCTAACCCTAACCCTAATTACAACTCTTACCTGAACCCTAACTTATACGCTAAAATGTCCCACTAACCCTAACTCTCACCCTATCCATAACCCTAACCCTAAGCCTAACTCTTACTCGAGCCCTAACTCATACCGTAAAATATCTTACTAACCCTAACTCTCACCCTATCCATAACCCTAACCGTAACTCTTACCCGAACCCTAAGTCATAACGTTAAATGTCCTACTAACCCTAACTCTTACCCGGTTTCAAATAATTTTAAAAATTTATAATTTATAACTATATATATACTATTTTTTTTTTACAACATTAAACCTAATATATATATATATATATATATATATATATATATATATATATATATATATATATATATATATATATATATATATATATATATATATATATATAATACGCTGAGAGTAATCCTTCTCGAGGCACCTATTTTCTTTAAATTGCAAGGTGCAATAGGCGCCTCAAAAGGATTACTCTCGGCGTATTATATATATATATATATATATATATATATATATATATATATATATATATATATATATATATATATATATATATATATATATATATATATATATATATATAAACATATATAAGCTAGAATATTTTTTTTTTATCATAGAATCTTTTAATATAGAAGTGCTGATTTGATGTGTGCTCCTGGCAACCCCGACAATCCAAATCTGTCACATTGAATGATATTTATTGAATTTAGTGTTTTTAATCCTGAAAATAAAATTGCTAGTCAATCATTTACTATCTATCCGTAAAACAATCAACTCTTTTTACTAAATACGGTATTCGTGAACAATTATTTGTATCAGTTCGTCAGTTGCATCTACCGATTTTTAAGGAACACCTTAAAAAGGTTACCAACTTTAAAGTATAATAAATAAATATACTTTTCCCAATCTTCCAAAATTCCAAGCCATTCTATGAAGTAAGGCCCCGTTTGTTTGCGGAATTGGAATTTGAGTCAAAACCTGATTATCTCAAAATTAGGTATTGATATTCTGGTTTTGTATATTTGGAAGATGTTTTGGACCGTTTGGTTGACCCGGAAGATGGATGAGACAATCCATCTTCTGCGTTTGGTTGTCATTTTCGAAATTGGAATTGGAAGTAAGAAATTCCTATTTATGTGTTTGGTTTGCAATTTCAAATTGGAATTGGAATTACATTATCCATTTTCTGTGTTTGGTTCTACATTTTGAATTGGAATTAGAATTTAATTCTTAATTTAATATTTTATTATTTTGGTCCATTTTTTATGTATAGTTTTTTTATATTAATTTATATTTTTATGTAGTAAATCATAAACATAATTTAATATATTTTTTTCAATTTTGTGAATAGTAAACTTAACTTTTTTCAATAATTTTATACATTTATTATTTTGGTCCATTCTTTATGTATAGTTTTTTTAATATTAATTTATATTTTTATGTAGTAAATCATAAACAAAATTTAATATATTTTTATAAACAATACTATAACAAAAAAATAATTATAACATTGCTCGATATCACATCAAAATACAAATAAGTCATCTAGTCCACATATATATCTATCTCTGCATAATGATCCAACAAATGATCAAACTAAATAGTACAATTGTTGCACAAAGTAAACATCGTA
Organism: Chamaecyparis obtusa; assembly: GCA_027943335.1. Classification (NCBI taxonomy): domain Eukaryota; kingdom Viridiplantae; phylum Streptophyta; class Pinopsida; order Cupressales; family Cupressaceae; genus Chamaecyparis; species Chamaecyparis obtusa. Next base: position 393,466 of record BSBK01001238.1, read on the forward strand.
AAAATAAGATTTTGGCTTTATAGGCAGCCTCCGCTTTTGCCATAGTTTTCTCGAGTGTTTTGCAATTCTTGCACTCGTCATCTACAACAGGTGTGTGTGTAGAACATGCTGATGATGTAGACAACGACGGGGTGTCATTGGCCCATCGAAAGTACTCGCATCCACCGCCATCCTACAATAAAAATCTAAGTTAGTCTCGCTATAATGACTAATATTTATTCTTTGTAAACATTTAAATATTGTGCAATTAACAACCTTTTTCTTATTTTTGCAACTCCAAAATTTACAGTTTGGATTATCCTTTGTGTGCGACGTCCTCAACACACAAGGCAATCCATCACCGTAGTCACACATAGGAACATTCCTCATAGCCATCAGCACTGTATCAAGCAAAAATTTGTTCATTCATACTAATTTTGTTCGCTATAACAACATGACTATATTCTATGAGTACCAATTGAAAAAGTTATACAAAAAATATAATGACACAACTATAGCATCAGATATAACAATATCCATGAACTGATTGGTGGTGTGAAAACACACAGTTAAATAAGAAAACGCAAGTAGATCCACGGTCTACGCCCTTATGCCCCACATTCGATGATCAATCCTACATCTACAAAGTAAACATGATAAAAAAATTAAAACTTGTTTATTTTTAAATGGAATACACCAAGGAGTACCATCAAAATATTGATTGTTTACAACACGAACAGTAAACAATCATCAGATAGCTATTTTTTTATCAGCATATGTGGATATTTTTTTCATCAATGTTTGAAATACCTTCTAGATTTGATTGTATATATAGTTTTGGATCACACTCTGTGATTCATCATCAGGATGAAAGAGACCAAAATGATTACAATAGACCAAAATGATGGACTTTTCTGTCAATCATTTTTCTCTCTTCCATCGTGATGAGGGATCACAAAGTGTGATCGTAAAATATCTACAAAATCAAATCCAGAAGCTATTTCAAACATATTTAATGTCAGCATATGTGTAGTCTCACTTTATCATCATATGTGTAGTCTCAAAACTATCCATTTCTATTTCTGTACCCTTGAGTATATTAAACTATGATTTGGCTTACCGGGGGGAACAACAAGAGGATCTACTCTTGACAGAGCTGAAGCTAGAACACGACTATCCGCAGCAGACCCTTTCCAACCAGCAAGGTAGTAGTGAAACTTATGATCAAAGGAACACACACCCATAACATTTTGTGACAGGTTGCCTTTTCTATCATGATATTTACCCTGCATGTCAACATCGATGGTGACTGGTATATGGGTTCCATCGATAGTTCCAACACAATCCTATACAATATGATACAATCATCAATTCTACGGTCAAGCAATAATATGATAAGGATAAAAATCCATACAAGAAAGTTGTAACAACACAACAATTACCTTGAAGAATGGATCAAAATGTTCGTTCCCACTAATTTTAGGAGGAGTGTTTGGACTAGGTGGTAGAAAGAAATCTTGGTGGAGTCCTAAGATAGCCCTCAACACCTTGTGGAAGTATCGACTGATTGTCTCTCCTGAGTGCCCAAATTTGTGGGCAATCTTGCGGTTCCTCATATTGTGGCCAACGGTGTGGAGGAACATCACAAGTTGTTCTTCTAATGTCAAGTGTATCGTATTTGTCAAGGTTCCTTTCAGCCTTAGGATAGTAGCTAGATGAAAGAAGGCTCCCCTACTCATGTGAATTTGATCATGACAATCCACATCGTTGGAATGAATAACCATTCTATAAAAAGAATTTTCTTTTCTTCTTTGTTTACGTGCACTACCTTTTCGGCCTACCACTACTCTGGCTACGACAACACAAGAAATAAGAGCTGTGAGAAGAAGAGAATATTGGGTCTCCACAGCTACCCATCCTAGAACGTCTATATTATTAATAGGATCCATCAATGGCCTGAAATGTGGACAAACACAACGATATCAGCGAGGAGATATCTAGTATGAACCGAGTGTTCCTTATAAGTACATCTTGTCCACAATTTAAAATTTTCTATTTTTTCATTAAGAATGATTTATTACTCCCCTTTATAAATAGTTGAACCAAAATGAAGACACACTAGTATAGAAGAAAAACTCAAGAAACAAATAAAATGACCATACAACTCAATCTTTGCAATTTATTAAGCAGACCATTTTAGTAAATGATACATAATTATGCATCTTTTTAGTAAGTTTCTAATAAGTTTTTAAAAAGCTTGCTTAGGTTCACAAGGTGAGTTTAACCAGTATATAGTGTTAAGGTGTCTCCTTCCTTCAAGGGTCGAGCATTTACTATTTTTGACTACTTGGTGGTCACACCTTATTAGTTGGATTTGCCACTTCCATCCTCCCCTTAGTTCAATATAAATTTACTATCTAGCTTGTATTTGGTATTCTTTTTCATACATTGTGATGCTCTTGCATAGGTTGGCATTCATAAACTTTGGTTAATGTAGTCATGTTTACGCAACATCTCTTTAAGGTCCTAATGCAATCTTGTTATCTTGACATTTGCATAGCACTTGAAATCATGGGCCTATAATTGCTTTGTTTCATTTACAGTTTTAAAACTTATCTTTCTCATATTTTCTAGCATGGTACAGGAGCTTTGGTTTTGAGTACTTGGATTCATAATTAAGAGACTGGAGTTTTTTTTATGATCTTGTAAATTCTTGTAAGCTCTTCTCTTGTGCTTTCATACAATCTTGAGAATTGGAAATAGTTTGCAAAGATCACATAATCTTATATTTGTAAGAGTGTTTTTTGGTGAGATGTAGTGATTGCAACTATTTTGGCTATAGTAATAGTATTTTTGGCTATTCCATTGCATTTGGGGAGCTTTAGAAATTCAGATTTGACTTTTGTTTCACTCAATTTTGCCACCATATGACACAGTAACAAAAAGGGTATATCAAACAAATGGTACACCTTATGCAATTTTCTTCCTCTTTTTATGCACTTTGCAGATTACGTGTTGACACATGTTTAACACTGATTATGTGTAACTTAACATTTACACATAATCAATGTTAAACATAACAACAACAACAATAACTGCTCAGAAATAACTCAAAAATAATTGCTAAAAAATAACTGCTCAGGTCATTGATGAATCACACTGAAGGCACTTAACAATTTCAAATAATATTCAGATGGTTTCCAATTCTTTCATATACCAGTTCATAGATAGCTTAATTTCTCAACATACTAATTAAATCTGGAAAAGACATTTCAGATGAACTATCAAAATTAATATAGGGATTTGAACATCTTGAGGCAGCTAGTTATTTGAACAGTTGGGATTTTGAAAGGACTGGAAATGGGGTTCAGGAGACAAGGAAATCAAATCATTATCATAACACAAAATGCATCAGGTCCTCTCAAGGAACTAAGCATGATAAAATACACACATCCACTACAATGCAGTCACAAGAACGAGCAATAGTCCATGCACATCATAAGTCTCAGTTTCAAATAATATTCAGATGGTTTCCAATTCTTTCATATACCAGTTCAATCCCTTATACACATCTATGCACTGTTAAAAAATGTATAACATTTAGAACCAATCTGAATGGATACATTTTATGTTATACATTTTTTAACAGTATAGATTATATCATAAGATCCTACTCATGTAAACATTATATGATAGGATCCTACACATATAATGTACTATAGATCTTATGGTGTCCCATGTCTCACCTTGGCCTATTCAACCAAGGCTTCTCCTTGTAATCCCATAATGTACTAATTCATGTATACATTGTTTATTTGCATCCTTTGATAGAAAAGAACTATACTCTCATATGGGTCTCTATTGTGCTTTCATTGAAGCTCCTAGATCTCTAGTGGATACCTCCATAGACAAATCTTACATGGTATAAGACCACACTCTATACCAACTCTTATGATATAACATATTGAATTTGTGCCAATCTTTTGAAATGATAGACTAGAGCTTCCTACAATATTACTTAGTTGTAGAATTTTAGCAACTTGATCAAGCAATCTTTATCTCGTAGACCAAATATGAAAACATATTTTTAAAGAACTTCAAGATGGCAAATTATAATCCTCTACACCTATGGAGGTTGCTAAACTTGAAACTTTCAGCCCACATTAATTCACCACCAATCAATGGATCAACATTCAATAATTTGGAGGGTAGTTTCATTTATCTTACATCCACTAAACCATATCTATTTTCAACAATCATATCTCTCAGTTTTGTCATAACTAACACTAATCCAACATGAAGCAAAAAAAAAACTAATATGTCAAAAGTGCACTGACTTTGGCATCATGTACCACCAATCTTCAAAGTTCACATTGTCAATCTCCTAGACTCTAACTGACACAGATGAATTTATGCCAATTCAAACTGTGTGTGACTTTGCCACATTAGTAGGGACATATAGCCGTGGATTTTCTATTATTATTGAACTTTTTGATGAGCAAATGCCACAAGTTCCTGATCCTATTTTGCAAGTATTCTAACATGCACTTGGCATGTTGAATACAGATTATATTTCAAACAAATGCCATTCACATAAGGTTTGTGGATAATCATTTAAGTAGATAATCATTTACTTCCATAAAGATGGGATCATTTGATAGTTTATCGATTTGTTCAAGATGGAAAAAATACATCCAAACTAGATAACAAAATTGCTTGTTTTATTGCATTTATTGAGCTACAAGATACTCCTTTTTGTTTCTTATAAGCATAAAAATCACTGGGAAAATAGCAGAACCAAATTGTAGAGCCAGCTGCAAGGCCTTGGATCGCTTAACATGTTAATGAAGCTTATTTTACATTAAGTTTCTGAATTGAAATAAGATAATAACAATATACCCACTTAGCGCTTGGCCTTGGAAGCCCTTCCTTTGAGGATAACATAACAAAGGATTCGGTAAAATATGAATCATATGAGTTCATAGGATTGGCAAGTGCAGATAGGATCATATGAGTTAAACTATTATATGTGGTGCCTAGGTCAATGGTTCTTGTGCGTCAACGAGTGACGGGCTTCCAGTCTACTCAGACCATCTTCATCATTGCCAACAACATTATTGATGGTGGATAATAGCAATTCCATAATGATAACAAATATTTTAATCGCAAATCCCTAAATTCATGATGTTTTATGTGATGGTTCAACAAACATGACAAATACCCAATAGACTCTGCATTAATATGAAACATGGCCCAAACATGAACTGCAATTAGTATGTTGAGGAAAAGTCCAATACTCTCATAGGTGAAGACTAGAAGTCTTGTGAATTAGCATACACAGTACACACAAAATGAGCTGCAAATTTCCCATAGCAAAAAAAACTATTTTACTATTAAACCCATTCGCAACGGAGATGAGAACCATACATACCTGTTAAACCAGATGAAAAATGAAAACCCAAAAAATGAGAACCCTCGACGCTGCAAAAATGAGAACCCTCAACGCTATGAATGAGAGCCCTCGACTCTACGAAACCCCAGCCGAGAACGTGAGGCGCACGACAACTGGATGAAAAATGAAAAGCCAAAAAATTCGGAGAAAACCCCAAAACAAAACTCAAAAATTCACGGACCCGACCGATTTTATAAAATGTGGTACAATTTTTGGCAAAACCGGATTTTGGTTTTGAATTCCACCTCTCGGGTGGGAAGATTGTGCCACTCATTTTAGGGCCTTATCCAGGTTTTCCAACCCTAAACCAGAATTGCAATTTAGGGTTCCAAACATTGGATTCGTGTCAGAACCGAAAGTCCCGCCGCCAATTCCAATCATCTTCCGGCAAACAAACAGGACCTAAAATTCTAAAATTCCAAAATAGTGAAGTTCCTAGTTCTACTTTTACGTAGTCAATTCCTCATTCTGTGGCACATTCTTCAGACCTACTTTACTCTATTCTTGAATATGCATGTTCCCACTTGATGTTTGCATGCGTGTATATACATTTCACTGTCTATGCGTTCCATTTTGAATGCAGTCACTTTTTCAATAGGAATCTACGGAACATTTGGTTGTAGATACATTTTAGCTTTTAAATTTTGTTGGAATAGTGTGCATTTCATATCTAAAACATAGGTAATGTTCGTAGTCTATTATGGGTGTGTTTCCATTAAGAAGACTAAAATTTTGGAATTCACATATTACTTTTATTATCTTTAATGAAATTTATATTCATTAATACATTGAAGAGTTGATAATTACTAGTTTGCACTAATCTGTCATGGAATGGATTCCATCGATCCACTTGACATCTCACTATCTAAACTGTAGTGCAATATAGCATAGAAAAGAAAGAACACGTCAATTAAACATTATAATTCATATTGTAATACCTTCAAAATATTTATTTTGTTAAAATTATAATTGGTACAATCTTATATTTCGCCTGGGTTTCCAACCTGAATTGTCTTATGTAGAGAGAGATGGAATTTTCGTTGGGGCTTCCAAACCTCTGAGAGGCAAAAGTCGTGCCAAGTCGAGGTGAGTTTGAGAGTCAAAAGTCAACTTGACTTGAACGTCAGAGTCAGCAGTTAACTTGGGGCAAAGTGTATTTATTCACATTATTTTACTGTTTTCTTAAGGGCTCGTATTGCTTTCACACTTGAATGGCATTGCTATTTTGACTTGATTATACCTTCCACCGGGTTAAGGTTTGTTGTTTAGTGGTCACACGAATCTGTGACTTCTTTATCTTTTTCTGCTGTCGGTGGGGTTTAGCATGTGGAGTCTTCAGAATGCAGAATGGAATCTTAGAAGAAAATGCATTATAATGAGGTGAAGGCCAATATTCATATAACATCTATTGCCATAAGCATATCCTTCCTTAGTACAACTTTTAAGCTTCAAACCATTCAATATATTTGATGAACAGTTTAGTTTATAGAGAGATTTTCTGTGCATATAAATGTCAACAAAATTCGAGCCACCTTTATCTTAAGGAAAGTAAATAATATCATAAGAAGTCTTGGAAGCTGACAAATACTTTTTGTGGTCCAAAAAATGCCTTATTATTTTGGCAAGAAACAAGTACATGGTTTAAAAAGATGCTAAATAAAATAAACAATATGGTAGAATTGGTGATATTAACTATCTATCGGGTAGAATAATAATAAGGGACCTTATTAAAACATTTTTTTAGAACCTCTTCATAATATAATGAAGGATCTTAATATTTGGAATCATTTTAATTATGTTAACAAATACATTTAATTTTTTTTTGAAAACTTAAAAAAAATCCTATTTGAACTCCTTATGATTTGTGTATTTCAAGTAGAATTTTACATTCATATTGCCTAAATAATTCCTTGGAAATTCTATCAACTCATGTAGTTGAAGCATCAAATACCCACACTTTTTTTGGCACCTTGTTCACCAATATTTGTAAGATCTTATGGAGATATATGTTTTGAAGCTTGGTGAAAGATAACCAAGCTTCAAGGACATGGTTATGTATAACTTGTGTTGGATTCTTGGTAGGTAGAAACTATGTTATGACAGAACCTTGATAATGTGGAAGTGATGAATTCATACCATTAAGCCACCCAATTCATTTCACCTTTTTAGATGCGGGATTAATTCAAAATAATGAGTACCACTTGGGAGACATAATATAATTTCAATAGAGAAAAAATGCCAAACATCTGTATATGAAGATGACCACATAAATACCTTCAAATGAAGGTCCCTTCAATTTTTAATATTAAAATATTTATTCACAGATGGAATATATATTCAAATTTAGGTACTTCCAAAAATAATTATGCACACCTTCATAAAAAGGTTCTTCAAACATACACAATTGGATTGCCCTATCTAATTTGGTGCTTAGATTTTGACCAAAATTTTCTATTTCTTGAACCTAAAATAGAATAGAAAATGAAATTAATACGAGAAGATAGCAAGATCGTAGCCTTAAAATTTTTTTTTAAAAAAAATAATATATATGTATTAATAATGAATAAATATCAATTAAACAAAATCATGAATATATTTAATATTCACAAAACTACTATTATAAATGAAACACCCAGTCATGTAAAATCACTCAAACATTAAGAAAAATACATCTAACCATATTTATTAATATATACACATCTCATGCATTTAATAATTAAAGAGATTTGATGAGTATATTAAAAAAAAAGAATTTTAATGTATTATAATTTATCAATATCATTCACAACAACACTAAGGATTTTTATCAACAAAATGAAGTATAAATTTTTAAGTTATTATATTTTCTATTAAATAATATATTTTCCTATAACATTATAATTATTGTAAGATAATATGCATATAAATTTTATATCATACTTGTGTACAATTTTTATTTCTTTTGTAAAAGAAAAATAAATATTATGCAAAAGAAATAAAAATATTTAGAAAAAAAAATGCGACGTGAATCGCCATGCCGTTCAATACATAGATCTCACCAATATAATGTATATATAATATTATTGTATAAATATAACCATAAAATCTAAATTAATTCTCTTTCTTTTTATACATAAAGAGACAATCTATCAACCTCTATTGTTCAATATTCTCATTTCATACAAATTACATAGTGTAAAAAAGTCATCGTTTGTAAGAGTCTACATAAATTATATAGAAAGTAAATATGTAAACAAATTTTTTAGCATAAATAAAAAAGTTAAACTAAATAATACATTCTATCCAAAATGCATGGAATTCTCAAGATAAATGAAAGGGATAGCAAACATCATGATAAATAAATAAAATTTCTTACTAAAATCAACCCTTTTTACACAAAATTTCATTGATTTGATGATACATTATAAATAGGAAATGTTTACATCAAGGAGAAATTACAATTAGATAGACAATGTAATGTTAACTATTATGCAAACATCAAAAGGTTGTGCTAACACTAGGAACCATAATTATGTAGGAATAGGGTGCTAACTGGCATAGTGCACTTAGAAATAGACTATAAAAAGGTTGTTGTAGAGTGTACATACTTATTACTTAGGATCATGTTAGAACAAAGGAGAATATGACAATAATTTAAATTTTATAAGGAAAAATAGGCTCAAAATGATCAAGAAGTAGTCACACTAAAGAAAGGGCACAAAAAGAGTGTGAAATTATAAAGGGGTTGCAATTTGTGATACTATAATTAGATAAATTGTGTATGGTGCATGCTTCAAATATGAGGAAACCATTATAATGTGGATCACACATAACCATAGGAAGCCTTATTTATGAATTCATGTTACCCTTGAAATATTAATGAATTCATGTTACCCTTGAAATCCCTTAAATAAAATTAAGTAATAAAAAATTTGTACGCATTCAAATTGGCTTTGTAGATGTATAGCATCCATCATGCACTCCCTTGAAATAAAAAAAGTGTAATAGAATAATATAATGGAAATATTTAATTATTTTCTACATGTAGTTGTCCTTAATGTTCTATATATTAATACAATTGTGTAACTATGATGTAGGGAAAAAGGGACTATTCAAAACTAGTGTTCTAAACTAGGACCAAACCCTCTTGCATTAAACATTAGAATACAAACAAAAAAATGGGGAAGGTGCTCCAAAAAACATCTCATTTAGAGAGAGTAAGAAAAACTACCCTTTCTTCCTTTAGGGTTTGTTGCCCCACTTTTCATCCTGTACCCATGCTGTCAAAGTGGAAGATTTTGATGTTACAGTCAAGTCTGGTCATGGTTGAGTCTAGGTCTAAGTCTTTCATAGGATAGGCTATTCTTGCCGGGTTTCCCTGTCAATGCCTTTCCTTCTCTAAACCGGGTGGGTTGTTCTAAAGGTCTTTTCATATCGGGTAGGTTATAGATCCCAACCCGGCAAGGATAATATGCTCCTATTTCAGCAGAAGAATGATTGGGAATTATAGTTTCCAGGCCTTTATAAGAAGTCAGAGAAGATTCTACATATGGATGGTGCAATGACAGAGCTGATGTTGATGTGATTCTTCAAATGGCATTGGATTTGAACATGGTGATTGACAGACTGAGCAAAATGAGCTATAAAAATATGGAAAATAAACTCTCAAAATATCAGAGGCTTCTCGCTAGGGACAGGTGATTATTTTGTTTAGAATACAATGCTAAAATTGGGAGCTTGAAATATATTTTTCAATGCAAAGGTGACATGCCACAATGCATATGTGTTTGAAATAAGTGATGTTCAGGTTCATTTTCTGCTCTTTTAGGTGTGATAGTACAACATATGTATGTATTCAATGCATTTTCCACAGCCCCAAAAAGTGGATGATTTTCATTATTTGAAAGCTTGGATCAGTTCTCTGATGTTTTACGATCCTATTGGTGAAGACCGCATGATATTTGGAGTCAAAATGATAAAGCGGTCGCATGATCGCAAGGAATAAAATAATACCATGCGATCATGTGACAATGAAGCTTGCTGGGACCCGCATACACTAACAGAGTAGATGCGATCATGCAAGATGAAGCCACGAGGAGCGGTGAGTCCAAGGTTTATATGCCAGGCCGAGATCGACGGATGCCGCTTTTCCTCCATAGTATCGAAGATGCTTGGCGGTAAGTGGGATCCTTCCACATGTCCAGGTGGGACCGAAGATGCTTGTAGAGTTGACCAATCATGGAGCGGTCGCATGATCGCATAAATAAAATTATAGCCTTGCGATCATGAGACAAGACAATGGAAGCCCTGTAGTAGGTGTGTGGTCACAAGATCGCATGACTGAGAGAACTGTCTTGCGATCATGCGAGATGTGAACACGTGGAATGGTGGGGTTGCAGGCTCTTAGTTGCGGTCTCCAGATCTACGGTCCTCGCAAGATCGCATGACTGAGAGAACTATCTTGCGATCATGCGGGATCTTGCCACGTGGTCGAGTGGGTCTGTTAGTTATCATATGATGCAAGCGCATAGATAGATCCTTAATCGACGGTCGCCACCATTCCTTTATGGTGATGAAGATTCTTAGAGGCAAAGCAGGATTTCACCACGTGGTTTGACACCCGAGCTTGGCATAAAAGAAAAGATTGTTATTTCAAAGTTTATTAAGCACATGCTTTAAGTTATTCAGGCACTTAAAGTTGACGGGTGGAAAATGGGAGACTTGCTACTCTACTATCGCGGGTTTCACATCTTCTGTGTGCATTTTCCGCAAGGAATATTTAGCAATTGCGTACTCTGTCATTTGTGGTATTGATGATGGATTTTTCAGAGATCGATGGGTTTCTCAGTGGAATAAATTAAAGATAAATCTAGTGTTGAAGTGCTTAAAGGAAGTGATGAATACTTGATATCAGCCACGACAAAAGGAAGAATAGCAGTTTCTAATGTGTCAATAACGGTGATCTTTGCCATTTAGCCTTATCGAGGATGACTTCTTATAAAATGAAGATAAAGAAGAGGTCTGACAAAGTGAGATGATTGATCAGTTATAAATGGTGAACAGGTCCCTATGATTGAGTGTATTTATCATTTTCAATAGCACAAAAAAAGGATGATGGCAATGATATTCTTTCATGGATACAAGCTGGCAATTGTTCATATGGCATCTTCCACTTTATTTTGGTTTGATGAGGACCTGTTCGGTTCACCTTTTTTTTTTTTTTTAGCTGAGTTAGATGAAAAGACAAAGTCTTTTCAGTTCTTCCTTGTTGTGATGTTGAAACACCTATTTTTAGTCTTTTCAAATTTTGGAAGTTGAAACACTTGGTATTCCCATGAAAGGGTGTATGCTTGTAATCTCTATACATTCTGTTGTAAAAGCAAATACAGGGTGGGCAAATTTGGGGGTGAAATTGATTGCAGAGACAATCAAGTCTGATACCATCTATTTACTGTCCAACTGTATCTGATGTCATTTCATTGCATTGAATTGAAAATGGTGAATGAACAGAGTTTTGTCTCGTTGTTTTCGGTTTGATTAATCGGTAGAATAATCAGAGAGTTATAACTGGTTGTGAAATTGCATCAGCATACTCCATTTGCATTTCATACATAATCATACTTTCATAATATGCATTTTCATATTGTTGTGTTGTGAAATTCATAAGATTGTGGAGATCATCAACATAATATCTCTGCATTTAGACCCTGCCTGAGATTTCACTTGCCTGGGTGGAACTCGGTTTTCCTCTGTTGTTCTCTGGTTAAGAACATACCCTGCATTAGGAATTAGGGATAAAACATAATTCATTAAATATTTTTCAGATAGGGAGCTGTACCTCAATTTAGAGGGAAACTAGATATTCTCAAAAATAGTTTCCCGACTATTGTGTAAAGTTGTTCTTCATTATAAAATTGGGCAAATAAAAGGAGGATAAGAAGAAGGACAATCTGTTTACCAATAGATTTTTGGTGACTTTGCTGGGGAAGGAAAAATAGTTGCATGATTAGAAAGCATTTGAAAATATACACAGAACTTGAAAGAAGATCAGGAAGTGAGTTACAAATAGTACTAATATAAATAGTCACTCTGGAGCAATCAAGATACTTAAGGAGTGATAGGGAACAAGGTGAAAAGGACCTAACTTTCCAAAATTTAGAAGTACTTGGATTTCCCTTGTTAGAAGTACCTCGTCAGAAAGGTGGACATTAAGCTAGAAGCAGGCCTTCATCACCACCAAAAGTAGTAAGTACATTTTCTACGACTTGCCAAGTATTGACTTTGCACGGGGTTGTTCCTCCACAAGTTATCAATTTTCCACAGTATCCTCTGCAAAATGAACCGAATATGGCTGCACCTTGGGCAGCTACTACTGGACCACTCATTTTTGCAGCTTACCATCCTCTTCCTTTTGGTTCCTGAAAGAATATACCCAAGTTTGCAGGAGATGGGAAGATTACTATAGATGAACATATAAAAGCATTTTTCACAGCTATAAATATTTTAGGAGTTAATCATGAAGATGTTGCAGTCAGATTATTTGTTGAAACTCTTACTAAAGCTGCTGTAGATTGGTTTTATCACTTGGCTGATGGATCTATAACGAGTTGGAATACTATGAGAGCTGCTTTTGATGACCATTTTAAAACCACTGAAGATGAGCATGCTTTGTTGGCTCAATTGACATCAGTGAAGAAATTACCTTCTATGAGCATGGGAGATTTTGTTGCTAGTTTCAACAAAATTACTAATAGAATTCCAGCAGCAAGTAGACCTACAACAGGCAATTTAAAAACATTCTTCATCAGTGCTATGCCTCTTGAGGTTAATTTTGAACTAAGGAGATCTAGACCTGCAGATTTAGAGGCAGCTCAGAGAAATGCTATAGAGTTTGAGGATGACATGATTTCTACAGGAAGGTTGGAGTGTGAAATTCAGAATAGAGCTAGTACAAGTGGAACCACTTCATCAGAAGAAATGATTCAAAAGTTATCAAATGAGCTGATTGCTTTGAAAAGGCAGCTCCCAAGATTTAACAATCCATACCAAAGGAATTTTTTAGAGCAAGAGAATAGTAACAAAACTTTGCAATTGCTTGGATTGCAACAAAGGTTAGCAATAGAGGCTCCACCTAAAAAAGTGAATGGATGTGTGCTTCATTTGACTACTGATCATGACAGTGAAAGTTTTCTAGATGTGATCAGTAGAATGTAGTTTTTGACTACCAATGAGCCCAATTCTCCCTTGTCCGGTGATGAGACTAAGTCATACTCGAATGGTGACTCTAAAAATTTATTTTTAGAGTATGAATCAGACTCAGAGAAGGAGGGAGAATATTATGCCACTATCAATGGACACACTTATAATGTGCTCACTAGAGGACAAAAGGCAAAGGTGGTTATTGATTCAAAAGATGCTCCAGCAAAACAAAGTCAGCCAGCACCTAAAACGCAGGATACTAATCAAGGAGTGAAGACTTTGCAATCCGGTAAGGAGTGCAGTTCCTTTGACTTTATTCAGTTTTGTAAAGATTCTAAAATTCAGGTTTCTGCCATTGATTATCTTAAATCACATCCCAATGAATTGAAAAGATTTATTGAGCATTGTAAAGATGAAAATATTGAATTAAATCATGCTGCAACTTCTAGATTAGAGGATGAAACATTGACTGCAAACCTTTTCAATGAAGTTGAGAATTCTATCCTAGATACTTCTCCTGGGCAAAAACTAGAACCATTCTATGTTTCATTGTTTATCAATGGGTGGAAGTTAAGCAATTGTATTATTGATTCTAGAGCTTCAGATGATGTGATGCCTTACACAGTGGCTAAAGCTCTAGGCTTAACACTTACCAAAGCCAATGGCAGATGTTACACAATGGATGCTAAACAAGTGAGTTTGGTAGGAAAAATCAAAGACATACAGGTTGCATTGGTGGCATATCCAGAAAAGAGAATACTTCTAACCATTTTAGTTGTAGACATTTCGATTAGTTATGGCCTGTTGTTGAGCAGAAGTTTTTGCAGGGATTTAGGCAGAGAGATCAAATTGGATTGGTCCCAAGAAATAATTCCCATTGGTAACAAAAGAGTGAAATTGGCACCTGAGGAGAAAGCTAAATTTATAGTTCAAAAATCAGATAGTCCAAAGGCCCAAATTTTATATCAAGAGTTGTGTTTTGGTAATTATATGATGTATACAGAAAATAACGCTGTGGAAAATGAATTGGAAAAATCAGAATTTGGAAATTTTGGAAAAGAAACACAAATCTGGACACTAGAATTTGATGGTAGTTGTTCATCATCCGGTTCCGGTGCTGGTATTGTTTTAATTTCTCCAACTGGTGAATCAGAGCCTCTAGCATTCAAATTAGAATTTAACAACACCAATAACAATGCTGAATATGAGGCATTACTTCTTGGCATCATAGTAGCTAAGGAAAGAGGAATTAAAATTCTAAAAGCTCAAGGTGATGCAGAGCTGGTTGTAAAACAAGTGAGAGGTCAGTATTCAATGAAAAATCATAAGTTGAAAAATTACCAGAATAGAGTTTGGGATGAAATCGAAACATTAGATGCATTTTCTATAAATTATGTCCCTAGAGAAATGAATATGAAGGCGGAATCTTTGGCTGTATCAGCATCCTTATTGCTTCCTCATTCGGATTTTAAAGATAAGAAATACCAAATTGAAGTCATCTACAGACCATCAATACCAGACAATATAGAAGATTGGCAGATTTTCAATGATGATTGCAGCTATTTTTGGAGAATGCTGAAAGTCTTGATGAGGAAGAAGGAAGTAATTATCTGAATGATTCTACAGAGAAAGATAAACGTAAAAATTCAGAGATTATACAATTAAAAAGTAATACAATTCCACCTTATTTTGTGTCTCTAGAAAAGCTCTTTAATCGGCATGATATGTATGTAAAGAAGAAAAGAGAAGAGAAGGGGCCAACTATAGGAGAGTTTGAAAATATAAATATTGGGACAGATGTTAATCCCAAAATGATAAATATTGGTAAATGCTGTACATTGGAGGAAAAGGAGAAGGCAAAGAAATTATTTCAAGAATACCAAGACGTCTTTGCCTGGAGCTATGAAGATTTAAAGAGTTTCATGAGTGGAAATTTCAAACACATGATTCCTCTAAAACCAAATGTTGTACCTATCCAACAAAAGTAGAGATGTTATAATCCAAAGGTAGCAGATGCCATCTACAGGGAGATTGATAAAATGTTGAAAGCTAGAATTATTTATCCAATACATCATTCAACATGGATTGCAAACATTATGCCGGTGAGAAAGAAAAATGGTGAAATAAGAATATGTGTTGACTTCTGAAATTTAAATCAAGCTTCATTGAAAGATAACTATGCACTGCCAAACATGGATCATCTATTACAAACAGTAGCTGGAGCTGAGATGATGTCTATGCTGGATGGCTTTTTCGGATACAATCAAATTGAAGTGGATAAGAAGGATCAACACAAAACAGCTTTTACAACTCCTTGGGGTACCTTTGCATATCACTGAATGCCATTTGGTTTGACTAATGCTGGTGCTACTTTTCAGCGAGGTATGGATGCTTCATTTTCTGATATGAAGAACAAAATAATTGTGATTTACCTTGATGACTTAACGGTGGTTTCTAAGAAGAGGAAAGATCACATAGATGATTTGGAAAAAGTGCTGCAGCGATGCAGGGAGCATGGTATATCTCTAAATCCAAAAAAAATAGTTTTTTGTGTAATGGAAGGAAAACTATTGGGTCATATTGTGTCACAGGAAGGAATAAGGATTGATCCAGAATGTGTGAAGGCTATTCAGAGATTAAGCTTGCCTTCCAATAAGACTGCTGTTAAATCTTTCTTTGGCCAAGTTAATTTTCTTAGAAGGTTTGTTCCTGATTTTTCAGAGATTACCAAATGTATTGTGGACATGATGAAAGGTAATGATGCTTTTAAATGGAATGAGCAGGGAAAACAAGCTTTCAATGAAATTAAGGAAGCAATTGCTAATGCACTAGTCTTAAGCCATCCTGATTATAAAAAAGATTTTATTATATATTGCTATGCCTCAGAACATACATTGTCTGCAATTTTGATACAAGAAAATAAAGAAGAAATTCAGGCACCTATAGCATTCATGAGTATACCTTTGAAGGAGCATGAATTGAAGTACTCACAATCAGAGAAACATGCATATGCTGTAGTGAAAGCATTGAAGAATTTTTGTTTCTATATTTTACATTCACATTCTTTAATTTTTGTGCCTGATATTGCTGTGAAAAGTATTTTAACACAACAAGATGTTGGCTGCAATAATAGAGGTTCATGGATTGCCAAAACTCAAGAATATGATATTGAAATTAAGCCTACAAAATTAGTCAAAGGAAATGCATTATGTAAAGCCATAGCAAAGAATTTGGAAGAAGAAGAACCGGTAGCAAATCAACTGGTTTTAAATGTAAGTCTCCAAGATCCTTGGTTTGAAAATATTGCATACTTTTTAACTTATGGAGAATATCTGGAAGGATTGACAGCCAAATAGAGAAGGGATTTAAAATTAAAAGCCGCTAAATATGTGATTTGGGAAGATAAGCGCTACAAGAGATCAATTGATGGCACATTTTTGAGGTGTGTTGATAAGCAACAACAGGAGCGTTTGCTGAAAATTTTTCATGACGAGGCTTGTGGAGGACATTTTTCTTCTTCAGTTACAGCTTTTAAAATTTTGAGGCAATGTTATTACTGGCCTGGTATGTTCAGAGATGCATATCATTAGGTGGCTAAATGTGAAAAGTGCAGAATGTTTTCCGGTAAACCACAGTTAGCAGCACTTCCATTAAAACCAGTTATCATAGATGGTCCATTTCAGTAGTGGGGCCTTGACTTCATAGGTCCAATAAATCCAGCATCTAGTGTAGGGCATTCTTACATAATTACAACCACTGATTACTTCACGAAGTGGGTTGAAGCTAAAGCAACCAGGAAGACCACTTTTGAGGTAGTTTGTGAATTCATAAAGGAGAATATTATGGTAAGATTTGGGGTTCCTCATAAATTGGTGATGGATAATGCTGCCTACTTTTCATCTATTAAAATTACTAATTTTTGTTTTGAGTATGGTATCTCAATCAATCATTCATCTGACTATTTCCCACAAGGAAATGGTCAAGCGGAGTCAAGTAATAAGAACTTGATTAATATTGTTAAGAAATTGGTGTTAGACAATCATAAGAATTGGCACAAAAAGATACATGAAGCACTATGGGCTGATAGAGTGACTCCAAAGAGAGCAATTGGGATATCTCTATTTGAGCTAGTGTATGGAGTTGAAACAAGCCTTCCACTACCGCTGGAGTTGGCAACATGTAAGTTGAGGACAGTCATAGAGGATGATATTTACAAGGATGGTTTGGAGAAAAGAATCATGTATTTGAGCAAACTAGAAGAAGAAAGAGAAAGAATGGTGGATCATATTACTCAACATAAAATGAAGGTGAAGAACTTGTTTGATAAGAAAGCTAGGCCCCATAAATTCATGGTAGGAGATCTTGTGTTACTATGGGATAAGAGGAGAGCTCCCAAGGGGATGCACGGAAAGTTTGAAACATTATGGAAGGGTCCTTATACTATCCACCAGGCATTTGAGAAGAATTATTTCAAGCTGGCATATCCAGATGGAGAGGTACTTTCCTTGACCTACAATGGTCAAGATCTGAAATTATATCAAATGATCAATTGAAAATAGGTATCCCCTGTTCTGTACTATAGTTTTGTTTTGTTCTAGTGTGTGTTTCCTAGTTTGGTTTTCCCTTTTTCTTTTGTGTGTGTTAGCTTCCTTGCTGCTTTGTTTCCCTTGTTCAGTTTTGTTGTGTTACTGCCCTTTCATTCATGTGCGAAACCAGAGATTCAAGATTCATTTCTTAAACATGGGAATGTTCAAGTCCCCAGTCGGAGCCAATTGTTGCCCCACTTTTCATCCTGTACCCATGCTGTCAAAGTGGAAGATTTTGATGTTACAGTCAAGTCTGGTCATGGTTGAGTCTAGGTCTAAGTCTTTCATAGGATAGGCTATTCTTGTCGGGTTTCCCTGTCAATGCCTTTCCTTCTCTAAACCGGGTGGGTTGTTCTAAAGGTCTTTTCATATCAGGTAGGTTATAGATCCCAACCCGGCAAGGATAAGATGCTCCTATTGATGATCTTTTTCAGCAGAAGAATGATTGGGAATTATAGTTTCCAGGCCTTTATAAGAAGTCAGAGAAGATTCTACATATGGATGGTGCAATGACAGAGTTGATGTTGATGTGATTCTTCAAATGGCATTGGATTTGAACATGGTGATTGACAAACTGAGAAAAATGAGCTATAAAAATATGGAAAATAAACTCTCAAAATATCAGAGGCTTCTCGCTAGGGACAGGTGATTATTTTGTTTAGAATACAATGCTAAAATTGGGAGCTTGAAATATATTTTTCAATGCAAAGGTGACATGCCACAATGCATATGTGTTTGAAATAAGTGATGTTCGGGTTCATTTTCTGCTCTTTCGAGCAAGACAGTACAACATATGTATGTATTCAATGCATTTTCCACAGCCCCAAAAAGTGGATGATTTTCGTTATTTGAAAGCTTGGATCAGTTCTTTGATGTTTTATGATCCTATTGGTGAAGACCACATGATATGAGGAGTCAAAATGATAAAGCGGTTGCATGATCGCAAGGAATAAAATAATACCATGCAATCATGTGATAATGAAGCCTGCTGGGACCCGCATATGCTAACAGTGCAGATGCGATCGTGCGAGATGAAGCCACAAGGAGCGGTGAGTCCAAGGTTTATATGCAACGCCGAGATCAACAGATGCCGCTTTTCCTCCATAGTATTGAAGATGCTTGGCGGTAAAGTGGGATCCTTCCACATGTCTAGGTGGGACTGAAGATGCTTGTAGAGTTGATCAATCATGGAGCGGTCGCATGATCACATAAATAAAATTATAGCCTTGCGATCATGTGACAAGATAGTGGAAGCCCTGTGGTAGGTGTGTGGTCGCAAGATCACATGACTGAGAGAACTGTCTTGCGATCATGTGAGATGTGAACACATGGAATGGTGGGGTCGCGGGCTCTTAGTTGTAGTCTCCAGATCTACAGTTCCCACAAGAACGCATGACTGAGAGAATTGTCTTATGATCATGCAGGATCTTGCCACGTGGTCCGGTGGGTCCGTTAGTTATCATATGATGCAAGCACGTAGATAGATCCTTAATCGACGGTCACCACCATTCCTTTATGGTGATGAAGATTCTTAGAGGCAAAGTGGGATTTTGCCACGTGGTTTGACACTTGAGCTTGGCATAAAAGAAAAGATTGTTATTTCAAAGTTTATTAAGCACATGCTTTAAGTTATTCAAGCACTTAAAGTTGACGGGTGGAAAACGGGAGACTTGCTACTCTACTATCGTGGGTTTCACATCTTCTATGTGCATTTTCCGCAAGAATATTAGCAATTACACAGTCTGTCATTTGTGGTATTGATGATGGATTTTTCAAAGATCGATGGGTTTCTCAGTGGAATAAATTAAAGATAAATCTAGTGTTGAAGTGCTTAAAGGAAGTGATGAATACTTGATATCAGCCACGACAAAAGGAAGAATAACAGTTTCTAATGTGTCAATAACGGTGATCTTTGCCATTTAGCCTTATCGAGGATGACTTCTTATAAAATGAAGATAAAGAAGAGGTCTGACAAAGTGAGATGATTGATCAGTTATAAATGGTGAACAGGTCCCTATGATTGAGTGTATTTATCATTTTCGATAGCACAGAAAAAGGATGATGGCAATGATATTCTTTCATGGATACAAGTTGGCAACTGTTCATACGACATCTTCCACTTTATTTTGGTTTGATGAGGACCTGGTCAGTTCACCTTTTTTTTTTTTTTTATAGCTAAGTTAGATGAAAAGACAAAGTCTTTTCAGTTCTTCCTTGTTGTGATGTTGAAACACCTATTTTTAGTCTTTTCAAATTCTTGAAGTTGAAACACTTGGTATTCCCATGAAAGGGCGTATGCTTGTAATCTCTATACATTCTGTTGTAAAAGAAAATATAGGGTGGGAAAATTCAGGGGTGAAATTGATTGCAGAGACAATCAAGTTTGATACCATCTATTTACTGTCCAACTATATCTGATGTCATTTCATTGGATTGAATTGAAAATGGTGAATGAACAGAGTTTTGTCTCGTTGTTTTCGGTTTGATTAATCAGTAGAATAATTAGAGAGTTATAACTAGTTGTGAAATTGCATCAGCATACTCCATTTGCATTTCATACATAATCATACTTTCATAATATGCATTTTCATATTGTTGTGTTGTGAAATTCATAAGATTGTGGAGATCATCAACATAACATCTCTGCATTTAGACCTTGCCTGAGATTTCACTTGCCTGCGTGGAACTTAGTTTTCCTCTATTGTTCTCTGGTTAAGAACATACCCTGCATTAGGAATTAGGGATAAAACATAATTCATTGAATATTTTTCAGATAGGGAGGTGTACCTCAATTTAGAGGGAAACTAAATATTCTCAGAAACAGTTTCCCAACTATTGTGTAAAGTTGTTCTTCATTATAAAATTGGGCAAATAAAAGGAGGATAAGAAGAAGGACAATCTATTTACCAAGAGGGTTCTATTCCTTTTTTGTAAAATATTTTTTGAGGTGTCAAATATAAAACAACTAGGTCTTAAAGCATGTAAATAACCACATATAAATAAACTAATAAAATAAGATAGAATATAAAATCTACAAATAAATCTAGATTTGAAACTAAGGTATAGAAGTACACCTATGATTTAAAGTTGATTCTTGATTAAGAATATGTTGTCCATATGTGCCTTACTCCTAGAAGACTCCAAATTGAACATTAAAATTAGATATGATAGTAAGAGCTTATATAGCCTTTCTTTGACAAGTTCTTTGGAAAATTAGTTGGACTAATGCACAAGGTGTCCTAGTCTCTAGGATTGTGGTATTGAGGGTTAGTATCTTAGCATTGTAATATTCACCAATATTCTATGTCATGAGCCTGGAACCTCTAAGATCTACATCTTTCATTAATCACCTATATTTGGACCTAGACAAGAGAGAGGTGTTTGTGCTATATAGGGCTTGTCTTAGTTAAGACTCAGGTTTGGAATCAACCCAACAATAATGATGACATGAAAATAGAATCTTGGATCTAAAGTAAAAACAATTTTAATTGAAATGGTTATATCCTTGATTGATGATTTATTTCTTATAAGATGATTCCTCCAAATGTATATGCAATACCATGATGAATCACCACAAAATTTACCATAAATAGATAATTGAAGATGTATTTTTGTAGCGTTCTACTCTTTGAATTTAATCCACTCTTGAGAAGCATCCTTTCTCTTCAAATAAATTTGTGAATGGAATGTGTTTTATGGAATGAACTAGGAGAGGTTGTTTGTATAGGGTCCTCAAGATCATTTTGTATTAAGGCCGACCTATAATGGTCATATCCAATTCTAAGGCTAGATTTGGGAATCCCAAGGTCTCCACATTATCCACCCTCAATTTTAGCTCATTAATAGGTGATTGTATGCTTTCAAATTTGATGCATTGTTTGTGGTTACCAAATTAGTTAGGCCCTTTTTTTTCTCAAATTTTAGGGATGAAAACATAATAGGGCCTCGTTATTAGGTAAAATCCATATTGGTGTTGCTAAACTTGAAGTGGGGCCTTTATTGTGTTGAACTTAAAAATATGATACAACCTATATAAGATTAAAATGATATAAGATAAAGGGTAGACTTAAAATAAGGTCCCAAAGAGGAGTGTGGTGTGATTTTAGGATAGTCGACTCATATTCTAGATTTAAATATGAATTCAAACAAAAAAATGATCCCAACTATTATTACAAGAGTAGAAAAATAAATTGGGTGCTAGAAGAGTGTGAGATTAGACCCATTAATTAAATGAACACAATTTACAACACTGTAGTAACAATGAAAATTATTAGGCATATGTCGAGGTGAAGAAAAAGACTTAATAATGTCACAATTTATTTGTTTTAGAAAATCACTTTAACATACATACATTAATGTTCTAATAGAATTTATATTTTTTTTTACAATTGTAATGACTCAGATTTTATGATGACAAAGTCTAATATAATTATTGTATGGGACATTCAAGAGAAATTATGATTTGGTTGTTCGTTTATTATATTTTATAGATTTTACCTTTTAAATATTATTATTTTATAAAATTTTCTATTTATGAATTATAATTTAGGATTTTTAAAGGAGATTGTGTTCACCACATATGAAAAGGTTTTTTTATCTTAAAAATTATAATAGTTGAGGTAATTAATATTTTCTTGAATGAAATAATATTTTTTAATTAATTTTTTTGAGTTTTAAAATCTAGAAAAAAAGTTTATTTGTGTGGAGAAGGAAAAGTTTACCAATCTTAAGACCGATGGAAATCTTAAGGGATAAACCATCCATTGCACCATGCCACTTTAGTAGTGCTCTAGTGAGCTAGGGATGAAGACACTAAATGTGATAAATAGGTTTTAGAAAGCTAAGATATTAAATGTGAGGGAATTATGATGACCAAATAAATTAAGATGTCAAGTACCAATAAATGTAAATAGATAAAGGATACTAACTAATATAAATGTTCTAATTATAGAAACCAAAAGAGAACCTTACAGAGACCAAGCACTGAACTCTGCAAGCTCACTACCTTTGGCACTAGTACTAGTCAAGGATAATAACACAGATGTGGGAGGAATGCATGGCACACATTCATCCTGTACGGACTTAGTACAAAGGATGACTCAAAACTCAAGGAAACTAACATAATGCTAAATAAAAAGAAACTAAATGAACTAAATTTGAATGTAGTGACACAATATGATGAAAATTACAACTAAGCTATGAAACACCAAGGAGAGGAAATATATTACGTCAGAATCAGCGGTTGATGAAGTTGATGATCCACACTCATTTCTCAATGAACTTGCACACATAAAAATAATGAAAATGTTGGGATGGCTATTTGGAGACCTACCTTAGTCAGATACTTTCTTTAGTATTTCCACCTCCATAAAAATTGAATAGACGCGATAGAAACAGGGACATAAAATTGTATGGATGAAGTAAATGAATAATAATGCAATTAGAAGAAGATAGAGAACACTATATGTTAATGAAAGACACATACAAAAAGTGTAGAAAAATCCCTTTCACAATAGCATAGAAAATTCCAATGAGATGAAGGAAAGAATGATTGATGAGTGGTAAATGTGAGATGAGGTAATAGCCACAAAGTATTAAATATCTATGTAGGGAGAATGTTGAAATCTATCCAAAGTGTGAAGAAGCCTCAAGAGTGTGTGGAGAGAGATAAAAATGAATGAAGATGACCAAGTGAATTTTGAAAATGGAGTTATAATGGAGAATTTTGATTTTGGACATCGACGGGTAGTATATTCGAGTTTTACAACTGCTGGGTGGCACTTTATAATGATTTAATGATAGTCTACACATCTGAAAATTCATGGATGAATGTGTTCCACATGGAAGTCTTCATGGTGTGCATGTGATGTAGGAGCATCCTAGGGTAATCATAATCAACATCAACCAAAACCAATCTTTAGTTTTTTTGTTCTAAATTTTTTGTTTTTTTCAATTTTGATTTGGATTTAGCATCTTTCTTTTAGTGTTTGTTATCTCCATGATTTGACTAAGATGGTGATAAAATAAGATATTGGGGTGTCAATTAGGGAAGCATAACAAATAATGTTTGATATAATGTAAGGGTGATCTCTATATCCATTCCTTGGAAATGTAATTTTTAGGTGTTAAGAATTGAAATTCACAAATTTTGTCAACAATTACCTAGTCTTTATAGAAATGAAAGATTTGGGATAAAATTTGAACTTCATGGGAAACATTAAAAAGTGGCAGTTTCAATCCTTTCCATGTGGATATATTGAAAAATTCTATGTCTCATATTGGAAATTTATCTTTCTTGTAATTGTTAAAATGGTTGGTAGGGAAAAAAAAGAGTTTGGGAGAAGATAGAGAGCAATATGAATAAAAAGGATATGTAGAGTAGAGAGGATGGGGTTCGAGAGTTGGATAAAGATATGAGCTACTGAGTAAGGGAGTGATAGGTCTGCAAAAGGAGATCAATTCATAAGGAAATAATGAAAATGGCATACAAGACATAAGAGAAGAAAACATGTTGCACATGCACACAAAATAAAACCAATAATAGTACCAAGCAATTATATGAAAACCATGTTTCTCTATATCTAAGGCCCATAGAAAATCACGCAGTAGATTCTCAAGCTTCTTGTATGAGGATTTTCATGGAGCCCAATAGGAATAATAATAAACATGCATTGCTACAAGCACTTTAGAGCATATTTAAAATTTACTAGCAAGGGAAAGTGGCTTGGTCAACCAGTAGGCCAATTTGGTTTCAATCTTTGAGAGAATTGCATTCCAAATTTCTGGTGTAGAACCATGAAAAGAAAATAGGATTCCAAACACTAGTGCATTTTGGCAAATATGTGACTACATGACTAAAACTTTTAGTCATGTGACTAAAATTGATCAAGTTGTACTATTCTTTTGTAATTCACAAGTATAAATGACTAGATAAATGACTAATTTGGCCATTGAGTAAAACCACAAGGTCATCCAAATAAAAATGACTAAATAAAGGACCATATAAATGATTAAATAATTAGTCACTAAATAAGAACATCTATTATTTAGATTTTAGATTAAGTTTGTACTTTTGGGTGGGGTTGAAAGTTTCCCTAACCCACTTCTTAATGTTTTATTACTACATTTCATTCCTATATGATTTAAAATTCTAAATATTTCATAATTTAACATTTAATTAATATTTTACAATATAGCATATGAAAAAATAAAGTAAAAATATCTCCTAGTGATCCCTATAAGACATGAAAGAAACAAAAACCTCTCCTCTTCAAAGTCAACTCCTCAAGACCAAATTACATGTAAACTAAAATCTCACTAAACTCCAAGATTCAAAAGTTTACTCACCCTCTAATTAGATGCAATCCATTTGAATTCCACTTAAGTCCAATTAAACTTAAAAGACCCATTTCTCTATTTTTAACATTTTTTTACCTTTTCTTATTAGATTCTTTATTTACAACACCCAATAAATATCAATTACATTTAATCCTCAATGCAAAAATAAAATAAAATAAAATAATAAACACATCTTTTTTATATTAACATATATCAATAAAATAATACATTGCTCAATAAATATATTAAATCTTCATTTAAAAATTGAATTGTTATATTCCTACAATTCATAAGAATTAAATTAATTTTGCATCATTTAAAATTTATCAAGCAATATAATTATTTAAACATAACAAATTATATTATCATAAGAATGGTGTTTATTTTTCATTTAAAACACACGAATTCCTTCCAATTTTTTTAAAAAATCCCAAACTTTATAAACTCATTGACTCCGGCTAGGCCTAGGGTATTTTCCCCCGCAATCAACCATTATCAATTGATAATCTCAACCCAGTTTCCTGCAAATTCATTTCCGATCTCTTGTAACTTTTGGCAAGGGTTTGGAGACTAGGTTGGACAAGAGGCCTGCAACTATAAAATTACCTTCCTATGTAGATTTCTGTGAGTCTTTTTGACTAGGATACATGTTTATTGTTCATTTTTTTCATATTTAGACATATTTATTGATCTATCTAGAATGCTAATTCCGAGCATAATTTTTCATTTTTCCTCTTCTTGCTTGACTGATATCGTTTGTCTATAAATCTACGACTTTCTACTTATGTTTGAAGGACTTTTGAATAGTTTTGGTGGAGTTTTGATAAAATCTTTGTGTCGTGGCTTCATTCTCTCCTTGTTTCTTGGTATGCCTCTATATTTTCTCCATGTTCGAGCTCTCTATTAGGGCTTTCCAATCTGCATCTTTTTGTATATTTGTTGCATGTTTCATAATACTGACTTCAATAATGTCATGCCTCATTACAAAATTTCTTCCAAATCCTTGTAAGAATGAGCTTGAAAACCCTACGACACTACAATTAGAACATGAAATCAAATCTTAATAGCCCTTCTATATTCCGGTCGAAGGATTCTCTCCAGAAAATAACCCCATTGGATTGAAAAGTACTCATCCCTCACCTATTTCATGTAATGACTTTTTAGTAGCAAAACTACTCCACATGCTCTTAAAGAACTCCAATGAATGTAGAAACAGAGCATAGAGACTTAACAAACAAAATTGTTATTAACTATGCCCTCATAATATTTTTTTGAAATACTCAGTTAAAGGTATTTAATGTTTCGAGCACATAGTTACCTATAGCTGCAAACATGGCATTGTTAACTGAGCTTTCCCACTCACGCCTTGACTCGTTCATGAAACCATCTCCAACATAACCCTTTTTATTAAAATTGGTAAGAGCTAAACACTTTCAAAATGGTAATTCAAAACATATCATCAGAAATGCAAATCAGAACAAAAGAAAGCACCCAAGATAGTAATTACCCTAGGAAAAACTCCATTGTGGAGGTGAAAAATAGAGCAATGAAGGATATTATATTAGTCTTAGTAAGAATACAACTCACAGTTCAGAAATTGACCAGCACCCCAGTCACCAATGATGGTACAATGTAGATGGCATGATAGTGGCATGGTATACACATGTATATCCAAGCTAATGACAATGCCTGGATCTTTATAAGTCCTCCAAATATCTAAGATGTGGATGAATATATACCTGAGAAAAGTGTAGGTAGATTGATGATAAATCCATCCCAACTGTATGCATAGGTTACTGAATATCCAAATTGAGGAGTGAGTATAATTGGTGACCAGAGGGAGTTATATTGTGAACTTCACCACTTCCGGATTATCAAAACATGCAGATCATAGGAGTAGAAGCAATCTCATTTATGTATTCATTACAGGTAGAATGTTCAGTTTATAGGGAAGAGATATATATTATCTTCGCTAATCACATGCTTTCAGTTAGGAAAAATGTAGCTTGTTACATAAATCATAACTATCAAGGATTAGATCACTGCTATATCCTCCTTCAATGTTAATTTGCATGTATCAGTTGTATCACTGAGCAGAGATTTTATTTAGAAGAGATTGATTGCATTTCCCTGTAAGTATATATTCAATAAAAATATATTTTAGAAGATCACAAAATTGTATATGATTGAGAGTATGTTTGCTGAGTGTATATATCACCTAGTTGCAGGGAGTATGTATTTTGTAATGTATGATGATCACATAACTAAAGACTTTCATAATAGGAGAGTCTATTGCACATCACCAATAGAGGATATCATTGTTTCTAGAAGATGTATTTTCACTCAATTTTGAGAGTGTTCTCACCAGTGAAACTCAAAACCTTCTAGAATATTTTGCCAACTTTGGAGAAGAGGATAATTTGCATGAGGTTGTCCTATCTTTTTTTATAGATAAATCCAATTTGAGATTTATTAAATACTCAACGAAATGATTTTACTTTAGTTAAAGTCATCCCACTTTTCGTCTTGGCACCAAACCCCTTTGGAATAATTTGGGCCCTTAGAGAGAGGAAATTAGGGCCAACTTGGATCCTTTTATTTTCCTTAAGGGAAACATCTACACTAGACGTGTCAAGGAGTGGCACAGGATTATAATAAGAATTAAATTAAAGATGTAATAATTAATTATCTAGAATTGACTAGCTATAAATTAACACTTTTCACATGAACAATTGTAAGAACCATTCAATTTCAAGCATACACCTCCATTGGATGGTTCTACACAATAATTCCAAGTTCTATTAGCATGACATTCATTAATGTCAGCAAAACCATAAACAAATAATCATACTCCTCCATAGATGAATTAAAGCTTCCTTTTCTGCATTCATCAAAGTTCAAGCATTACAATCTGGGAAAATGGAACATAGATAAATATGGGATATACATTAGTTAAGATATTCTACTCTCATGCCATTATTATAGGTATTGAGAATCTCCTCAAATTGCTTTGATGATGTAGGAGGAAGCCAAAACCTTTTTCACATGATAAAAATATTACAACATTCATATTATTATCTCCTTGATATACAATTACTTGAAGTTTTTGGTTTTATATAAGGCTTCTGCACATGTTATAAGCATAACTTGTGACTTTGAACATTTCTCAGATATATCTCTTGTGCTCAGTACCTACATTAAAATTTTCTATCTATTTGCAGGGTTAGATCATAACAAGTCTTGAAGTAATATATTCTCTGAAGTTAAGGATAACGTTATGACTAGTCCTAGCCACAACTTGTGTATGCTTATATTTTTTTCACAAACTTTAGTCTCTTTTAAGAATACAAGTTTAAATAGAGACTTAATGATGGAAATAGGTGTTGACAACAAAAATGGGCCTGCTGCTATCACCTAAGCAGTCAAATCAATCTTCAGTGTGCTAGTTAAGCCCAGCTAATCTTTACAGGATAGCCAAAGATGGAAGAGAAGGCTAGAGAATTACAGTTTTTATCTGTGCAAAAACTGAATAAAAATCTAAAAAAATTTAAGCCAAAGATATTTTCAACATTAAACATACTAATTGTGCATCAAAAAGAATTTTCTAAATTTCAATGAGGTATTTTCAAATTAAAATTCATCATAAATCTGAAATGAATATAGGTCCACTAATTAAAATTAAAAAAAAAGAACATTCATACTATTTCTGCATTTATTGATATTAGTTTTGCATTTTTGCTAACTCATAAAAGAAATGTTCCACCAAAGCATTCTAAATTTGAGTTTGCTCTTCCAATTTCATGATAAACCATTTTTTAATCCTTTTAGGTATAAATGGATCATCTAGAAATAAATTTGTTTACAACTATGTATCACTGTAAAACATCTATATGCATAAATAGAATTTCATCATGAATTCAAAAAATAATATTTGAATCACTTCGGAAAAAAATAATGTAAAAACAGTATAACTATGCCTATGAGGTTAGCTTCAAAGGGCCTCATCCTGAAAAAGTTTGTGGCTGAAAATTGTGGAAGGCATTGCCAAAGTCGCTCTCTTAAATTATATGCAACTATGTTCAGACCTTTCACATCATCCATAATGCTAAAGCACAAATAATCCCCCGCACAAACACACTCATCCAACTAGCTACTTCCATGGATTATGTCAAAAAGATACAGAGGGATGGAAGCAAGCAGAATCCTTACAATTAATATCCATTTCTAAAAAAATGGATCTTCCTCATCCTGAAAAAGCTCCAAGATAACTACATTAAGGTCCTTAGTTAATACTACTACCATTAAAACCAAGGAGTCATATAGAACCATATATGCTCAATACTATTTATTTCGAATAATGTTGTCAAATGGGAATTCAGCTATTCTCACATGAACAAGTCTATCATCTTGGATTCTGCAACCAAAAACATCAATAGCCAACATGCTCCAAAATAGAAAGCCATTGTACCTGACCATTTGATAATAAGATATACTATTTCTCAATTCTATTGGTGACTGAAACTTTATCATCGATGAATCTTGAAAATAATGGTAGATTTGTATGAAAAAATTACAGCTCAAATTCATGAGATTTCTCTTTAAAGCTACAAAATAAGGATCTTTGTTTCATCCTTGTATAATTCTCATGAATCTGAAAGGCATATCTAACTCAAGCTAAATTTTCCTTAGGGGATTGCGAATGTATAAATGTGAGGAGCATAGTAGAATCAATCTCTTGGTGAAGTGAATAATACATATTAAGGGGGATCATCCCTTATGAAAGAGAAAGACAGAGTAGTACATTTTTGCATGGAAAAAGAGTAGGCAATGCAAAACCCTTCATCACAAAGAAGCATCCATGGATTGGACAACAATGAAAGAAAGCTTCGTGATGAAAAAGTTGCATTCCATTCTCTACAAACTGAGCGAGAGAAGAAGGTTGAATGCAATGGAAGCTTTGCAAATATGTCTTGCTGTAAATGCGAAGGAAGATCAGATATTTGAAGAGCATGCTGCTCTAGCCCATCTCTTTCAACTACTAAAATCATTTCCCTCTCAATTCGGTCCAATTTCAAAGCCTTTCTTAAAGTTCATGTTAAAAGTTAAATTATTTTATAACTTAAAAGTTCATATATGTTTATAATGTGTCATTTCATGTTATACTAGCACTTGCTCCCAGAACGGAGCAAGGTTTCACCGATAATCAGGAATTATATATTATAGAAGTTTGCAAAACACTATTTTTTCATAGCATATTTAAAAAGGCTAACTTATAAGCATAACGATCTTTCAATAATCTAACATTTGTGGCAGTAAGTTTTTGCAAGAAATTTAGGCAGTAAAGAAATGTTTTATATATCCTCCCAACCTTGACTATGAAACATCTTGGTTAGCTGGCTGGATTGTAGAATCAAGCAAGACTGTGAGATACGTAGAATCTAATGATTTCTCTCTTCTGCAAGGCAAGAGGGTCATACAGTTGCTTTCAGGTACAACACACATACATTTCAACTATCTGTAAATCTATTTTAGCTACTTGTGGACAGTGATAACAACCATAAAAATAGCCACTGGAAAAACATATAGTCTCATATTTGTGTTAGGAGATGCAGGGGATAAATGCCACGAAGTCCTTGCAGTGGTGGTATTCTGTAATATTCAGTTATTAAGTTTTGATACAGGACTGCCTGAATTAAAACTGTTTATCAAAGAAATTTCTGGTATAAACTCTTAGAAAGCTGTGATCCAAAGAAATATACACATTTGCATTTCCGTTACCCACTTATACATGCTTCTGAATGCTATGTAGTAACTCATTTTTAAAAAGTACTAAATCACAATTTTCTTGAATAACAGTATGCCAATGTCTAATGACGGTGGAATACGTTTGATCCAATATCAATAATTCAATTTGTTTGATGCAGTGCAAAAGGAGGAAAGAATTTCATCCAATGTCAGCAATTAAAAGCCCAAACTAGGCAAAATGACAAAGGACATAAATAAAAATTACTAGGCTTCCTGGCCACCTTCAATAAACCCAAGCAAGCGTGAGAACCTATAAAAGATCTTCGTGAAGGAAACTACCAAATTTCCTGTTGTTGACTTGCTATATGATAACATATATACAGTGTTGCAGTTGATCTAGAGACCATACCTCAAATGAAAGACAATTTCTAGTCTAGGTCGGTGGTCTACAGGTGTGCCAAAAATTATATGAAATTGCAATTAATTTATCACCATGTCTATAGGAAATCATATGTTAGTACATTCTGTAATAATGAAATGAAAAAA
Source organism: Chamaecyparis obtusa (assembly GCA_027943335.1). Lineage (NCBI taxonomy): Eukaryota > Viridiplantae > Streptophyta > Pinopsida > Cupressales > Cupressaceae > Chamaecyparis > Chamaecyparis obtusa. The sequence goes on from BSBK01001238.1 coordinate 425,290, forward strand.
CATGTATATGAGTGGAGACCCTAGGGTTCTTGACACTTTTGTGATATCAAAAAGACAAACATTAGAGGCCAGCAAACATTAGTAATAGAGAAAACCGTAAAATCTAAGTTAAGAATCATTTCCCCCTATTTATAAGAATCAATTTATCTGTTATGTGCTAAATTTAGGTACTGATTCAAAGTCCACACCCAAAATCAGCCTGAGAGGTTACTGTTCTGGAGAGGTTACTGTACTAATCATCCTTTGTGAAGATTATGTATTAATGTCTACTTCATGTTGGTTAATTTTTGTCCATAAGATTTTTGACATTTGAAATAATCAACTTTTTAACTTATGTCTCTGGTTACAAGAAGCCCGAGATGACACTGTAAGACATAGAAGAAGGCAATCTTAATGTCAACAGTCAGACCAATGCAAATAAGAGGGATAAGTGATTCAGGACTATCATAGTTGTGTAGAGATGCAAATTGCAACAGGAGAGATGGACCATTCTTCATCTGCCCTTCACAATTAATTGCTTTCAAAAGCATTGCTCCTTGAGGGGACATTGCAATAACTTTGATCAATGGGCAGTTTATTGCATCTTTCCATCTATTAAATACAATGGGCACCCATGAATCCTTGATGGGTTTCAAGAAGTTCTCTACATGTTTCACCTCTCTGTTCTATAAGGAAGTATGCACCTTCTCATAACTTGAGAACTCAAACCCCTTTAGAGCCTAATTAATTGATCTCACCATTTTTTGCCAATAAGATGAGAAAACAACATTACCTGCCAATCCCTTAGCATAGATACATACAGCTATGTCATTCTAAAAAATATCTCTACCCTCATTGCAAAATGTCATTTTCGATGGATCTTTTGCTCTCTTGAATGCCACAAGTTGTTCTCTATGTAAAGACAAGAATGGATTGCTCTGTGTAGGTTCAAGATTGAAAGGTGATGCAGAGGCCTACAATCCTTTAGAAAAATGATGACCACCTGTAGCTACTTCCCCTACTACTTGGTCTACAAATATTTGCTTGTCAATGCTCGTTCTTCTGCGAAAAGGCCTTTACCTTTTGTCTTGCTTGGAAAAAAACCGATGCCTTGTTGAGGGATCAAGCACAAATGTGCTTTTTCTGAACTATATGAACTCTTATATTATGCTTTGCAATGAGGACAAATCCAAGCCTCCTCCACTTACAAGTTGTTCTACCATTTCCACATATTTCCAAAAGGGAGTGGGTGTATATAAAAGTGGAATTGAGTCCCAGAGCTAGAAGCACTTGCTGTTTTAATAACTAACACCAAGTAATTCTGTAAATAGCATGGATAGGCACAAAATCTAAAAAAATATTGTTAAAAGCATTGCATGTAATTGTGCAGGTTTTAGTAGACATGTAACAAATTATTGTTGAAGGAGAATCTATGATTCATGCATAAAGAAGTTCCCTCTGAACCTTGTATTGAAAATTACTAATCTCTAGTTAGAGGAGACTCAAATTGATACTAAAATCAAATGCATGTATGTTCACCTTGTGCAATCAAATCTGATCTATGGTTGAGTTGATACTTGTGTAAAGAAAGTTACATTATCTAATTTGAGTTGTTGCAATTTGTGTATGGGTTAGTTTTTATATCTAAGAAGTTGAAATATTGTGGGTATACTTATTTGGGTGTTTTCTAGAAAGATGAGGATGATGTTTGTTTGGTTTCTTATCCTTGATTGCACCAATGATGAACTTGATTTTAATAGGTACAAGTTAACTAGCAAGGAAAAGTCATTGTGATTGAGTAGACGTGCATATGCTGTTTACACTGCATGCAAGGGATAAATGGCTAGAGGCATGTTGAATCAGTGATACTTCAACAAGGTTGTGTCATAGTGAGAGGGACAGGATGACCAGTACCATTGCAGAAGACCAAAGTTGCAGTGTTGCAAAATAGCCATAAGATGGTCTAGATCATTTGGTTTTATCCAGATTGAGGATGGCAGGATTCATCGGATATTATGATTCATGAAGTAGTGCATCTTTTGTTACTGTTACTTTAATCTATTGTGATTTTATATATATCAGGTTATAGTCATTAGATAATCAGTTTTTTGTTAGTGAATTGTTTGTTGGGTGATTGAGAATAATAGTTAAAAAGAATGGCTTTTATAAGCCATATGTATAAGTCTAATTCCTAGGTATTCCAAACAATAATATTATATTAAGTGCATGCACTAATAACTCTGTGTTGTTGGTCCAATTTTTAATAGCTTTAAAGGTGCTTCAGTATGCCTAGAAATAAAAAGATAACATTTCCAGTGAGCTTTTAGTATGCCCTCAATAGATGGCACATTTTTATTATAAGTATTTGATGATCTAGCGATATGCATTGTTGAACAATGTACTCATGTGAGTTACCTGGAAGTTCTCAGACAACAAAATGGTTCTGCCCATACAACATAGTTAACTGTCAAGTGTCCATTTCTGATTATATATAGATGAAAAGGTGTTTATTGGTGAATTCTAGCATACATATTGTCATCCTTGGGAGGGCCAGCATAGATTAAAAGGTTCAGGTGATGATCTATATTCTAAATTTAGTTTATTGTGAACTGCCTTATTACTGCCTCCATATATGATGCCAATGCCACATAAAGCACACTGAAAAGACCATTAACATCAGCAAGCAGGATGTCTACACCATCAAATTTTGTAAACTTGCAATTTAGAGAGAAAAATGTTAGATGCAAATAGAAATAGTTTCATCTTAGGAGGTTCTAGAAGACCTAAAGTGGGTAAGTGTTCCCCCGCTTGCCCCACCTCTTTACATGTCAATTATAACTAAAGCGCTAAACTAAGGATTTCTTAATTTAAACCTTTGATTGTGATCACCCATAAGCCCTTCCATAGAACACCATTTCTAAATGGTAAGCAACTCTAATGAGTTCAATCTTAATTAACATCTTTAAATATTATTTATTAAGGAATTTAGTGACCTCTGTGAGTTCATTTTACTGTATGACCAAAAGAAGACAAACCAAGCTCGCATGGTAGAGCGTCTCAGACTGCTAACAATAGTAGTAGGAAGGTGTTGAATTGAATCCAAACAGGTCCATTAAAAAAAATATAGAATAGCAGCTCATAACGCAATCAATAATATAAAAATGCATTGTGCTAGTTAGTTATAGGGCAGAAGCTCCCACACAGGCACTTCAAATTCGTTCATTGATGAACAAGCTAAGATAACCTCAATTAATTTAACAACAAATTAGTCATATATACATAATCCACCCTAGGTAAACATTCTATACATACTCAAACCCTAGACTTGGTTTGTAGAATCAATAAACGCTCCTTATTTAGGTGCCCTATTTGGAAAAACCAATACACACCCAACATCTAAACAAGTGTGGAGAGCATTACATAATTATATTAGAATTGGAATGAACAATGGAATTGATGGAGCATTCAATTCTCATTAGAACAAAATGTTATTACTGTAGAGGGAGGAAAAATTGCAACAAAAAAATTATGTCACATAAGCATACATTTTGCCAAGGTGTCCAATACATCCCCCAAAAAAGTGGGACCAATCGTAGTGCATTAAAAGCCCCAATACTTGAACAACTAATGTGACATCACACAATTCATTTATTTTTAGAAAAAGGAACACATTTCATTCAATAATGGTAGTCATCGAGAAAAAAACAAGTTTAAAGTCACAACCGTTGGCATAATGTTGTAAAAAAATATTAGATATTAAATCACCAAGTGTGGGTATTTAGTTAACAACTCCTATCACAACAATTGGAACACATCCACTAGTCCTCTCCCCTACTACATAATTTTTAAATCAACAAGTGTGGGTATTAAGTTAACAAATCCTATCACAACAATTGAAATACATTCAAATACTAAGTCCTTTCTCCTAACCTACTACACATTTGTTAAGAATAATAATAATAATTTTTCTTAAGTTTTAAAATTTAAAATGTCTTTAACTAAAATTTTAACAAAATTTTAACCATGTAAGATTTTTTCCCCCTTTTTTAAAAATTTTATTTTGAGCCTCCTCTCTTAAGGTTGTTCATATTCTCATTCCCGTTGATCGATATGAAGACCTAGAAGTAAGAAGAATGGACTGTGAAAAATAACTGAGAGGGTTTAATTTGCAATATTCAGAGGATGATTTGGTAGGGACCAATTCCACAATAGAGGAGGAAATGCAGCTAGCTTTCCAAATATTCTCTTGCTCATGAATGTTGTGGCAAAAATTTCTGACGTTTTCATTAGCACTCTGTGCCTTAGCATTGCTCATTGATTCTATCACCAATTGGGATCTCACAGATGTATAGATGGGGTAAGTATTACATTTCTTGATTTTGTTGGGGACTGGGAAGTCGTTTGCATGGAATCTTTCCTAGGCAATGTGGATTTCTTCATCTAGCTGAGCTTTTAATTTATTTTGGCAGATGGGAATCCATCAAAATAGGAAAGGGTTGTCGAGAAGGGGGTCATCTTTAAGGCATTTGAGGGTCTTGTGTACCAAAAATTCCCAAAGCTGAAGCTTGAGGGTGTTGGAAGGGTTTGTTGGTTCGTCAGTGTAGGAGAAAGCAAGATGAAGATCCACAACCTAGAGGAGCTTATTCTTGTAGGCGCATGAAGAGAAGGGATCCATCTTCAGCAGTTGTAAGGGTTTTCCTATGACTTGTTGATATGTGAATAGTTTTGTATCTTTCAAGGAATATAGTAGAGAATAACCTCCTTTGAAAGAGAAAATAACAACATTGCATTAATGAAATCCACTGTTGTAGAAGAATAAAATGCCTCCTAAAAAAATGGTTTTCTGATTAAATTCATTGTTTTGAAAAAATGATTGTAAATATGACATTTTCTTTATAAATTATTTCAATAGAAATAAGGTATACATTGCAGGTTTGTCCAGTTATAGGTTATGTGGCTAATATGACTTTTGGCATTCAAGAGTTTGATTATATCAGAGATTGAATGTGGTAATGCTTTCACAATGGTGATTTAACTTTTTAATTTTTTGACAGTGATTTGACTCTGTGACAATCCCTATCATTTACTAAAAACACTCTTGTACTTTATGCATACATTAAAGACTGCACTTCTTTAATGTTTTTTTTGCACTTAAATAAAAAATCACAAATGTTGTAAAATGTTTTTAGTTGTGAATGACATTTTCTTAATAGTTTTTAACAACAATTTTCTATGGATTATAGATTTACTTGAGATTCTTGTTAAATGTGAAACTTTTTGCAGTCACTTTCCTGTACTGATATTCTTAACTTTAAATTTTGATATGAAGGTTTGCATCTTTGTGAAAATTTGTCAATTTAATTTTAAGTTATTTCTCTCTTTTTTTTCTTGAATAGAAATTTCAGGAATCTTGAACTGCAAAGCCATATTCAAATGAGCAGTTGCAAGAGGAAGATAGTTGCTGCAATGAAGTTATTGGAATTGTTGAATGGACGATGAAAAAATATGCGGACGATTTGTTGAAAGTTCTCAATGGTATGAGTAGCATGTTATCACAATTAGAATTGGTCAATGAAAGGCTTGAATAGTCAATAGGACAAATACAAGCTGATATGGAACATGGTCCATATTGAAACTAGTGAACGTTTCAAGATATTGGAGAATCATCTTCGAGAAGTAAGTCTTATCTGGTTCCTGTTTCATTTGAATAATATAAGTTTAGCATTTGAAAATGAGAATTGTAGATATATTAGTAGAATCAACATTTGATTGATTTTTTATGTAAATTGTTTCAACATTATTAAATTATTTTAATTTGTCATGATTTTAAACATTTGTTTAGTTTTACTATGCTTCTTGAGATTCAGAGGCCTATAAGTAGCTCAACTTTAAATGCCGAGATTGTATTCTAATTACTCAGACCTACTTAGCAAAATCCTTTTCGCTGAATTTGTTTTAAGTGATCTTAATCTATATCCCAAAGTCACTGTTGAATATTGTATTGAGTCAATGCACCATTTGAAGAAGATGACTATGATATCATTGCAGACTAAATAAACATACCCCTTATTTCAATTTGTAGTTTCTTCCCTCAACTGGTCGGTAGTAAATTCAAAACAAGGTCCTATGATTATACTCAAATGAGTTGCTTGATGGAGATAGCTTGGAAAGATAAATGATTCTAGTTGGCTCAAAGCACCATCTTTTACCTATTTCATTTTTGAATGGGAAAAATGGCTAGAGTAAGTTTTGAAGGTCTGTAAATCTGTTGTGCATCCCAGGGGAAGGGTGCCCAAAAGGGCTAGAACATTGTGACTGTATGTGGACTTTTCTTCTTATGTCTCTGACTAGAATAGTTTTATTAGCATCGTAGAATGGCGTATGGAGTTGTCCTTAAGTTGTGAATGAGCTTGTGTGATTCTGTGAGATTATAGTTGATTCATGTCAACTATAATTTGCACATTTTAGGATGAGGACTCAACAAGCACATTAGATTGGTATTGGCACATTGAGATGGCCTAATTTCAATGGTTTTCTAAATTTTTTTCTTAACAATAAAATTGAAAATACTAGAAAAAATCTTTTCTGGCCGTCTTAAGCGTACCATTCATTTTTCAATGTCATTTAGTAGGGTATAAGAGCTCTAACTGTGAATATAACTTAAAATTTATCTCCTTCCCTGGAGCCTTGACTAAGCTCCATAAGTAACAAACCTCTTTCTATGAAAAATCTTTACAAATGTGCAACCAAGAGAAAAAGATAACACTGACACCATGAACCCATAGCACTTGCCACTATACCATACTCCACCACTCCTTTCCTCCATGCATGACTTGTATAATTTCCACCACTTCCTCCACCCAAGGAGCGCCATCATTTCCAACTTGACTCCATCAACTATCAGCTAGCATGGGAAAACATACACCACAACAAATTTCTTGTTGACACTAATATATGTGTAAAGATGAACCACAAAAAAGGATAGTGTAACCAGTACTCAACCTCTGAGTGACCATGGAAGTGATGGACATGCAACTTGAATAACACTTTGGCACATTGCCGCATTAGGCTTGCAAAACTTAAATTTCTTTGTGTAAATTTACCAACACATTTAGCATAGCTCCCTGCAGTAGGGGATGATGCCAAGCCAACTGCCCTAGTCTTGACTAGCTACAGCTCCTGCCCAAGCCCTTGATTAATATCTAGCATCATCATCCCCATGAATTGATTGAAAGGGAAAATTTTGAGAAGCAAGAGTTGACGTTCAACATTGGGGAGACAGAGTGCTAAGTTTGCAATGAAATCTTTGCTATCCAACTCGTCCAAGACAAATTTGAAAAACCCTATCATAGAAAATTCCCTACATGAAAAAATTCATTGAATTTTATGGTTTGAGATGTTTTAACATTATAAAACCACCCCATCTTGACATGTCAATCACAGATCTTCCAAGCTTCTACAAGATACCAAACTAGACTAGCTATCTATATACTAGACTAAATCCCTACAAACATCACCCTTCACATTTTCAAATAACACCTCAACAACTTAAGAATTTTGAGCTTGGGTGGCACCTTATTTCCAGACATAAAAGGAATGCACAAAGATCAATCATAAATGAACTTTCTGAGCATCACTACTGAACTCAACCCTTTGCATGCTTTACAAGTGACCACCTTCTACTAACGATGAAAATTGGTAGGTATACTCTATATTAATTGAGGAAAGTCAGCTTCTAGGTTACTTCAAACACATAAACCAATAAAACTACTCCAAATGATTGTTAAAAATGATGCACTGTATGTGCCATTACATTCAACCAACACCCTTCACCACCCATTCTATTAAAAAAATCTAACTATATTTGCCCAACCACCTTCATAGCCCTTAGCATACTCGATACTACCGCATAACTAGCTATATAAATACTCTCCAAAAGCTACACACTCAGTTCTTTTGTACACACAAAAGACAGTTTTGAATCTGGTCCAGACCATTCATTCAAGCTGTGACTATAAATTGTCACTGTGTTTTCTGTACTCCTCCATCCACTAAATAGTCAGTCACAATGTTGAGTTTCCTTTCACAATGAATAAATTGACTGTGTCAAAGGATTTCCTTAGAAATAACACTCTCCAAAAGCTACACTAGCGTTTCTCCTATACACACAGCCCTTCCTTTACCCTTGAAAGATAGTTTTGAATCTGTGGTTCAGACTTTTTTGTTAAGCTGTGACTATAAATTGACATTATTGGTGTTTTCAATAACGAGTCGCAGTGTTGAGATTCCTTTCACAATGAATAAAATTGACTGTGTCAAAGTATTTCCTTAGAAATAAGGCCTCCTCAACATATCAATTTAGCTTCCAGCTCAGCCTCTTTTACTTTAGCCTTGCATTATCACAATCAAGGATGCAGAAATCATAGATTAATTGTCAATTTGTGAAAAAATCTTGATTTTTTTAGCACGGTGATCTAATCGCCAAAAAAATTGCAAGTTTAAAATGACAATCTTTTCATGAAAAATCGTCGATTAAATACCAAAAAATTGGTGATAAAAAATCATCTGTGTCCACTCAGTAGCTATTTTCTTATTTCAGAGGCAAAGGATTTATACAGATTACAAATTTAACATTTATTATATTTGTATAAATACAAGTTTCGGCCACTTTAGGATGTTTGGGATAGTTTTCAACTTCATAGGAGTTAAGGTGTAGATTCTAGATTTTGGAGTTTTTTTTTCCAAAATTTCAATACTTAGTCAAATTTTAGAATTCAATGCGCTTCACAAATTTCAGGATTCAGCGCGCTTCAACAAAGCTATCTCCCACAACTTATCTTGACATTCAATGACCAAATTGAAGCTGGAAAAGGATTTCCTAAAGGTTTAAACTTGTTTCATGACAAATTCCTCGGTTTCAAAATCATATTCTTGAAAAACTTAGCTCATTTCTCGCCAAAATAAATCATCCACTCATTTTGTCATAATCAAATTTCTCGTTTGATTACACAAATTTTAATCTCCAACTCAAAGGATCTTGAAAAAAGAAGACTTTCTAGTAGAGCTGGGAAGAAAAAGATGTAAATTTGTAATGATGTTTTTACAGTATGCTTGAAATTCTAGTTTTATACAAACTATCTACTATTTTGCTTGCAGTTCCAGGCTTTTATGACAGTATAAGAATGCTTTTTTTGGTATTTTCTACTCATTTTACATTTATATATATCTAAACTCGGCTTATTTCTTTTGTGTTCTCAATAATTAACTCATTGGATGTATCGAATATCTCCTTTTGAATTGCAGTTTTTACTCTGAATACACTCAGAAAGATTGAGTTAGATTTGCATGAAATCCCATTATCTTGTACAATAGTACGTACAAGCATTAGTGGTATAGGATGTCTTTAGTTTGATAAAAAAAATCTTCTTCGGTTGAAGAATGCTCCGGCATTTTTCTTCAAACTTTGTTGGGATCATCCTATAGTCTCTGCTCTTCTCTGCAGCTTTGTCCTCTTTGCTGTCCAGCAGGACAATTGCTGCAACTGACACTAGAATAGAGAAACAAATCTACTGATTTAGGCACTATTTCTGATAAAAGGAGTTGACTTAGATAGAGGTATAGACTACCACAGTGGGTTTATTAAAGATATAGGCAAGGCTGATGAATACTTAATGGTCCAACATGATCATATGAGTGTGAGATCTGATTGGATCTGCTTAACATTAGTGCTAGTTGTCCTGCATTCTTTTACTCAGCAACATGGTCTTTTGATTCTCTTTATGAAAGCACTGCAATGCCCTCTGTAGTTATACTATATCAACTATAGAGTCTATCATCCTATTTCAATGGATCAGCACAGTTGACTGTGACAGTGGCAGTTATGATCATTCTTGAGAGGGCAATGATCTTTAGTAAGTTATAATCTCCATCCTATGATTATTTTGATTCAAGGAATCCATCTATGCCTTCTTGTACACCATTCAGACTTAGAACATCAAATTCAAGTATTGAAATTAATCTAAAGGTAGCAAACATTCATTGTTTTCCAGGCACTAACAGTCTGTAACACAAAAGATCAGTGCTAGGACTTCAACAAAACCTCTTTAAAACCAAAAACCCATGGATTATGAAATTATACATTACTACAGAGAGTTACACCAATTTATAGTAATTTGGACCGTGGGAAATGAGAGATATGAATTTTGTAAGGTCACTGCTTACTTGGAGAGGGTTCTGGATCCGTTCCTAGGAGAATTGCAATAACATTCTCAAATCTTGATAAAATTTGATCAGACTTCATTCATATGAAACTAGATTCATTGAGGCACTTAATGTTGTCACGGTGATATAAAAACAATCCATTATTGGAAGCAACAAACATCTGAAACTGAGAAAAAGCATGAAATTGACAGAATATCACATGTTTTTATTACTTTCTTCACTTCAAAACATTCAAACCTCCACTTCTTCTCACCTCCTCACCAGAAAAATGCTTATTACATTCTTGTAAACTTGGGTGGGTGGTCAAAATAGACCCCAACTATCCACAACCACCATTTGACAGCTTTTGCGTTATTTGGCAACCTTTTGACAATTTTGAACAATATGAAGCGATTCCTGATAAAGCTGCCTGTAGATGGGCAGATTGGAATGGCTCAGAAATTTCCCTTCACAACTCTCAAGTTCTGGTTTGTGGATTAAATCATTAATAGATCTATTGAAAACTGTATTAGAAATCTACAATGCAAGCCAACTGGCAATCACTACTCTAGCTAGACATCCTCTATAACTCTTTTTTAAGGGCTTGTTACCATTCTGAATGGCTTTCTTGCATTCACACGTATCCAAGTAAAGGACAATTTTCAGCCCAGTTCTTCTACTATCATATATCCATCCCACGTAGATCTCCAATTTCAGTCATGTTTGGTTTGCACACACTCTTAAACTCTTATCAATAACTGCTAATCACCTGAGATGGTCTTGCATATCTAGAGATTATATCCCAAGAGGGAGTTTTGATTCCAAGTTGGAGAGATGTGCAAATTTCTCTACAAAATCAGCATTTCTTTCTAAGTTGTAGCTTCACCAATTGATTTCTGATTACTACTAAGTGGCTGCCCTCTTTTCTTTAAAAACTCATTACCCTCCAATGTGCAAAATGCATTACCCTCCAATGTTCAATTCTAAGTTGTAGCTTTGCCAAATGATTTTTGATATTGTGATGTCAATCAGAAATGTAGTATCCAATAGATCCAAGAAGAATTTCAGTCAAGATGATCAAAGATATTATCCAATCTGAGATTGTTGTAGTATGAGTACAATATCAAATATTCTAAGCCAACAAGGATCCTACGTTGTCATCAATTCAGACCTGGAACAGCTAAATCTTGACCAGTATGTTGTGTAATTAGAATCAGATGCTAGCAGGTCATGATTCAATGAAGAATACAAACAAATTTGATTAATGTCGATCCAATTTTCATCATTAGGTTCGGTAAATGGATAAACAATAATGATGCCTTTATTTACCTAGAAGAAAATATTGAGAGTATATCCAAAGGGTACTTGGATTGATTCTGCAAGTGTCTTGGAATCCATACAAGGAATTAAGTTCAACTCAAGGTTCACAATGAGAACTCTGACTTTAGGAAACCCTCAAACACCTTCATTTTGAACAAGTTCGCTTCCATAATCCTCACAAGACTCTCCTCTCATTTCCCTTTAAATCATCCTCAAACTATTTATTACTCAGAGTCTTCATTAGAACAGTCACTCTTATTAAGGATTTCATCCTAGCCATTTGTCCTTCTCGAAATATTCAACCACCCTCTAACACACCTTAGGAATTGTTTATCCCCTTTTCACATTTATTTGTTTCCAAAATACTCCTTGCAATAATTGAACAAAAAAATAGGTATCCACTATCCTAAATGGAACAGTCCATGCTCTTATACCAACCCCTTTAGGAAATAGACCATTCATAGGTCTCACAACCTTCCTAAACACCTAGGTACATCCTATAAACTTCTAGACTTGGGCTCTGTCCATACACTCTTCATTCTTTATTCTATCAACCATGATCTCTTAAACCAAAGGACATCAAAATACTGTTCACTGTCCAATGTGACAGTCAAATTCAATCTTCAATGAGACAGTTACACGTCTTCCCCAAATCTTGGCTTCTCATATAGAAAGCAGAGCATCCAACTTTTTGTGAAAGTATTGGTGTGAGTTATTGTACTGTCTACTGATTCTCATGCCAGCCATCAAAAGAGTTCATTTATGTTATGAAGCATTGGATATTGAAGTTTTTACTATGAGTATTCTTGCATGTGAGAGTCTGAAGATGGGGCTGCCACCATGTTTTGCAAGGGAAGAACCAGCCTTGTTTGGAAAGTCAATCATCTCTGCAAAAGTTTCTATCTATGATCATCATTACATTGAATTGCCTTGCCTCTAGAAAGGACCGGTAGGTACTATTTTGCCTCATATTCTGTTCTCTAATAGTCTTTTCATATCAAGATCGAGGGTTCAATAAGGATAGCAGTAGAAGAGGAGGAAGCAGGATAAGCTCTTTCAATGCCCCAACTAGACTATCTTTTGAGCACAATTGTTTTGAGAGTTATATTAAATCCTGAGGAAGATGGAGTGAGTCCCCAAAAAAAGAACTTATCCACAGCCACATAAATATTTGAGAATCATGTGACAGTCCAAAATAAGAAGAAAATGAAGGTAATGGAGCCAAAGTTGCAGGCCAAGCAGATGTTCACATTGCCAGAATCAAACTATGATTCTGGGAGTGCTAGTTTTGAAAAATAGAGAGGGATTAATTACAAGAGTAGTTATGAGTAAACCATTTATGAGAAAGTACGAGCACAAGCAAACAAATGGTAAAGTTACATTTAATAGTGTTTTGTTACCAAATTGTCAGAATCAACCACTGATGAGGATTTGAGGAGAAGGTTTGAAGCATAGATTAATTACAAAAGTAGTTATGAGTAATTCAGAAAGAGAGTTCAGATGTTTTGAGTTTATGCATTTGGAAAATGTAGATGATGCGTCAAAAGCTGTTGAATTTCTTCATGGTAAGAAAGTTAAAGACAATACGTGGTATGTTCAAAAAGCATAGAAGAAGCCATAGATAGCCTGAAATGAAAGGGAAATATGAACAAATGCTAAGATAGAGGATTGAGAAACTTCAAGGGGGTACATGCATACCGTAGGAGATACATGCATACCACAGGAGGTACATGCATGAGGTACTTAATGACTATAGGTGCAATAGCTAGCAATAAGTTTCTAGAAGCTTTGATCATAATGCTTTACAGGACATTACGTTACAAATCTGGAAAATTGGATGGGGAAAAGAATATGCCTCAAGATGATTGCCTTAAGAAAACACTTAAATTTCACTTCTTTGGGCCTAAACTTGTTTTATTTGAGAAGGGGTATTGATAAATCCTGCATTGCGTAAGTAATCAAAAGTCAGATTGTGCTCCATGTACCAATGTGAAAGGATATTTGCTCAAAGTGAGCACTCGCATTATTCCTTGTTGAATTTATGTTTTTGCACCAGTTGAGCTAGAATTTTTGTGCCATGTTCTCATAATTGATATTCTAGGGATGAGAAATGATGCATTTGAAGTTCAAATAGGGAGGTTGTTGCAAATTTTGAGGGAGTTTTCTGCAAATCCAATTCTCTGTCATTGATGCTGTGTGGGAAGATATGAAGGCGATGAAAGTACGCTGTGAACTTTTTTAGTGCATTAATGTTTTTGGTAAGATTGAAGGAAATAGAAATGGAAGAAGCAGGAAATTTCTCCAGAAAATTCGCTAAATGAAATAGCAAGTGTATACTTCTGTTCAATCCAACTTTTATAGGTTTTATTGTTTGGCTTGATTCTATTTAATTGAACCGAGAAAGTGTGCAAATGTTGTTTCTTTCTACATAATTTCCCGTCTTTTTTAGTTTAAAGTTCAAATTTACACAAATTGGCTTTAATTTTGTGTGCAGCTCTGGGACTATTAATGGGAGGCCCAAATTATTCTCTTTCAATAACGGATTGCTCAAAGGAATCAAGCAAAAATGATGTGTAAATTATTTACAGGGTTAGCTTAAATTTTGTATCGTTTATATTCTCTGTGACTGAACTTATATACTATCTTTAGATAGATGTATTTAATGGGATGTCTACTTGGAAGGCAAAGACATTTTTCTCCTTGGTTTGTCATTTACTAAGTTACTTACTAGCTACATGTTAATTGGTGGTATCAGACTATTTATGCATCGATATAGAGATGTAGATCCAGATATTCAGATGGCATGTATCAAAGCTAGATTGGTTCTTGGATTGTCTCTTACCCTTAACTATTCTTGCAAGATTTATACTTGAAATATCTTTGGTGGACTTTGAATGATAAGGTATAGTCTAAAGCATTTTCATCTTTTGCACGATCAAATTATTACTATCATATCACTGGTTGGCTTTTACTCTTTTAAATTTCTTGGGCCTACAGAATCTTGTTGTCCGAAAAATCTCTATCGCTGCACTGTAAATCCTATATGAGGTGGATGATAATGTACCATCACTTAGCCTTTTTACAGAGTGATTATCCAACCGAATGATTGAGCTTGCAGATGATACTGATGTGACTGTGGCCGTTAATGCAAAAGGACTCTTGAAACAATTACTAAGGTCATTATAGAGATCTTTTAAAATCTCAGTCTAAATTCAACTATTCATTAGAAAATCAATATATCTTCTTTGACATTATTTTTGTGATTAGCATTATAGGCACCAACTTCTTGCAGATGATGAACTTGGCACATTGTATGACTTATTGATTGGTGAGTCTCTGTTCATTCGTCGTTGTCTGTGAGAATCAATACATGATCATTTGATTTGTCAAAAATTTAGCACCTCTCAGTCTATGCCTAAAGGTACTCTTGCATTATTTCTTGTTGAGTTTATGTTTTTGCACCAGTTGAGGTAGAATTTTTTTGATGTGTTCTCATAATTGATATTCTAGGGATGAGCAATGATGCATCTGAAGTTCAAATGGGGAGGCTGTTGCAAATTTTGAGGGAATTTTCTGCAATTCTCAGTGGCTAGAAGGCAATGAAAGTATGTTGTGAATTTTTTTAGTGCATTAATGTTTTTGGTAAGATTGAAGGCAATGGAAATAAGGACTATTTCAACTAGTACAAAAACAACAAAATAGTATTGTATCACTATTTATTTTAATCTATAAGTAAACATGTCCCTCCCTACAATGATTCTTTTAATCTACAAGTGAACAAGTCTCTCCCCACATGTTTTCCAATTTTCACATGAAAATACAACTCGTCAGTTTTTTAAGAAATATTCATTAAAACCTATACTATTTTGGTTATTATAACATCCATGTTGAATATAATTGATAAAGTTCATTTTTAGATTAAATTGTAAGGTTTTTATACTCCTATTGTGTAGGTTGTGATGAATATTCTTCAAAGGGTACTAGCTCAATGGAAGAGCACCTACATTACAAGTAGGAAGATGGTGGTTCGATTCCATCGTGCCTTAATATTACTATATCAATGACTAAATATAGGACTAAACAATGATTAAATGTATGGCTAAATTAAATTTCAAAAAACATAATGACTAAATATATGACTAAATATATGATTATAATGATTAAATAAATGGATATCATGACTAAATGAATGACCAATTAACAACTCAACTTACTAAATTAATGAGTAAAAATACTATCAAATTGATTAAATAAATGATTATAATGATTAAATAAATGACTATCAAGACTAAATAAATGATCAATTAATAACAATAAATGACTAAATTAATGAGTAAAAATACTACCAAACTGATCATTCAAAACCACCAACATATGACTAAAATTTGTTTAGTCACAAATTTGGTGGTGTTATAAATGACTGGCAATAAACTATTAATGGTCATGTGATCAAAACTAGTCATCTATATGCAATTTTTAGTAGTTTTTTTAGTCTAATTTTGTTGTTTTTGTACTAGTGAAAAAAGAGAAAAATCTGGCCATGTTGAATCCATTTCCATCCGTATTGAAGAATCCATTATAGAGCTGGAAGAAATGACTGCTCACAAAAAAGGATTTTGTGCCATTGAATGACAAAACTACAAGCCAAGCGAAAGGTTTCTAAGCATTGGAGTGCATTCTAGATATTTTCTCAATCCTCAATGAGGGCGAGGAAAGAATAATTTGTAAAATGCTCATTCACTAGGTGGGATGTGGAATTTGGAAGGGAAATACCTCAAACCCAACCAGTGGAGATAGAAAAGGAAAGAAAATACTTGAAGCCTTCAGCCGTAAGGAAATACAAGGATGGAACTAGAGGGAAGCATTAATGGATGGACCTATGAAATTTGAAAGTATGAGACTTATGGCCATTAATAGAAATGTAAGGAGAGACATCTATAAATAAAATTTGGATAGAGAGCACAAAATGAGGTCTAAAACCAAGGGATTTTAACATGGTGATAATGAAAGGCCACTCTATGATATCATAAGCTTTAGAAAAATCAAGTTTTAGGAAAATGGCATTTTGGTCAGAATAATGGCCCCATTCCATACCCTCCCAAATAGTTATGATATTATCAAGAATATATATGCATTGAATGAAACTAGTCTACTTAGGATGCACAATCTAGGGAAGATGGCAAATTTTTAAAGTAAGGGCCTTGGTAATGATTTTATATGATACATTAAGAAATGTTATCAGTCACCATTTACAAATGTCTTATGGATCTATAGTTTTAGGTATGAATTTAATATTCCCTCTATTTATTTCTTGGCCTAAAGTCCCATTTTGAAAAGCTTCAAGATATACATGATGTAGATCCGAACCAACATAATCCCAAATAACTTTATAAAATACACATGGGAAGCCATTACAATCTCAATATTTTTCATCTAACATAGATAAAGTGACTTCCTTAAGGTCTTGTATAGAAAAAATCTGATCACAAAAATCCCTTTGAGAGGTAGTGAGATCAGAAGGAACTATAACAAGGCAATCCTGTGGGGCTTTTCTAGTTGGTAGCTATAGGTGTTTATGTCTAAATATGGACCTCAAATTCAGCCATAGATCTCAACATGGTCATTGCTCAATGATCATATACAAAGATGAACAGGAATTTTCCACTTCGCACACTCAATTGAATCGACTTTTCGCCTCCTATTTAGATTGGGTTTTGAATTACTCTCAGAATTGAGATCCCAACAAGCATAGACCAAGCTAAAATGGAGGATTTAAATGCTAAGAAAATGATTGAATTGAAATGAATTAAGCTAAGAATGAGAGTGCAATTGTAATCTAAGAATGAGAATGCAAAGTAATCTAAGAAGCTTGAAAATGAAATGAAAATTAAACTAAGAACATAATAATAAAACTAGATTAAAGATGAGAGTGCAAGATTATGCTAAGAAATTGAAATTATTCTAAATATGCAATGTGAAAAGCTTGAGAAATATGAAAATGAGATAACAATTTGCTATAGTTTCGATACTCAAAAATTGCCTCCTCAAATGAGGAATGAGAGGGTCATAATATAGAAGAGCTTGGGTGGAGACTGAAGAGTTTCTTGCAAAGAAATGGTTGTCTCTTCATCTCTTTGGTGGGAGGTGAAACAAATTGGAGGAATTATCTAATTAATTAAATGAAATATTGCCACATTGGTGGCTTTTTGAATTATTTGAATTATTAAGTCCAAATGAGAGTATTTCATTTAAAGAACTAAAGAACCATTTAATTCCTTTGATGTGTATTAGCTAAAGGGGGTGGAATTATTTTAATTAAAGCACTAGGACTTTAGAATTAAATTAATTAATCATAAGGTTTATTTAGCCAATAAATGTTGATATTTAGGAATTAAATATAGTATTTGATTAATGCAAATTTGAGGTTTTCTGCATTTGACACCAAGTCAAATAAAGTCAATTAGGAGACATAATTGCCTAGTATAATAGGACTTTGATGATGTAGAATTTTGAAGAAATGCACCAAAATTGATTAAGATTGCAAGGTGCCAATTTTGGGGTATTACATTTTGCCCCTCTTTGAATTGATGTGCGAGTAGCGCATTGATTCAAAGAATAGTCTGATGTGACAATTGATGAGGTTTTCAAGATTATCTCCATAACAAAGCTTAACCCTCAGAAGTCGAGGTTAGATCGCCAAGAAACCGATCAAATCAAGTTGCATAACCATCTCTAGAATGAACCTTGATTCTTCGAAGCCTAAGTTAGATTGCATTGGTCAAATTATGACTTGAGTAAGACTATCCCCAGAACTAGGCTGAATCTTTAGGAGTTAGGGTTGGATTGCCCCAATACCCATTGATTACATGATAATTGATGTAGATTGCAGGACTATCTCTAGAATGAAGCTTAGTCCTCCAAGATCCGGGTTAGATCACCCAGATAATGGTTTGAAAGAGTTTTGAGAGCCATCTCCAGAATGAAGCTTGACTTTTAGGGATTAGGGTTAGATTGCCCCAATACCTAATAGATTTTGAGAACCATCTCTAGCATGAAGCTTGATCCTTGAGGATCACAGCTAGATTGCTCAGATACCTAAAAGATAGATGCAAAGATGACGAGATGCGAGGCCCAAAGATGCCCCTAGTGATGAGATGCCCCGAGCAATGAGGACTTTTGATTCAGATCAGACTGATTCAAGAATTGGTTTGATAAGATTCAATGATGCAATCATCTTGCCCCCTTGGGAGAGAAATTGAAAGATGACATGTCAGAAAGATAATTGATAAGAAAAGGTTGCAAATATAGATAAAATCAGAGATCTAGAGGAACTTAGAATAGATTATGGAAGATCGAGAAGATCTAGAAGTGATCCAAAGTGGTTTGGAGGTCCCGTTGACCAAGTTTGACCATGGTTGACCAAATTTGACTAGAGTTGAATTTTGATGAAAAAAATGAAGGAGTTGATAAAATGATGATGAGATAAGATTCTGGCAAGAAAACGTCGTCAGAAGGTTGACTGCACAAATGTCTGATCATGTTGATCCTAGAAATTTAAAATGCAATTTTGAGCTATCTAGAGATGTTAGATTTCAATTTCAATCCTGAAAATGGATTCAGAGCGATCGATTTAGGCAAGGGTGAAGTTTTCACGCAAAATGAAGCACTTTTGAAAATTAGGTCAAAAGCTATATAAAGCCCAGAGGGATCATTTTCAAATCATTATTCACTTTTGTCTTTAGCGAATTTGAGAGGTCAAAGAGAAATGGAGAACGTGCTGATGTGATTACATTAATTTGACCACTCCCAATGACACAACCGGCCACCGGAGTATGATGCACCTGTAAGTAGTTGAAAACCCATCTTGCATTTCAATTTTTACTACTTTTTACAGTAGATTTGCTTGATTTAGGTCAATTTAGGGCATGATTAGGGAGTTTTCATCAAATATTGTGTGAGGAAATGGTTTCCTCCCTCAGGCTTTGATTTCATCTTGCGCGAGGAAACCCAAAGAGGGCTTCCTCGCATAGGGCACCTCTGTGAGCTCGCGCGAGGTGCACAGTGATGCCACGTGAGACTTCATCCTCAGTGATGAAATCTCATGCGAATAGAGATATCATGTCACATGACAGTGAAAACTCACGTAGGGGAATGTTAGAAATAGGGAATACTGAGAGGGGGGGGGGTGAATCAATATTCTACAAACTTTATCTTTTGCCCAAATATGGATATAACAGATTATCTTTACACATGCATAACATAAGAAGCTAAACAACATGCATAGCAATAAAACTAAAGAACTCATAACACATGATATGTTCTCGAGGAAACCCTGGCCAAGGGAAAACCCCGATGGGGATGGTACCCACAAAGATCCATTAATCAAAAGTGTCTTGTTAAGGATATTGACCCTGTTAGGAGTCTATTACAAGCATATAGTGTATCAGTCCTGATTAAGGGACTATAGGCCTTGTTAGAAGCCTCAACCCTGTTAGGAGTTGTCAATACAAAATCTCATTACCAGATGAGCCCATTGCCCAAACAAGTAATGTACAATGTATACTGATTACAAAAATGGATTAAGGTACATAACCTTATGCTACTTGCATCAATATCTTTTCGCTGCTCTTACATTTACATCATTACAATATTACCACATATCCTCTTTTCTTACAATTTACAATTACATATATACAAGTTATTAAGGCTAATAACTGTACATGGTTGGCTTCCATATATCTTTTTCTAAGGGTTAAAATCTAGGATGTCATCCCTTTATATTGTTAAGACATTATTTTGATAAACAAAATAATCCCTTAACTCTTTACCAATTCTGTCTTCAAAACTGTCCTGTCGGCTTAACATTGTCTTCGGTAAAACTATCATAACTAATTTCATACATTCCGTACTGACTTACACTTTGAGATGGGTCATCATTAGACATAATAGAGTCTATGTTCAAGTGAGCAAGTACTAAACTTACTCCAGTCAACGTTGCAAACAAAAAATGTGTTCGAGTACACTGGTGAAAATGTTGTCTCACACTTAGACAAATTTGCAATGCGCTCTGC
The DNA here is from genome assembly GCA_027943335.1 of Chamaecyparis obtusa. Lineage (NCBI taxonomy): Eukaryota > Viridiplantae > Streptophyta > Pinopsida > Cupressales > Cupressaceae > Chamaecyparis > Chamaecyparis obtusa. The sequence goes on from BSBK01001238.1 coordinate 445,860, forward strand.
TATACTTGCTCTCTGACCTTTTCACTCTTCATGTGGATCATATGTTTCCATAATGAAAACATCTATGTACTCAGCTCAGCCAAATTTCCAACAATCTCCCCCTTTGTCATTGGTGGCAACATATGAGAAAATTGGCTAAGTGTACAACTCAAAATCTCAAAATTGTGGCCATAGTATAAAATATACATATACTATCCTTATAACTCCTCAAAATATAATTTCTAATACAATACTCCCCCTAAGAGTATCAATCCATATCATATACAACAATTTTCTTCTCTATATCTCTCCCCCTTTGACAACAATGACAAAATAAAGTAGGGAGGGCTACAAAATTGTGTCACAAAAAAGATTATACCTTAGTTCCTTATTGAAAAGCTGGTAGGCTTGCAACACAATCTACAAAATCAACTTTCATTGCTTCTATCTCCTTCTCCCATGATTTCTTAATGGAATCTGCCACATTGAGTAAAGTGCTCATTCCATAAGCTGCTATTTGACATGCTTGAAGGTTTTCAAAGTTAAACTTCTGAAAAGATGTCTTTGCCAAAAGACATTCTTCCAACTGTTCTTCAATTACACATAACTTCATAGAAGTGTGCTCTCTCAGAAGAGTAAATATTCTCATTTTTCTATTCCTTTCATCTTGCAAAACTCTAATTTCATCATAAAGCTTCCTAACTTTCTTCTCAATATCTAATACCTTCACATTGGGGCTAGAAAGAAGGTTACATTCATTCTAAATTTCTGCTTCTTTCAACTTCATCTTCAGATCTTCTTCTACTATTAAGGTCTTTGCTTTTGTACACTGTATGTACAAAGATTTTCCTATTCCCAAATGCTTCCTAAAGTCCTTGATACAGATATCAAGACTATTAATATCATTTCTGATATTCTGACTAATATTCAAAAGCATTTAAGCTTCATAAGCTTCTTGAGCTCTCACTTTTGCAATATCAGATAGATTAGTGAATTCATTATCAAAAGTGCTCATTACCTTCTTAGCTTTCTCCAAAGGGTCTGCCTCTATAATTTGTGTAGTTACAATGCTTTGTAATTTCTCAGTTAGTTCCTTCAGACTCCCTTCAAGATTCTTCACTTTCTTGTTCTTTCCAATAATCTTATTCAAAGAAGTGATGAGTTCCAACTGATCATCATCATCAACTTCTTTTCCTAAATCCTCAAATAAAGATCCAATTTCCTTCTTCTTTCTAGTCTCAGAAGTAACACTGATGTCTTCTTTGATAGGAATAGGTGCTTGAATCTCTGTTGCTTTGGGTTCTTCAACAGTGGTTTATGTCTGCTCTACTTTTGTATCCGGTTCTTCAAGAGCTGAATTGTCAATAATGTTTCCTAAATTCTTGAATACATTGTCATCAGTATCCAAGGTGACCTTTGTACCTTCTACATTCATTAATTCATCTTCAATGCTAATAGTTGGAGGAGAGGGAATATCCTCTTGTTCTGCTTCACCTGCTTGATCTACTGCAATTGTCGGTTCTCCAACAATTTCTGCCATAACCTTGATTATTGCCTGCTCTGTTTCAGAATTAACTTCTTCATATCTACCTCCCATAATTAGAATGGTTCTCCTTTTAGTTCTTAGATGGTTTCTTAAGGCCTTCAATATTTGCTTCAGGTGTGCATCATCTCTCACATCACAAATCTTTCTTACTAGATTCTCTCTGATAGAAGTGTCTTCTTCTTGTGCTCTCTTATTTCTATTTACAAGTTTGTTATACAAGTCATCATGTATCTAACCCTGAATAGTGTCAAACTTCTTATTTGCAAAAACCATGTGCTTTACAATTGCATTCTCCAAGTTAAGTCTGTTTGAATAATCATAAAGATTGTAATACTTATTCATTCTGGTAAAGTCTCCATCTTCAATAATCTTCTCATTAAGCTTTTCAAATTTAGGTTTCCAAGCTTTCTTTTTAACCAAAGTAGTGTCATCATCTTTAATTATTGCAACTTTCCTAGGAATTGGTGGCACCAAAACTTTCTTCCTCTTACCAGGTCCAGTAGCAATTTCTTTCATTCTCTTGCTAGGAGTGGAGGAGGTAGACCTAGTACGTCTACTTGTTACTTGTTCCATCTCTAGTTCCTCTACTTTCACCTTGACTTGAGGTTCTTTCTGTTGTACTACAACTGGTGGGGTAGACAAAACTTCTTTCTATTCACTCATTCTGATTGTTGCTACTGTGTTCTTTGCTATCTCAAACTCATGTTGTGTCAATCCTGAATCTTTCAATATTTTCTTTATAGTGCTGTCAACTCTCTTCTTAGACTGCTTCTCCTCAATTATAGCTTTTGCAGAGTTGAAATTCTCTTCAAAAGTTCCAAACCTTTTGCACCGAGTGTCCAACTTACACTTAAGTAACCTACCAACATATTCTTTTGTTTCTATCTCAGATATCTCATAGCCAAGAGGGTATATGAACTCAATTCTAGGCTCCACTACTTCAATATAGGTAAAGTCAGTGTCAACCATAAAACATATATCATCTTTATATTTCTCCACAATAGACTGTGGAATCCTTGATCTGCTAATTACCAATTTTTGAAATGTCTTCATCACTAACATAGCACTCTCATTCACTTTGTCAATAACATGTTTCATATATACTTTATTTATCATTTCCATAGTACATTGACCATCATTCCAATCATTTGCAATGGTGTACAAAAATCTTCTCAATAGGTGAAAAAACATGTATGTGATTAAGGATGAAAATCTAAATTGTGCATACTTAGTTTTCTTAATCTTCTCCAAGTTTTCAAACAATTGTATTCTCATAATTTCACACATATCAACTGGTACCTTGTCAATACACATTAAATAGGCTATGTGTACCATTCCAGCTACCATGTCATCTTCTCTAGAATTTGCACAATACTAAGTTGTTAGAAACTTGCATAAATATCTAACATCATGTTGTTTGATCTTGCTAATCATAATTCCTCTGCCATTATAGGTTGATTCTATGTTGTCCATGACTATTTTCCTCATATTATTTTCATTTAAAGGAATAGCACTAGTTTTAGATAGTCTAGTGACTTCATGAATCAAGTCAGCTATAATGTCTATCACTTTATCCTCTAGCCAAAACTTTCCATTGTGAATTCTGCTCAAAATAATCTTAGTGCATTCTTCATTGTCAAATTCATACTGCAATGCATACTTAACAATCTCATTGTCTTTCAAATGTTCATATCCTTGTTTCAATGTCATATCCTAATAGTAAATCTTCTGATATTCATTGGTAAAATCACTATCAGTGATGGTTTCTAACTTGCATCCAAGATAACTTCTCACATTCTCCAAATGAAAAACTTCGTTTGGTACAAATGATAATGCTAAACTAGGGTTATCTTCTTCCAAGGGTTCTACTGGTTCCCTCTTCATTCTAGGTCTATTTTTGTCTCTGAAATTATGAATTAAAGATACATCCATGATTGCTTTGAGTTCTTTATACCGATTCAAAGATCTGCCAAGTAAAATACCTCAAATTCGTGATTCTAGGGCTTGTGTAGATTTGGCACTCAAATCCTTCACCAAATTATTGCAAAATGCTTCCAATCATTGCTCTTTGCTCTCCTAAACACTTCAACTCACTTTGATGATCAAATAACATTGATCATAACTTTTTATTACTTCAATCTCACTTAGGTTTGACATCGCATTCAATTCTTTTGCCGCTTCTTTCCAAAAAGTTGTTTTTGTTAACTTGTAAAAACTTAAAACTTCTTGCAATCTTGCAAAAAATAATATTTTCTTTTGTGCTCTTAACCATAGCATCAGTACATCATAAACTACCTTACATTAACTGTGTAAGACTTAATTCATCATAAATCTACTTCTACACTAATTCTAAGTTCCTAATCTAATGTAATTTTCATAAATCAAGTGCTTCCCGATAGGTCAGGTAAGGATTCATTCTTACCACTTGATACTTCACCTTTCTGATTACCTTCAATGTTGAATATGTCTCCTTGATCTGTGTCTTTAACAAACTTCACTTCATCTACATTACTACAACAACCTTTCTATCTGTTTCTTGCATCTTCATTTCTTCTTTCATGATTTCTAAGGTTAGGGTTAGGATGAAAAAATCCATTGTTCATTCTGCAAAATCTTGTTGTATGTCCAATCTTGTTGCATATCTAACAAATAGTTCCATTGTTTCCATATCTTGGTGCTTGCTGATTGATTTGTGATCTACAGTTTCTAGCAATGTGTCCAACCTTGTTGCATCTATAGCATACTACTCCATTTCTTTTGTTCATATCTTCAGTAGGTCTCTTATCTGCATTGTTAGTATTCCTAAACATTCTACTACCATAATTGTTTTCAATAACTTTAGGTTTTCTACATTCAATAGCTATATGTCCAAAACCATGACAATTATAACAATAACTATTAAGAGGTTTAAATTGCTTACTCATGCAATCTCTCTTCATATGACCAATAGTATTACAATGAAAACATCTACCTTTAAATTCTCTTTGCATACCTTTGGGTGATTCTTCTTGCTTAGGTGGTTCTTCTCCTTTAGGTGATTCTTCTGATTTGTTGATCTCATCAGACTTCTTCTCATCTAGACTTTCAGATATTTTCAGATCTGGTTCCTTGTTCTCAACATTTGTTCTGAATATGTTAAATCCAAGTCCAGTCTTATCATAGGATGGTTTCCCAAAAGATACTTGTTCATTGATCTTCTCACTATTAGAATATAGCCTTTCAAGTTGTTGTTTGGATTGAGTCAGTTCGCCTTTCACAATCTTGTTGTATTTCTCAAGTTTAGCATACTGCAAATTGACTTTCTCAAGTTCGGATGTTACATTGCCAAGTTTAGATTTCAGTTCTTCATTTTCAATCTTCAACTTTTCATTCTCAGATGTCAGATTTTCTTCATTCTTGCTATTTCCATCTTTCAAACTTAATTTCAGTTTTGCTATCTTCAGTTCATGCTTAAGGATCACATTTTCTTTTTCCAAATTGTCATCACAATCTTCAATAAAAATTTCAAATTCCTTTTCAGATTTCAGATCTTCCAACTTATTTTTCAATTTCTCAATGAGGTTCTTTGCATCATCATATTTCCCTTTCAGAGTGTCTCTTTCATTAGTAAGCATATCAATCTATTCAAGAGCTTCTTCAAGATTCTTTTGTAGTTGATCCATATCCATAGAGATCTTACTCAAGCTGCTAGGCTTTCCTTGAATGATTTTTTTCCAAGTAACTAGGCTCTGATACCAATTGTTAGAAATAGGGAATACTAAGAGGGGGGGGGGTGAATCAATATTCTACAAACTTTATCTTTTTCCCAAATATGCATATAACAGATTATCTTTACACATGCATAACATAAGAAGCTAAACAACATGCATAGCAATAAAACTAAAGAACTCATAACACATGATATGTTCTTGAGGAAACCTTGGCCAAGGGAAAACCCCGGTGGGGATGGTACCCACAAAGATCCACTAATCAAAAGTATCTTGTTAAGGATATTGACCCTATTAGGAGTCTATTACAAGCATATAGTGTATCAGTCCTAATTAAGGGACTATAGGCCTTGTAAGAAGCCTCAACTCTGTTAGGAGTTGTCAATACAAAATCTGATTACCAGATGAGCCCACTGCCCAAACAAGTAATGTAAAATGTATACTAATTACAAAAATGGATTAAGGTACATAACCTTATGCTGCTTGCATCAATATCTTTTCGCTGCTCTTACATTTACATCATTACAATATTACCACATATCCTCTTTTCTTACAATTTACAATTACATATATACAAGTTATTAAGGCTAATAACTTTACACGGTCGGCTTCCATATATATTTTTCTAAGGGTTAACATCTAGGATATTGTCCCTTTATATTGTTAAGACATTATTTTGATAAAAAAAATAATCCCTTAACTCTTTACCAATTCTATCTTCAAAACTGTCCTGTTGGCTTAACACTGTCTTCGATAAAACTGTCATAACTAATTCCATACATTCCGTACTGATTTGCGCTCTAAGATGGGTCATCATTAGACATCATAGGGTCTATATTCAATTGTGAAAGCACTAAAATTACTCTAGTCAATGTCGCAAACAAAAACTATGTTCGGGTACACTGGTGAAAATGTTGTCTCACACTTAGACAAATTTGCAATGCGCTCTGCTATACTTGCTCTTTGACGTTTGCGCTCTTCATGTGGATCATATGTTGCCATAATGAAAAAATATATGTACTTAGCTCAGCAAAATTTCCAACAAGGAACAGTTTCCTCACACAGGAATCTGGTGCAACATTTTAAATTCTTTGTCCAATTTTCATAAAATCAGCCAATTAGAGCATCCAAGAGTGGTGTTCAAGATAGGTACATAGTTCCAGTTGCTTGTTATTGCTTTGAAAACCATCATGATTGAGATACTAATTAAATGTCATCACTTTCATTTTAGGTTGACTTCCCAGACATGATGTTTCGGTCTCATCGTCCAGTCATAGGAGGGCTAGTGCGGTGTCTAGATGATGTAGAGGGCACACACATCGATGTATAAGGTTTGTCATACTTGAGTGATATACCTGACATCCAAGTAAATCATAGATTACTAGGTGCATTGGTTGAGTGTTTCCACTCGGAAATGAACACTTTTCACCTACCACAGGGGAGATGACAATCACTCCCGAGGATATATACAGGATCTTGTGAGTACCTTTTCACGAGCCTCGTGTAGAGTATGATACCTAGCCAAGAGAGGGTACTTGGGCACTACGGACCATATTCTAAGATGATTTAGTGATGGGTCAGGCCATCTCATGGGATGATTTGATTAGCCAGTATGGAGCAGGTCATAGGTTAGTAGTTGTATTAGCAACATATTTGGGCTTCTATCTGATGTTGGATCGAGGACAACATGGTCTAGAGTGTGGCTAGAGGCGCATGCTACAAAGGATTTTAGATTGGCCTCTAGTGAGATTTGGATGGGGTGAGTGTATGTTAGCATAGATGTACCATGAGATGCATGAGATTGTGTATCGAGGTGCCAGGAGCATGGCAACAAATGTTTATGTATTGCAAATCTGGGCCTGGGAGCATCTTCCCATATGTAGGCCAATTTTCCATGATACTAGGTAGCCACTAGAGCCCTATATATACAGGTACGTAGGGCCTATGACTTATCTAGTGCTAGGTAAGATAGAGCAGTGGTGAGGTTGGCTGGATGACATGATAGCAGTGATTTGGCATCCATGGGCAGTGATAGAGGTATGGGATGATGCTAGGCATGAGCTCCCACACATGTTCTTTTCACATCCTTTGATCGGGCATACCATTTAGAGATTCCCTTTTACATGTGTCCTGAGGTAGTTTGGTAGCCCTCAGGATGTTTCACAGGAGTACTGCGCCTATGCCATCTTTGCCAATGAGGTGAAGGGTTGGTAGCCAAGATTAGATTAGGGGCATTGCATGATTGAGGCACGAGTAGCACTGGCCTGGTGGGACTATATGGTAGCAGCTACAGATGTAGGTGTGACACCAACTTATTAGACACATTTACTAGCACACCCATACCCATGTTTCACAGATCCCGTTGGTATGGGCTAGTAGGTATAGCAAGTGGTTTAGTAGTAGCCTATGCAGTAGTAGCAGGTACCATAGTAGTAGCCTACATAGCAGCAGAGGGTACTTAGATGGAGGATTGGGAAGGTAGAAATTCCTACTAGACCGATGGGTTCAGACTTAGGTGCAAGTAGTAGCGGCGCATAGGACAGGTCCACCAGGTAGAGGACTGTGGATTTATCATAGCAGAAACCTCCTTACAAGGAGACACATGTTAAGGATATAGATATGCATGATCAGGCTGCATAGGGACTGCCCCCAAGAGATTAGGTTGCATAGTTGCAGGAGGCACTACGGAGGAGCTGGGAGAGGGTACGATAGGTGCAGAAAGAGTTAGCAGATTGGCACATATAGGTCGCTATCTTGGATACCTAGATAATAGAGAGGGATAGATAGATCCAGGAGCTAAGAGAGGCTATGGATAGGTCATAGATTGAGGCTTGATATGAGGCCTCTCAATTAGCTTACTACTATGCAGCCTATGTCAGTTGGGTACTAGAGCCAGCGGATCAGGTTCCGCAATTTTTAGAGTATGCTGGAGCACCAACATTTCCACATGGACCTCCCCCATAGGCACCACCGTAGGAACCACCAAAAGGACACATGCCTCCACCTCCACCTCCTCCAGGTGGTGAGGGTCAGAGTTAGAGTAGATCTTGATATACATTGTAGCCCCATTTTTGATAGACTGTGCTCGAGTAGCACCATTCTTTTGTACATTAACATTAATCAATATATATATGAGCTCGAATTTTGGTATCATTGTACTTGTGAATATATTGCTTTAGATTTTTATGTTTTACGAGATGTTTCCTATATGATTAGATGAGTAGATATGAGATGCACATGGTTCCCTTATGAATATGTAAATGAATATGCACATGTTTTATTTTATATGTATTCAATGTGAGATGCAATGATAGATGGTAGATGAATAAATGCAATGTATGATTTGATTTATGATCATGATGAATGAACATGTATATGAATATGTAAGTGTAGGATGTATGCATATGAGTTTATGGATGAAAATGGAAATGAAATGGAAATGCAATGTATATGGTGCTAATCATCTCATGCAGGATGTTGCAATATACGACAGGTACTAACCAAAAGAATGTTTGAAGATCAAGAGTGAGGATCAGACATTTGTGTAGCCAAGATGAACCCAGGACATAAGATGAGAAGCCTTGGCAAATAAATTGAGAAGGATACAATGAAGTGAGCATCAAAACACTATCGCTATGCAAGCCTAGAATGAAAATGCAAGCCTAAACTAGATGCAAACCCTAGGACTTGGTTGTTAGACCCATTAGATAAGTATCATCATAGAGTTTTTAGTATCAAATGATCGTAGGATGTCATATAGCCCTCAATGAAATTGCAATCATGAGAATATGAATATGACATTAGTCTTAGATTTGTTGAAATGAGGTGTAAGCATTAAAGCACAAGAAGCTAGAATGACCTAAACACCTATTCCTTTTGATTTAGCAAGTTAACATAACCATCAAAGCACAGTTGCTAGAATGACCTGAATTTTGCTTGTGTATAAACACACCAAACACGCAAGAGTTCCTCCTTTTTCTAAGTGAACAATAAGCATATTAAGATGCTCGCACTGACCCTTACATTCACTTCACAAGATGAGCATTTGCAATTTCACTTGTAGCAGAAAGAAGTCACTCAAACAAACAAGGAGAAGAACCAACCTCACCAAAGTTTCCATATAAAAGGAGTCAAGGTACACATGGCCATTCAACATGAGATGAAGGCTCTCATAGTGGACACCCCTCTTTTTTGGATCCTTTGGATCATTGGAACTAAATCGGAAAACCAAAAACAAAGAAAAGATCATGCCCCCAGTCTTTGCTTCTCTTAGTCAAGAGAGATGTCTTAGAGTTTTTCGAGGAGGAATGATAAAGTGAAAGGAAAAACACACAAAAGAAAAGCTCAGTACACTTCAGAGAGTTACAAATCTAGTTTTTAGTTTTAGTTTCAGCGGATTGATGTCAGATCAGAAGTATACAGTGCGATAAGTCTCAATAGGACAATGATAGTAGGCAGACGTAGTGAGAACCATTGGTGATTGACGTGAGAGATAGTCTGAAGGAGAAATCAAAGTGCTAATGAAGTATCAACATATAGACATAGTGAGAACCACTGGTGACTGATACAAGAGATCCTCAGGGAGAGAGATCTGAGAGAGAATGAAACATCAGCAGGAAGATGCAGTGAGAACCACTGGTGACTAATGTATGAGGGATCCTCAAGAAGAGAGATCTGAGTGATAGCTAGGTATTAGTAGGCAGATGTAGTGAGAATCATTGGTGACTGATACACAAGAGATCCTCAAGGAGAGAAATCTCAATGATAGCTAGGTATCAGCATGTAGACATAGTGAGAACCACAGATGACTAATGTAGGAAAATCCTCTGAAAATGATAGGACAATACCCCCTAGACTAGGAAGGTGCCCCCACGTATGACCAATTTCAATCCATGTAGAGTTGAGCATAATCTCAAAGATAGTTGAAAGTGAGTGCGTGAGCTAGAAAACTAAAGCAGGAAATAAAACTAAAGCAGGAACACAAGCTAAAGTGGGAAAGCAATGAGCAGCTGTACAGAGCCAAGTGGTGTTGCGATAGGTATAGTTTTGGGGAACAAGAGGTGCCTGTTTACCAGGTTTTCACCATCTTGGCGAAGATTCTATTTTTGCTACCATGACACCTGTTTGCTAGATTTTCATTAATGGCACATTTTTCTTTTTCAATTTTTTTGTATATTTCTCTTTTTTAATTTTTTTAAATTTTTTAAATTTTTATTTTTTTGTATTTTTCAATTTTTCAATTTTTTTATATTTTTCATTGTTTCAATTATTATCAAGGTTCCTATTTACCAGGTTTTCACCAAGATAATAGATGCATCAAAGTGCCTATTTGCTAGGTTTTCACTAAGATGATCATTTTTTCAGGACATTTTGCAATTTGTAGGATTTTTTCAGAATAAAGTATGTACAGGAGCACACAAAAAATGTCTCAGTTGTAGAACTACTTTAGGGGTAGAGTGTTGATTGGCACTTTGAATTGTTCTCCTTTAGTAGTAGAGAGTTGATAAGCACCAGACCCAAATGCTACAGTGATAATGTACGAACCAAGCCAGTTTGGTTCAAACTTTCCTTTTTGGATCTGTTGCTGTTGATTCTTGGGGTTATCTCTTAGGATGAGATCACCCACTTGGAATTACCTTGGTTTGACCTTCTTATTGTATCTCTTAGACATTCTCTTCTAGTATTCTCTGAGATGATTGAATGCCACTTGCCAATGTTCATCCAGTAACTCTAGCTCTTGTAGCTAAGATATTCTAATATCTTCATCAGTAATGAGGCCCTTTAGAGAGACTCACAATGTAGGAACCTCAAACTCAATAGGAAACAAAACATCTGAACCATAAATTAAGGCAAAGGGCATGGCCCCTGTTGGTGTTTGAATGCTTGTTCTATAGACCCATAAAGCCAGATTAATCTGGAGGTGCCAATCTCTACCAGATTTGTGAACTGTTCAGTGTAGGATCTTGAGAATTGTCCTGTTGGATGCCTCTACTTATCCATTACCCTGGGGATAATAGATAGAAGACCAGTGTTGAATGATTTTTAACTTAGTGCATAATTCCTTCATATCCTTGATCTTGAATTGCCCCCATGGTCAGTGATTATTAAGGAGGGTACACCATATCTACAGATGATGTAATTCAGTATAAACTTGGCTAAAAACTTGCCATCAGCTATAGTCAGAGGCACTACCTCGACCCATTTGGTAAAATAATCTCTGGCAATGATAATGAACTTGTGTCCTCTAGAGGAAGATAGATGAATCTGACCCACCAAATCAAAGGTCCATTGTTCAAATGACCAGAAACTGATGAAGGGAATGAGCTCCTTAGTAGGAGCGTGAATTAGATTTCTGTGGAGCTGACACTGTTTGCAAGATTTTGCATATTGTATATCTTCTTTTTCCATAGCTGGCCAATTTAGTAACCTACTCTAATAAGTTTATGAGCTAATGTCAGGATGATCGAATGAGAACCACATATGCCTTCTTGCACCTTAGCTAACACATGTTTGGACTTGTGAGGTTCTAAAAACCTAAGGAGGGTATCATCTAGACCTCACCTATACAAGTCATTAGCTACAATGACATAGCATGAAACACTATAGGCTAGGTTTCTGGTCCTAGAGGTAGGAGAGATATGATGGTAGCGGGATGAATCATGTCTAATGGCTGAGCAGATCATCCTAGATTCAGGGGTATTGTAGGCTAGGTAGCGTAATGTCTCCACCAGGAATTCATGTCTAAAGTCATTTTCTGGCATCTGTAGCATAGAGGCCAGAGTAGCCATGGCATCAACTTCTTTTTTATCTGCTCTTGGAATCTGCTGGAAAGTAATGTGTACAAAGTAATTTTTTAGATCATCAACCATCTGTTTATAAGGCAACAACTTTTCATCGTTAGTTTGATAGATATCATTAACCTAATTGATGACCAATTATGAGTCTCTAAAGACTTTAAGTTCATGTACACACCATTCAACAACTATCTTGATGCCATTAATGAGGGCTTCATACTCAGCAGTGTTGTTTGTACAAGGAAAAAACATTTTGTATGCCTTAGGTAAAGAATATCTTTGTGGTGTGATGAACAATATTCTGGCACCTAACCCCTGATGGGTGAAAGATCCATCGAAGAACATGTTCCATGTTTGATGTGTAAGAAGCATTATGGATTCACCTAGAAACTCAATTTTCAATGGTTGATGATCCTTGAGGGGAGCTTTTGCCAACTGATCTGCAATTGCTTGTCCTTTAATGGCCTTTCTCTCTACATACTCAATGTCAAACTCACTAAGTATCATGACCCATTTTTCCAGTCTACCCATGAGGGCAACTTTGCTGAGAAAGTAATTTAATGGATCAATTTTAGCAATGAGTCTTGTAGTGTGAGCAAGCATATAGTCCCATAATTTCTGTGAAGCAAACACCACTTCTAGACAAGCTTTTTCAATGACTGAATAATTCATCTCGTAAGAGACTAGAGTTTTGCTGAGGTAATAAATGGCTTGTTCCTTGTTATTTTGGTCTTCTTGAGCCAACAAGGCACCTAGAGATGTGTCTATAGCTGAGATATAGAGGATGAGTGGCTTCCCATGAATAGGAGGCATCAAGATTGGTGGATTTTCAAGATATTGTTTGATTTGAGTGAGCCCTTTGTCACATTCCTCATTCCACTCATAAGCCACCCCTTTATGTAGAGTCTTGGTGAATGGTTGTGACTTATCAACCAGTTGTGCGATGAAGCGCTAAATGGATTGTAGTCTACCTTGAAGTCCTCTCATTTGACTAATGTTCTTTGGTGGAGGCATTTCCATGATAGCTTGAACTTTCTTAGGATCTACCTCTATGCCTTTAGTAGATATGATATAACCCAACAACTTGCTAGAAGTGAGACCAAATGCACACTTTTTTGGGTTGAGCCTTAGACTAAATTGTTCAATTCGATCTAGTATAGGACCTAGATTTGTAATATGTGCCTTCTATTGCATGAATTTAGCCAAAGTGTCATCTACATAGTCTTCCATTATTTTGTGCATCATGTCATGAAAGATAGTCATGACATGCCTTTGATATGTAGCTCCAACATTTTTAAGTTTGAAGGGCATGACATTCCAACAGAAAGTTCCCCAAGAACATGTGAAGGCAGTCTTTTCTTGGTCTTCTGGTGTGATCTTTATCTGATTGTAACTAGAGAAGCCATCCATTAGAGAATACATTTCATAGCCTGTCGTCATATCCACAATCATGTCAATATTGGGTAATGGAAAGTCATCTTTAGGACATGTTTTATTCAGGTCCCGAAAGTTTGTACAGACTTGAATGGATTTATCATGCTTAGTAACTGGAACAATATTGGGAATCCATTCTGCATAGTCAATGGCTCTGATGAAACCATCTTTGAGAAGTTTTTCTAATTCAGCTTTGACTAAGAGTGCCACATGTGGATGCATCTTTCGAAGCTTTTGTTTGATAGGCTTAACACATAGTGCAATAGACAGATGATGCATGATTAGATTCAGATCCAATCCCAACATATCAAAGTAAGTCCATGCAAAATTTATTTTCTTGCTTCACAAGAAACTGGTGAACTCTTCTTTCTCTTCTGTAGATAGAGACTATTCCAAATGAATAATCTGAGTTTTGTATGCACCCTAAAATGGTCACCTAGACTTTGGGCCCCATTCTTCAATTTATCAATTTCTTGAATCAATGCTTGGCAATTTTCAAATCAATTTCTTTGATCAAATCCTAATTCTATCATTTATTCGATTATTTTCTATGGGCTAACCATTTTATCCTAAGTCTTTATTTATTAAAAGGAATTTCCTCCTCTTTTATTAAATAAAAATCCCCCACTTTTCCTCTTATCCTAAGTTGCAAAAATAAAGTATTATTCTTATTTTATAAAAATAAGAAAAGGCCTTTTTGTCTCACACGAGGCTCAAACGTCAACACTTCTTTCTCATTGGAGGAAACTTGTGCACATGGATTACTCCTCTTTCAAACTCCACCCTTGATCAAATCTTTTTCCTCTTAATCTCCATCATCCATTGATTCTCATTTTCTATAAAAGAAGAGCTCTCTTCTCATTCTAGATCCCCAACTTTGAATACTAGTCTTATGCTGTAGGATTTCTTGGAGACTTTGGAGCTTTTGGAGATCTTCATACATTTAACTTTCATTATTGCATTCTTAGCTTAAGCTTTCATGGCATCTAGCTTAGTTTCCTTTATGCTCTAGATTAGCTCACATAGCTTAATTAGCAAGGCTTGTAATACTTCTATCTTTCATTTCCATAGCTAAGCTTGCATCTTCATTCTTAGCATAGTTGCATTGCATTTTCATCTTGATTCTTGAGGATATTGGCATTCTTGCCCTTGTCTCTTTAAATCTCCCATTGTGTGGTTTACTAGAAAGGTTATAGGCTTAATAGCTCTAGCTAAGAGCATTCTTCATATCCTTGTGACTCCATGCCTAGGGAGCTCTAGGTCGCTTTCTCAAGGTTTCCCATTCATGGATTCTCTTGGAAGTAATGACTTAGAGAAGTGCACATTTTAGTGTGTACATTTGTGGCACCCACCATGGGGTAGAACACTCTTGTTTTGTCATTCATTTTACGCATTTTCATCAATTTTTTGTCATCATTTTAGCTTGCTATTTTGGCTCTCTATTTTTCTAATAGGATTATCGTGTGACAGTCTTCCAGTATCATACAATAGTTTCTTGTATACCAGTGCGATACTTTACCAGTTAAAGTATCGTGCACCCTTACAGACTCTGTCACACTGTCATATTATTTTTTGTCGCATGCAGGTATCATGAACTATCACACAGAGAGGAAGTATCACACCAGTACACAAAAAAGTATCGTACGATTCTTTCCCTGACAGAACTATCACCCAGGCCTGGTAGTGAGTAATTTTTGATGTTTCTTGGCAAGATTTGATTGATTTGATACGGATTTCTAATTTTCTATGGTAGAATAGAGTTTTATTTGTAGATTTCTATTGGTTTTTGATGTGCTAACCATTGTGGGGCTAACAAGTTGTGCTAACCAATCAAGTGCTTGTTTAATTGCTTTCATTTTAAGTGTGGCATATACTAGTATTTTCATTTATTAGGCACTTAATATCTTGTTGTAGGAATCTTTTGGTGGTAGGAGAGTATGCTCTTCACCCTTGTGGTGAAACAAAAATCTTGACCCATCTTTAGATTTTGAAAGAAAAAGGGTAATTGAACCTTTGCTTGGTGTGTTTGGGAGAAATTTTTGAGATAGGAGAGTATGCTCTTCACCCTTGAGGTGAACTAGAAATCTTGAACCTCAAAGATTAATCCACTCTTTGTTTAGTGTTAGAATCCTTTAGCGGGCTTGCTCTTGAGCAATCAAGAGGAACGATCCAAGTGGGGACAAGCTTTTTGCCGACTATTCTGACCCACTATAAAATCAAGGCTATCAAGGACACAAAACCTTAGTAGACGTAGTACTTGTCTTCACTTGATGTGAGTACTTGTGGGATTGTGACCATGAGGAAAATGTTGAGGAAGAATGCTTAAGGTACTCTTGTGGCCATGAGGTCCGTTACTTACTACAAGGTAAGGAGTCCCTTTGGGGAGCAAGAGGGGTATTACGAATGGAAGCCCTTACTAAGAACCATAGATAGAAGCCACCCTATTTTTCCACTTAGCTTCTTGGTGCAAGGATTGATCCTAGTGGACTAACCTAGATCACCCCAAGATTATTCACCATCTGTGTTCCTTTTGTTGTGTCATTGGCACTTCCATGACAAAGCCAATATCTATTGTGGGAAACCACTTTGTGTGAGGCAATGGGACATCAAGTGTGGGCCAAGTTGTTAAGTATTGAGCCTTTGTCTTTTTAGGCTAGTAAGTGCTTACATTTTTCTCGACGTGATCTACCCATGCAAACATTCTCAAACATCAAGCATCATGGTAGCATTCATAGGATTTTCTTGCTTTGATATCATAATTACTTGTCTTGGCAAGGTTTCTTTTTCTCTTGCACAAGTGTTTTATGACATGTTTGATCACCTACTATTTACAAACTTGTTTGATTACTGCTAGTACTATGTTTGAAACTAAAAAATCCAACCATCAAACTGAAACATTGACCAAATTGCCTTTAAAACAAAAATTTTTGCACTCATTGGTCAAGAATCATACGACAATGAAATACCATCGCACACTATATTGATATTTATTATGTGATAGTTCGTTGTTGCACAACTGTCGCATTGCTTGCCTAGATTTTATCGCATATCCTACCTGGAAACTGTCACATAAACTTAGTGTGAATTATTTCTTGACAATATTGTATCATACTGTTAGCCTGGAAACTGTCTCACATGGTCTTTTTGCTGTCTGTCTGGTTGATGCCATTTTCAATCTTCCTTTGGTTGATCCAAATTTTAGTAGGTCTCCTACCTTGCATCTAGAAGCCTATTTGTACCTTGAGTTCCTATATTTTGAACCCTTGAATTAGTATTCATTGGTTTTACAAAGTAATCTTTCTTGTCATTGATAAGTTAGGAATCACCCTTGTTGAAAAAGTAAACCTTTAGATTCTTTGGTAACACACTTGGAGAGTCTTAGTAGTCTCTTGTCCAATTCACTTCCATCAAAAAATCAATTTCAATTTGAAATATAATTTGGGTAAATCCATCCTCCTGATTCATATGTGCTAGGATACTTATCCTTTGATTGGGCACCTCTATGATAGTGTTGGTTTACACCTTTTGCAATTTTCTATCTTACCATCTCTTTTTGGACAATTGAACACTTTTACTATCCTAGTTTGGTATTGACATTTCGTAGGGTCATCTTATCACCAAGGGTCTTTTCTTTCATATCGGTTATGACAAGGTACCAAGTCAATCAAGGAAAATGACCTCAAGTTGTCTTGGAATAGTTACCCTTAGTCCAAACTTGTCAAAAGTGAAAGGGAAAAGAGCCCATCTTTGATCAATCCACTAGAAGTGAGTCAAAAACTTGATTTGATCCTAAGAGAAATCCTAGTGAGTTGAGTACTTCCTTAGCACATTCTCAACCAGATATGGACATGAGCTACACCTTGACCCAAAAAGAGAGAGAAGCAATGGATCAAAACCTTGATGACATATTCCAAAGATACAAAAACAACATGCTATTTGGTGATGACAATCAACCAGAATCACCTCCCATCAACACCAGATATTTGGATGCTCATCAAAGAGTTTAAAGATATACAAGTCAATCTCACCAAGATGAAAGGTCACAACATGTAGACCAAAACAACCAATCTTGTGATGCTCATGTAAATGCAACATTTACTAATGACTTGTTCAAACATTCAAGGCCCAACTCTCTACTCCAAAAAACCTCAAGATATGTGAGTGAGAGGCTTAAAAGAATCAAATGTGAAAAGAAAGCCTTTTTAGATGAACAAGCCGCTAAAGAAGAGAGATTTAGACTCCTAGAGGTGGAGAAACAAGCCTTGTTAGAATTGGACAGGAAATCATTTCAGGAAGAACAAGATAGGCTTTTAGCCCAACAACTCAATGCCCAATTCAATAATAGGGGTACCAATAGTGGAAACAACTCTCCACCATCTAATCCCCCAGGAACTCCATGAAGTAGAAGGTGTTCAATGACACCTTCAAGATCTCCTAGTCCTAGAGGAAGAAGGACTTCACAACATAGGAGACAAACACCTCCTAGGAACTCTAGACCACCCTCCCAACGAGTTCATCATGGCTCCCAACATGGAGGAAGTAGTTCAAGTTTTGATACTCAAGATTTTATGAGGATGCAACAAGAGCCTCTTTTCAAACAATATGTGGAGAGGTATCTAGATCAAACCAAGGATAGGCTCCTAGGGAGATTGATCAACAAAGGTGCCAGAGTGCCTTACAACTTTGATGTGGATAGGAAGATAAAAAAAAAAAGGACCCTCTCAAGAGGAGGAAATCAAATAACTCAAGTATATGATGGAAAAAGTATTGGCACCAAAGAGTTCCTTTTCACTTGACTCTATTTGTCCAAACACTTTTGACAAGAGTGTAAGTATGAAGGATTTTTCTAGAAAAGTGGAGATCCCCCAATATGACAAATATGATGGTAATGGGGACCCACATGATCATGTGTGCCAGTTTTACATCATGAGCTTTGAATTTCACCAAGATGACTCCCACCTAATGAGGTTGTTTCCTAGGAGTCTAAAAGGTCAAGTGATGGAGTGGTTTACCAAAATAACTCACCCCGTCAGGACTTTTAAAGAACTTGTCCACAGATTTGTTCAACATTTTGCATACAACTTGTCAAGATCAGTCACTATGTTGGACCTATGCAACTTGAAATAGAATCAAGAGGATTCATTTGTTGTTTTCCTGCAAAGATGGAGATGCTAATGTTCTCATTATTCTAGAACCATTTTGAAAAGGAGAAAATTGACATTCTTATTAGCAACTTAGTTCCTGAAATGCGGTATGAGATTAGCAAGATGGTCTTTGATTCTTTCGACACCATGGTCAAAACCACATGCAAAATTGAGGATGTTTTAAAAGAACAAGGAATTTTGACCAATAACAACAAGAACAACAATAATGGTCAAAATGACAACAATGCTAATGAAGACAAAGAAAAAAACCAACACTGGAATAAGAATAAGCAAGTGGTTAATGACGGAGTTGTGGACTCTTCCCAACCCAAGGATCAAGGAGTTCTCCATTTATCAAGTGTTGTTCAAGTAATGAAGCTCAACACATCTAACCAAAAAGAGCATAAACCAAGATACCTAGAGAAGCCTAAGAAAGAGAGGCATCAATTCTCAAAGCTTGGTGATTCTTATGAAGATGTTTTCAAAACTCTTATTGCAAATAATCTTGCACATCTCCAAGATCCAGCAAAGTACCATATTCCTGATGTCAAACTGCATTGGTGGGATGAGAAGGCTTTCTACAAATTCCACAATGGTATTGGACATGACATCGAACATTGTTGGAAATTGAAGCATATTATCCAAGATTTAATTAAGAATGCAAAGCTTAAGGTGGATGGTCTAAACACTAATGTTGATCAAAAAGATTTTAAGGAACCTTTGCCTAAATATGAAAAGGGGGAAACCTCTAAACCAAAAAATGGTAAGGCCGAAATCAATTACACCTACACAAGTGCAAAAAATGTGGTCAATATGCTCGAGATTATGGAGGAAAATGTCAACATGATAGGGAACAAAGATCCTTATGGTTATGATGTGGGCTCTCATCCTATATTTGATGAAGAACCAACGATTGTGCTAAGGAGTCCTCACTCTCAAAGGTCATCCCAAGCTCTTAACGATGTTACCAAAAGTCAAAGCCAAGGTCCTGTGGTTAGTAGAGGCCCTAGTTCTAACCAATCTAGCAAACCAAAGCAAGTGGCATCCAAGAATGTCACCACAAAATCAACAGTCAACCTTGAAATGAGCTATAATCTTGTTGACTAATTGCAGAGAACCCCCACTCAAATCTCAATCTTTGAACTTCTAGAATTGTCTCCAAGACATAAGCTTATCCTTGAGGATGCCTTGTGCACAACAAATGTTCCTACCAACATAGATGTTGACCAATTCCAGAACATGGTCAATCACATTGCTAGCCCACATTACCTCACTTTCTCAGAAGATGATGACAAAGCCTTAAGTCACCGGCATAATCTTGCCCTTCACATTGAAGTCATGATTCATAAAACTCGTGTCAGGTGCATGTTGATTGATGGGGGTGCTGGGCTCAATATTTATTCTTTAAGTCTATTGAAAACATTAGGTTACTCAGAAGAGGTCATAGATGCTCAAAAGAAAAGCACAATAAAAGCTTATGATGAGGTAGAACGAAGTTCTAAGGGGTTAGCCATCCTTCCAGTCAGAATTGGTCCTGTTGAAAAGGACATTTTGTTTCAAATCATTTATGCTGGTCCTCTTGCATACAACATTTTACTTGGTAGGCCATGGATCCATGAGATGCAAGCAGTGCCATCCACCTACCACCAGTGTGTTAAGTTCCCCTATAATGGAGTAGAAATTTGTATACCTAGGGATAGCACATTGTCTGTCAACTCCATTTCAACAGGGACCCATGTTCCCCTTAATAGAGAAGCAAAGGATTTTAATGCAACTCTAGAACAGTGCAGGGATAAGTTCAAATCAATAGACCTTGGTATGGGGGGCTATCAACTTGACTCCTTTGCCAAAATGCCAATTTCACCTAGGTCTTATGGTAGGCCTTCACAAGAGATGAAACCCTCATCCTCAGCCATGACCTTATTCGGCACATTTGTAGAATCCTCGGTGCCTATCCAAGATGAAAAAGAGGTAGTGGCTATCAAAGACTGGATCTATAGAGAAGACAAATACATGCATAATGAAAACTTCTCTCCATCCCCTAAGACATATGGAAGAGGGTATACATTGGTCAAGAATATGGGTTACCTAAGAGATGGTCCTCTTAGCCATAGACTAGATCCTAGAGCTAAGCCTCTCAACCACACTCTTTTTGGACACAATTCTAAGAAGACAATTGGTCTAGGTTTTGAGAATAATAACAAGAAAACTACTCCTATCCTAACTACGATGGATAGTGACGATGAATCAAACTACATACCCAATATGACCAATCAGTAGGACATGTGTGAAGATTGGGTCCCTTCCACAAATCTCCTTTGGGGAGATTTAGATACTCTAGTTTCCCATGCAACAGTAACAAGCCCAAAACAAGAAGAGTCCGACATAGAAGATCCCATCAGGGAATGCCAATGCAAGAATATTGTTTTTTTGATGGAAATAAATGTTACCCTTGAAGATGTTAAAGCTTCCACATCAAGGCATCACAAACATGCATGGTGTAAGCACCCCAGTCGAGAGTTTGATACTGACTCACATGAGTATGAATGGGAATCTCTCTCTGATTCTTCTACAGTTGACATGGATGTTGATGTTGTCCATACTTATAGTTCTCAACCTGAGGTAGCTAATGAGTCACACCTAGGATTAGAGGATTGGAACCCACATGTTGCTTTAGTGGATGATTCTTCACTTGAAAGGACTAATCCTACTTTGGGTAACTTAGAGGGATACCTGACAGAATCTGACTCTGTAATCATAGGAGATGACATCATCCATATCCACAACATTGAACCAGTCATTGACTTACCCCTTGCTAACCCTCATCTCATTGATTGGTCCCAAAGATACCAAGAGCGTGAGCTCTTAACCTTTCACAATGACTATGAGATAACCTGCTACCTATACGCAATTGAACCTATAGTCTCTTTCACCAGTGAACTAGCTATGAGCATGACAAAACCAGATATCAAGTACCTTAGTCAAAAAATAAAAAGAAAAGAAAAAATGAATAAGAGTTCTAATGGCGAAAACCACTGTGTGGTGGTGTCAGAACCAAAAATAGTAAAAATAAATGACGTATCCAAGGGTGAAAATCTCTCTGAGGCACCTAAGGATGAGGTACTTGATCATCTCCCAAGTTACTTTCAAGACAGGTCTTCAGTACTTGTTGATCCAACTCAGTCAGTTAATTTGGGCACAAAAGAGGCTCCACAAATTGTGCATTTGGCTCAGTCTCTATCAACACAAGAAAAAGAAGCATATACCAAGTTCCTACAGAGCAAGAAGATTAATTTTTCTTGGAAATATTTAGACATGCCAGGATTGGACACTAATCTCATTATGCATAACTTGTCCATAGCTCCAGGTATAAAACCAGTGAAACAAAAGTTAAGAAAAATGCATCCTCGTATAACTCTTTTAGTTAAAGCAGAACTAGAAAAGCTCCTCAGTGCAGGATTTATCAAAACCATTGATTATGTCGAATGGATATCCAATATTGTATGAGTTTTGAAACATGACAAGTCCATTCACATCTAGCTAGACTTTAGAGATCTTAATAGAGCTTTCCCAATGGATGATTTTCCACTTCCTAACATAGATATGATAGTGGACATGACCGCAGGATATGAGATCCATTCTTTAATGGATGGTTTTTCTGGGTATAATCAAATCAAGATAGCTCCTGAGGATCAAGAAAAGACTGAATTCACTTGTGCATGGAGTACCTATTGCTAGAATGTTATGCCATTTGGATTAAAAAATGCAGGACCTACATATCAAAGAGCTATGGCAATAATCTTTCATGACATGATGCATAAGAATATGGAAGATTATGTGGATGACACCTTGGCAAAATCAAAAAAAAGAAATACACACTTAGGTGATTTGGAAGTCATTCTAGATCATATGGATTAGTTTCAACTAAGATTAAATCCAAAAAAGTGTGCATTTGGGGTTAACTCTGGAAAAATTCTAGGATTTATCATTTCAGCCAAAGAAATAGAGGTGGACCTAGAAAAAGTACAAGCAATCTTGGATATGCCGCCTCCCAAAAACATTAGCCAAATGAGGAGTCTTCAAGGATGCCTTCAATCTATAAGGAGGTTTATTTCACAACTAGCTAATAAAGCTCAACCCTTTAATAAGACATTGCATAAAGGGGTTAAATGTATCTAGAATGAGGATTCTCAGAAAAGCATAGACTAAATCAAGCAATACTGGTCCAATCCTCCTATTCTAATGCCTCCTATCCCAAGAAACCACTCATATTGTATGTTTGAGCAATAGAATCTTCCCTAGGGGCATTATTGGCTCAACTTGATGATACTAGGAAAGAAAGAGCTATATATTACATTAGCCGTACACTTGTCTCATATGAGGTTAATTACACTAGTATTGAGAAATCTTGCCTCATAGTGGTATTTGCTTCCCAAAAGTTACGACATTACATGCTTGCACATACAATACACCTCATATCCAAGATTGATCCTCTCAAATACTTTCTCGGTAAGGCTGCTCTCATGGGTAGACTTGCTAAATGGATGATGATTCTTTCAGAATTTGACATAGAGTATATTGAGCATAAAGCAATAAAAGGACAAGCTATAGCTGACCAATTGGCTGATTTTCCAATTAGAGGTAAAGTTCCTATTCAAGTTGAATTTCCAAATGAGTAAATAATGTACATGACTGAGAGAACTTGGAAAATGTTCTTTGATGGTTCTTTCATGCAAAATGGTTCAGGAGCTGGAGTATTGTTTGTTTCTCCTCATGGGTACACAATTCCAAAATCTTACAAGCTACTATTCCCATGTACAAACAATATTGCTAAATATGAGGCCTTAAACAATGGGCTTAAAATGGCTATAGAATGGAGAATCACAGAACTACATATCTATGTGGATTCTTAGTTGATAATCAACCAGGTTAATGAAGAATATCAAACCAAAGATGACAAAATAGTACCTTACAAGAAAATGGTTGATTCATTGAGACAGTATTTCACATTCATCACATTTCAACAAATCCCTAGACCAAAGAATAAAGTAGCTGATGCTATGGACACACTTGCATCACTTCTTCAGCTAGAACAGCATGAGTCCAGATTTTAATTCCTGGTGGAAGAGCTACACTATCCCATTTATGACTCCCAAGAAAACCATGTCATCTGTACCCTTGTTGGCTATGACTCATCCCAGTATGGTGCCATTTACTCATACCTCCATGATGGCATAGTCCCTGATACCTTTGACCATTCTGAATGAAGAAACCTAACCCAAAATGCCTCTCACCATACCCTTATCTCTGGTGATTTGTATAGGAGGGGTTTAGATGGGACACTTCTTAGGTGCTTAGAAAAGGAGGAATCTGATTAAGCACTAGTTGATATTCACAAGGGCTTATGTGGAGGACATTCCAATGGTCTTGCCATGGCCCGAAGTTTTCTTAGGGTGGGGTACTATTGGCCTACCATGTAGATAGATGTAGTAGATTTTGCAAAATCCTATGAAAAGTGTCAGAAACACGGTAACCTAATACATGCTCTAGGCAGGGAGCTTATTCCTTCTATTTCTCATTGGCCATTTCAGCGCTAGGCCTTTGACCTTGTTGGTCAGATCATCCCAACTCATCAGGTGGACATAAATTTATCATTACTACTACTGACTACTTTACCAAATGGGTAGAAGCTGTCCCACTTTCTATTGCCTTAGGCAAGATAGTTTCTTTGTTTATTTTGAACCATATCATCTGTCAGTATGGTGTGCCTTCTGAGATAATCATTGATAATGGAGGTCAGTTCAAAAACAAGGACCTTAAACATCTTTGCAAGAAGTTCAAGATAAAACAACATTGGTCCTCCATTTACTTCCCGCAAGGAAATGGACAAGCAAAGGCTTCGAATAAAACCATTCTCAAAATTCTCCATAGAACAGTTCACAAGAATGGTAAAGATTGGCATCTACATATAAATCCAGCCTTATGGGCCTACAAAATGAGTATTTGTACTCCAACAGGGGCTACTCCTTTTTCCCTTACTTATGGTGCTGAAGTAGTGTTACCTTTAGAGGTAGAGATTCCTTCACTTTGAGTCTCTCTCAAAGGTCTAGTTATAGATGAAGACTATCACGCCATGAGACTACAAGAGTTAGAGCTTCTTGATGAAAAGAAAAAAGCATCATTTGACCACATGAGGGTTTACCAAAAGTGTATGTCCAAAGCATTCAACAAAAATATTCACCCCAGAGAATTTCAAGTGGGAGATCTTGTCCTGCGAGAAAATCCTAAGAACCAACAACATAGAGAACAAAAGGGCAAGTTTGAACCTAATTGGCTTGGACCATACATCATTACTGCTACTTTTGGGATAGGTGCTTACTTGCTATCTACTAAGGAGGGAGAGTAGCTCCCTGAACCTATCAATATCTTGCACCTCAAGAAGTTCTACCCATGATGCCTGTTCTATCTGGGGGCATCCTTTGTATATATTTATTGATCCTGAAAAAATTCCAAAAAATTCATATATGATGTTGAAAAACATCCTAAAAAACATAAAAAATCTTGAAAAAAAGGAGCATCCTAGTGAAAACCTAGCAATAGGCATTTTGATGTCTCACTAAAAAAAAAGAAAAATTCAAAAAAATAGAAAAAGTGCCTCGGTGAAAACCTGGAAACAGGTGCCTTGGTAGCAAAAATACAAAAAAATTTGAAAAAATCAAAAAATTTTCCAAGTGGTGAAAACCTCAAAATAGGCACTACTTGAGGCCTTTGCACCTTTATTTCTTAGCATGCATCCTCGACACTTAGCCTTTCTCCATCATGCCTTGTTCTTTTTGTCTTGGTTTGGAATTGGTCTTTGTCTTAGTCTAGGGGGCATACCTGTGTTAGCTTCGGTCTCTTGGATGCATTTGTCTTTAGGACACCTTGCAAACAATGTTTTTCAACACTACCCTAGTGTCAAGTGTTTCTCAACACTTATCAGATATCCTACCCATAGTCTCAAATGATGTAATATTTCTCACTGGCAGATGCAATACTCAAAGTTTGATTCTATGACCTATACACACACTTAAACATTTGACTCGCTAAGACTTGTTTTACTTTATTTCTTTGTGTGCTGTCTATGATGATTTCTTTGATGAGTGTTCTCTCCATAATAGTCTTCGATGATGCTGAGCTAGAACACTGGGGGCATGAGGACATGTTTTATTTCTTTTTTGCTTGTGGGTATATTTTTTTGATCCTCACTATCATTAGCATTTATTCTTGTTCCACTTGAATCTAGGATCGACAAGGTATCATCCTTGACTATTTTCTCAAGTGCATACTTATAACCATCTTGACTTTCCTTGTGTCTCGATGCGAGTATAATCTTTCCATATTAAACTTAGGCAATCTCACTACACTAGTCATCTTGACCTATATGTATTTGGTGCCTAGGTGGGATTTCCACATTCCTATCTGATATAGATCATATTCAGATTCACATAGTTATACTAGTGTGCATTGTATGATCTTGCGATGCTACCAATAACACTTGATGATGAATATTAGAGACTAATAGCTTTGTAACCTTGCAAGTAAACCACTTTTCATTGTAGCTTGCATTCCTAGGTTCATGTTAGTTTAGTGTTGCATCTTGCATTTGGAGAGAGCTCTCCTTTCATCTTTATTTTGTACTTTTAATCAATTGTGATCATGTTTTGATCTTCATTTCCTTATCTTCTTTTGTGATCTCAATCAAAATTTCCTATCTTAAACAGTTGATTGATTTTGGGGCATTCCCTTTCTTGAGGCAAATTCCATTTCTTCCCTCCAGTTCTTTTCAAATCTTCCAAACTTCTATCTCCCATTCACTTTCACCCCACTTCTTTTCTTCTGATTCAACCTTGGGGCATAATCTTTCATGTTTGATGATCTACCTTGGTTCTTTGATACTTATATCTTTCATCTTACATCAAGAACCTTTTTTTTAGTTCAATTTGATCAAATTTATCAATTTGTTATTTCTCCTCTACTTGATTTTGATTTCGATCACGAGGGGGCAGTACCTATCCAACTTCAATTCTTGATTCAACTTTATCAATTGAACCTTGAGATTCTTATCTCTTATTTTCAGACTTGACAATTACCTATTTACAATGGTGTTGGCCTTGTCTTTTTAAATCAACTTATCTTTGTCCTGATGTGTTCCCATCCGTCGAACACACATTTGGGTTGTTTTGTGATCCCAAATCGATCCCACACTTCAATTTCATTCTTTGACTGCATGTGATCCCAAATCAACCTCACATTAGTCAAATAGGGGAAAATGTATGCACCCTAAAATGGTTGCCTAGACTTTGGGCCCCATTCTTCAATTTATCAATTTCTTGAATCAATGCTTGGCAATTTTCAAATCAATTTCTTTGATCAAATCCTAATTCTATCATTTATTCGATTATTTTCTATCGGCTAACCATTTTATCCTAAGTCTTTATTTATTAAAAGGAACTTCCTCCTCTTTTATTAAATAAAAAGCCCCCACTTTTCCTCTTATCCTAAGTTGCACAAATAAAGTATTATTCTTATTTTATAAAAACAAGAAAAGGCATTTTTGTCTCACATGAGGCTCAAAAGTCAACACTTCTTTCTCATTGGAGGAAACTTGTGCACATGGATTACTCCTCTTTCAAACTCCACCCTTGATCAAATCTTTTGCCTCTTAATCTCCATCGTCCATTGATTCTCATTTTCTATAAAAGAAGAGCTCTCTTCTCATTCTAGATCCCCAACTTTGAATACTAATCTTATGCTATAGGATTTCTTGGAGACTTTGGAGCTTTTGGAGATCTTCATACATTTAGCTTTCATTCTTGCATTCTTAGCTTAAGCTTTCATGGCATCTAGCTTAGTTTCCTTTATGCTCTAGATTAGCTCACATAGCTTAATTAGCAAGGCTTGTAATACTTCTATCTTTCATTTCCATAGCTTAGCTTGCATATTCATTCTTAGCATAGTTGCATTGCATTTTCATCTTGATTCTTGAGGATAGTGGCATTCTTGCCCTTGTCTCTTTAAATCTCCCATTGTGTGGTTTACTAGCAAGGTTATAAGCTTAATAGCTCTAGCTGAGAGCATTCTTCATATCCTTGTGACTCCATGCTTAGGAAGCTCTAGGTCACTTTCTCAAGCTTTCCCAATCATGGATTCTCTTGGAAGTAATGACTTAGAGAAGTGCACATTTTAGTGTGTACAAGGTCTAACTTCCATACCCAAGTTCACTAGTTGGGTTGGCTCAATTAGTGCTGATGATCTTTATTGAAAATGACTGGGAAGTGTATCAAGTATCTCATCCTTGGGTGCCTCAGAGATGTTTTCACCCTCGGATATGTGTTTTATTTTAACTTTTTTCAGCTCTGACACTGTCACAATGTGGTTTTCACCATCAAAGCACCTATTCTTTTTTCTTTTAATTTTGTGACTGAGATACTTGATATCAGCTTCAGTCATGTTGATACCATCTTCACTGGTGGAGAACATTATAGGTTTGACAACATTGAGATAACAGGAAAGAGTATAGTCATTCTGGAACATAAGGACTTCACTAGCTGGAGAGGGAGAGTTCTAGTCGATGAGCTCAGGATTTTGGAGTGAAAGAGAAGTGGTAGGTTCAAGTGCGTTCACATAGTCATTGAAAGTGTGGATGAGTAAGTCAAGACCTAGAACAATCTCATCCAGAGGTGTGTTTGATTCCTCCCGAGTCCTCACAATAGGAGTAGAGGGAATGTTAGTGTTAGTGGAATCACACTCGGTCATCCTAACACTAGACCCTTCACCTACTTCGAGAAGGTTTTCATACACATGAATAACATCTATATTTTTATCAAAAGTTGCATCAGATAGAGAATCAAACTCATACTCATGTGAATAAGTGATGCTTGATATGGGAATCCCATCAACATTGGTTGTACCATCAGACTCATTTTCATCTCTTGTAGTATTAATGGTTCGTTGAAGTTGGTCTTGTTCAAATCATTCTTGAAAAGATGATGGTATGTACTATTCACCTTGAAAACTAGGATTGGCAATTTGCATTGCATGCCATTGGTCGTATGTGAGTAGATGCAATGAAGAGGTGTCATTAGAATCACTATCAGTCTCTACTAGAGGGATAGGTATAATAGGATCGTCTGGTTCTGTAAAAAATGCAGAAAGATCTAGAGGAATGGGATAGGGAAAGATATCCTCGTTAGAGCTATCCATTGGATTTGCAACTATGGTAGTGTCTTCAGATTCTGGTTGGAAATTTGGTTCTGGTATAAATTTGTTAATCCCTAAATGAAATGGGATTTTCTTGAAGCCTAGACCTGTAGTGTCCTTGGTTCGATGACTTGTGTCTTCAATTGGTTCAAGAAAACCATTATCATTCACCCCTATAGGTCAACTCCCTTTGTAACCAAAGTGCTTCATTATTTTGAAGACTTCACTGTATGGTTCTTGTTCTAAGTCACGAGTAGGAGTGATTTGTTTAGATGTATCCTTCCCTTTGTAAAGCCAAGTTGTAATAGCTTTTTCCTCATCCTCATCTTCCAGTGACATTGTGGCCCATACAAAGGCACCATCATAGACTATTTGAGGAGAACTAGAAGAGGGTTTATTTCTCTTAGAGGGTCTCCCATAGGAACATGGAGATAGAGGCAAAGCTGCTAATGATAACATAGGTTCTATCTAATACCCCCCATGCCTATATCTTTGAGCTTCAGAGTCTGTTCCATTTCTTTGAGTTTGGCATCATAGAATTCAGTAGACTCTCTATTAGTTGGGACAAGACTGTATGCAGATTGTGTGAGTGTGTTGCAACAATAGTTGGTATTGGCAGGTACTATCACTTCTACTCCATGGAATGAGAACTTGATACATTGGTGATATTTAGATGGAACCAACTGCATTTCATGGATCCATGGTCTACCCAATAGTATATTATATGCAAGGGGAATGTCTAGAACTTGACAGATAACATCCCTCTCAATAGGTCCAACTCGAATGGGCAGCACAACCAGACCTTTGGATTTCCATTCTTCTTCATCATACGCCTTAATGGTAATTTTATTATGGGCATCTATGCAATCTTCATCATAGCCTAATTGGGTGAGTAGCTTAGCAAAGAAAATATTAAGGCTAGCACCATTGTCAATGAGGATGTGGCAGATGCGCTTTGGGCCTATCATGACTTCAATATGCAAAGGGGCATTGTGTGGATGGCTTAGCAAATGGTCATCTTCTTCAGAGAAAGAAAAATAATGCGGTGAGGTCAGGTGACCCACCATGGATTGAAACCGGTCAAGATCTAAATCTTTTGGGACACTTGCTTCAGTGAGGGCTTTATCAAGAATCTGCCTATGAGCAGGCGAGATCTTCAACAACTCAAAGATAGTGATCTGAGTGTTGGTACGTTGTAACTGGTCTAGAATGTTGTAATTAGTAGTATTAGGTGCGGGGATTGATTTCAAGTTCTTTTTGGTAGGACCAACAACATTTTTATCCATAGGTTTTTTTAGTGCGTATGTAGAAGGGTCGAGAACCTTAATGGTGATCTTCACACGAAATCGGGTAATGACAGTCGCACAATCCTGAGATGATTCTGGTTTGGAATAATGAGACACAGGGCCTTGCAAGACAAACATAGTCTTAGGCTTAGGAGAATCCTCACTCCCCTTGATAGTGATCACATCACAATATTCAACCTCAACAGGTTCAACCGTATTAATGACATTGTCGTTGTTAGTGTATGTGTAGTTAACCTTGGCATTGGCATTCTTGGTCTTGGAAGATTCACCCTTGTCATGAGGAGGAAAGGGGTCTTTGAATAACTAATGATCTAAGTTCTTATTATGACTGCTCACAACAATATCCCCATTGTCGATGAAATCTTAGATCTTATGTCTAAGCTGAATGTAGCTAGAAGTCTTATGACCCTTTTTTTGGTGATAATCATAGTAAGCGGTTCATTCCACCAAGAAAGTCAAGGTTATGAATCATAGGGATGTAAATTTTTTAAAGGAGTGAGTATCTAGTTTTGCACAAGAGTCTTGTAAACCATGTCAAGGGGTTCTCCCAAGGAATTAAACTCACACTTGGGTTGAGAGGCCCAAGGTTTGTTCTTGGAAAATCTCCAAGGTTGTTGAGTATTTGTCCTAGCCTTCTCAATGGCTTTGGCCACCTATAAGCCGAAAGTAAGGTTAAAAATAGACTTTAAAGGTTTTGGGTTCACATTGTCAACAACTCCATCATTTACAACATCTTTGTTTTTGTTGACAAACTTACCTTTGTCTTTGTTTGAGGAGGAAGACCCTTGCTTGTTATCCTTGTTCAAATTCAACTCTCCTTTCTTGACCATAAATGCTTCTATCCTCATAGCTTGTTTAATCATATTATCAAAAGTTAGGGGACCTTGCAACTATACTTGATATCCAAAATCAGGGACAAGATTATCTAAGAAGATATCGAGCTTTTCAGACTCAGGTAATTGTTGTCACTAGGGATTGCACCTGTGATGGCTAAGTATGGAACCTAGCAATCTCGTGAAACATGGGAATACTCTCAGGATGTGGGACTGCTTCACTGAGAATAAACCTCTGGATTAAGAGTCGGCTTCCCCGTTTGTATCATCTAAACTGAACTGAACTTGAAGGGAAAGGGAGAGAGATTGCATGAAATTGAAATAACTAAAATCTAACTTAGGTGATTCACCAAACTAGATAGATCCACAAACTAAAAAACAAACTCACAATGCAATCCAACATATAAAATAAACACCACAACTCTTCCAAATCTGATTTTTCCCCTTAGAAAACAATCAGGTGCTGATTGTAAATGAGAAGGGAAAATGGATTCCACAACTCAAACACATATAGATGCACACAGATTTGAAACTTCAAGGAAAACCAGTGCTTGCAAACATCAAAATGAACATAATATCAAGTAAAGGATCAAATTTTAATCACAATAAATGACATCAAATGCATCAAATCAACTCACAAAGCTATAGAAAAGAAGGACAATTTGCTATTAGCTAGAATAAAAGGAGTCAAAATATCAGATTGCTTCTCCAAGAGCTACAACATTCACCTCGTGAGAATGAGGGAAAGAAGAACTAGCCTTCAATCACCAAAAGTGAGAGGCATATATAGAAAATCTATAGAATCTACATTGAAGTCCACTACTTCACCAAGAATAGGAAAAATCTGCCACTAGGACCATGATCATGCCACTCTAAAATTCAGATGCCCAATTCCCAAGAATCTAGCAGGATGAAAAAAGTGGGGTCCCTAAAAATAGGTAGTCAAAAGGGAGACCATTCACCCACTAAGTCATGCATCATGAAGGAAAACTGACAATGGCTTATAAAATGCCACTTGTCAATATCTACAATAAGACCTTGCAATGACTTTACATTTAAAATCTTCCCCCCTCTACCAAATAAAGTGGATTCTAAATATATTTTAAAGATAATCTCAACTCAATAATGAGGAGAAAATCTAAAATATTTACATTTTAACAAAATCCACATTACAAAAAATATTCAAACCAATGCCAAGTCATCCATTAAACCTAGCCCCCCTTCCCTAATTGCAATCATAGCCCCTTTAATTTTAAAACCAATAACCCTAGGACATTACTATAGGTTACAAGCGAATACAAAATATTCTCAACCCACAACATGAGGAGAATATCCATAGGAATAAAACTATAATTCATAACCTAAGGTTGAAGACCTCAACCCTAAAAGAAAGGGGAGGAAAGAATAAAATGCTATCATGAAACCCCTTGATTGAAAATGAGTGGCCTCTATTGACAACATTTGCAACTCGGCATCTAGCACATGATTGCAATTTGTAGGGCATGTTGGCTTTCTGCAAAGAAAAATAGGGCATTACTGTATTTTATTTTGAATCTTGCTTTTGAATTCATGGCGTCGTGACCTATAACAAATTAATAGCATTGCATATGGCTTGTGTTGTTGTTATGGCCCATAAAAAATTAATCTAGGGCATCATAAATTGGGGCTTCGCTATTTATTCAATGCATTGCATCGTGTCCTCTCTGCACATAGCCCGGAAGCTAGTGCATTGGTGTGCTTACTATTTCATGTTGCTGGTATTACGAAGGCACTGACATTTTGATTATATGTTGCTGCTACTATTATGAGGCCCCCCTTGAATTGATTATAAAATTGGGCACGACACCCTCATGTATTCACTGTTGCATCATATGGCACCGCAATCTATTTCTTGCATTGACATTGTGAAAGCTAGGGTACCATGATCACTGTTGGATTCATTGTTAACATATATAGGCCTACAGCTTTAAGGCATGGCATCATATTGATTTTGATGCATGTGAACTATTGTTTTGATAACCCAAAAGCCCGAGAACTTGCTAGGGTATCACATCTTGTATTGCAACCCGAGTGCATCATGAATTGGCATAGACCTTTTAGTATTCTTTGTTCTTTGCATTGATATCTCTGTTTGAATCTATTGTTTCATGTCTGCTAGTGGCATTAGAAATGATGGCTAGGGGGTTCGTGCAACCCATGAAGTTTGTTGATATTGCAATGTATTGTGTCTTTGAATACCTCTGCAACTCTGTATTCTATTTGCTGATCTGTATATTATGTTTCCATTGCTCTGATAGAAGGCATTGCCATGGTATCTCCTTTGCATTTTCAAATTGAAGGCAAGGCACTATCATTTATAATGTCTATGCACTCTACTTTGTTGTTTATAAGGCTAGGACACAGTTTTGAATTTGTTGTTGATATTCGATATTTGCTATTTGTTAATCATTTTACTATACTTGGAAAGTTATTGGTGAACTCTCTATTGTTTTGATATCATGCCATGCTGATGAAGTATCTCTTTTGAAACTACTAGTGCTCTATTCTAAACATAATTCATGCCATCTTAATATGTTGAGAATGCCTCCTGGATCTGGTTCATGCCTTGTTTCACCATGCTCCGTTTGATTTGTATGAGTGTCTCACTACTACTGCCATCCACTGAATGTTACTGTTGATCATGGGTGTTCCTGGCCTGAGATGTAGCCACTACCAAGGAAAAGAGGCTCTCTTGGCATCGACTACATCGCAGGTCAAAGTCATTCATTTGCACATGGAACAAACACATTAGTAAAAAACAATGGTATTTCTTTTATTTCCAGAGGCTCCTTGATGCACATGTCCTGAGCACAGCCCATGCCAGAAGTGTGTGACTGAGTGTATGCATCCATGTTTATAGATGTTGTGGCACCATTCATTGCTTATATCCATTGGATCTAACTCCTCTATTTTCTCTCTCTGTAGGTTTAGGATCACAGGAGCACACCGGGAACACAGAAGATCAACTCACTACCAGGCAATGTTTGGTACCCCTGCATCTAGCTCCATTAATTTATGTATACCTACACTCATTTATGCAATTCTTGTATTTTCTATGCTCACGACATGTGTGAGCTCATATGAATGTTTCCTTTTCAGTTCTTTTCCCTTTTGTACAACATATTCAGGATTATGACATGTATGCACATGTAATCTTAGATGCAATAACTTATCTCTTTTCTTTTCATGTACTTGCAAATGAAATGATCACAAATCTAAATCCAGATCACATAATAATGCAAACTAGGGTATAGAGCTCATCTAGTAACTAGGTTTCCAAAATGTGTAAAAATGTGACAACAGTAATTTGTGAGGATACTTTGTACAGCGTTGTCTCCATCTCTGGAGAAATGCCAAGAAAGGTTCCCCTTCTCGTTGTTTCAGATTACAAAGATCTTAGATATTAATTGGATGCTAGATATTGTGTGAATAATTCTAGATGAACAAATTATAAATTTCATCAAAAGACTTGATACCAGTGGGTAGTCGAGAGAACCACTCCATAGCTAACCCACCCAAACTACAAGGAAAGAGGCACATGAGATAAGTCTGATCATGTATCAAATCCATGGATAGAGCACCAAAATCTCTCAAGTGATCCTGGGGATTAGTAGTACCCAAGTATTTATCATATTTGGGGAGCTCTACTCCTTTGGGAAAAGGAGGCATGTGAAGACTCTTATCGAAGGGGAAAGGGCAAATGATTTCCATCATGAACTGTTGTACTGGGTTATCCTCATCCTTCACAAGTTGACTAATTTGGTTTTTCATGTCTCGAATCATCTTTTGCAACTTAGCAGTCTCGGTCTCTTCTTCTTTGACCATGAGTGTCTCTACTTTGAAATCTGGGGGTAACTTGGCTCCTTGTTTAGCCAGTTCTAGAAAATATTTCTCCATTTCCTCTAGAAGGAGGATTTCCATCATCTTGAGAAGACTTTTGTTGGCTTTTGCAACATCTATGTCATTTTGGGTTATCACCTCATCGTCATTACCAAGAATTTCAAAAATGCTTGGGGCTTGATCTTGGTTCTGGTCATTTTGATATTGATTTTGGTCATTTTGAGAGTGATAGTGGTATTTTTGTTGTTTTTTTTGAGATTGATCCTGACGTTGGTCATTTTGAGAGTGATCATGATGTTGGTCATTTTGAGATTGATCATGACTTTTTCTATATTCACCCTCTTGGAATTGGAATGGGTCTCCCATCTTGTTGGTGTGCGAGTGTGCAAAGTGCACAGACTTAGTATGAGCATGTGTAGTAGTATACAAAGAGGTCATGGCAATGAATTCGATATGAAGAATAGGTATGATAGGGTCAATAGGATCAAAAGGGTCGATAGGGTCGATAGTGTCAATAGGGCTGGTTTGAGAAAGTGACCTTTCAGAGCTTTGCTGATCTTGGAACAATGGGTTATGTTATTCTTGAAATAATAAGTCAGGTTAATTTTGAAACAATGAATTGTAACGTTCTTGAAACACTAGATTCTGATTTGGACTAATGTCTATGCGAAACATTTTCTTGACCCTAGCCCAACTGATAGGAGATGAGGATTGTGGAAAAATCTCTCTTTAGATGCTCGATGAGGAGGAACATGAAGATCCCTCTTGACACTCAGGTTGTGTGATAGGTTCATAATGACCTCTCCCTTGATTGCGAGATCTACCTCTACCTTGTCTGGTACCATGTATGGGGAATGCATTTCCACTTCTAGTCATAAAAGTCATAGATGAAGATTAAGTAACGAGGGAGGACTTCTAATTATGCTCAGAACTCTTTCTCTAGGATAGCAAAAAGATGATAAAAGTGAGATGCACCCGACACAAATCATCGAGAGTAAGGCTAGAACAACCAAGATGTGACTATCGCATTGCAAGGTACAAAAGCACAGTAGGATAGGACAGACAACAGAGAGACAATGTGAGTTTAAGTAGTAATTTTTTGGTTCTCGACCTGAGACACCTAGTTTCAGATAGTGGAAAATAGGAGAATAGGCAGACGTACCCTAGGCAAAAATTAGATTAAGAAGAAAATTGGCTAGTCAATGGGAAATAGCTCATTGTTTTGGAAATCAGGGGACTGTCTCCCATGAGGAAGTGCTGGTTCATGCGAGGAAATGCTAAACGGCACATGAGAAAGTGTTGTCTCGCATGAGGAAATGCTCAGGAAACTAAAATCTCACGCAGGAAAAGACTAAAGTTTGATAGTTCAACATAGTTTAGAGACAGAATCAGGTTTCAAGAAATAGCGTAAATTGTTCTCAGATAGAAAATCTAGTTTTTAGACAAATTTAGGACAGTTTGAATCAGCAATCATTTAGAATCATAAAGTTTGGACCAAGCAATAGTGACGCAATCAGTAGTCACAAATAAATCTACCAAGGACAAAGCAACTTGGAAGAATCATGGGAGTCTTTGACAAGTTTGATCATGTTGGACAGTTTAAGACTCAAAACAAACACTCATTTATCCCTACAAAGAAAATGGTAGAGAAGACAAAATTTGTGCCTCACAACTTATGTGCATGCATTCACCTCACACAACCAAATCACCCCCTAGAGGGTGCCCATGTTTTTGGTGTTTCCAATGACTCAATAATATATGTTCAAAGGTTACCCTTGAATCAGGGGCTAGTTTCATATACCACCTTCAAACATCCAGGTTCATGCCTATGGTGAGAATCTAGGGGAGAGATTCTTTCCCCTCCCTGCGTACAAATTATATCTCCTTTCGGAGGTGATCTGGGTAGGAAACTAACTAAGAGAGTTTTTAGTGGGCTTCCATTCACACTAACCTTCGGCACCCCTGATACAAGGCTAGGGCCTCACAACCACATCGACACCTAAAATTCATACACCCCCGCAAGCATGGCTAGGAGTGGCACCGCTTAGTACAACAGACAGAGCTTTCTCAAGATGATAGTCAAAATCAAGAGAAAGAAGTTAACATGGATTTGGAGTGTTTAGACTCAACAAAGCTTTGTTTATTATAGTGAGGTGGAATCACTGGCAATAGGTTTGTACTCACTTGGGTCATTCCCGGAGGTTCAACTTCCAGCAGGCCCTCTAAAGGTGACACAGACTTTGGCTTGGATCCAAGGGTCAGATTTTCTAATTCTCTCAAAGAGAGAAGAGCATACTTCTCTACCTCTTCACCTTACCCAAACACACAAGACATGTCTATCACTGAGCTAACTCCTCTTCAACTAATCCACAAGCTTTTGGATTTCTAGTTCTCTCAAAGAGAGAAGAGCATAATTCCCTAACAAATGCATGTGCTAAAGATTTGTTACCTTTCCTTTCTTCCCTAGGTATCTATCATGCTAGAAAAATCTGGGTCTCAGATTCATCCATGGGCATCAGTTCCATGTAATGAAGATCCTATTACCCTATCCTACTATCAAGACCCTTAAGAAATCTTCACAAGGCCCTATTTAAACTATGTAAATAAAGCAATAAACAAGCACAATGTTTTTAAATGTCTTTGAAAAATGTCCTACAAGAAAACCATTAGTGAGTTGTGTCTTTGTCAAACGTCTTGCAGCCCAGTGTTATTCTGTCAGAAAAATAGAGATATAAAAAATAGTATCATGTAATAATGTTAGAAAATAGTGCAGGAAATTTGCAGAAACTAAATTTTTTTTAAAAAACTGATGGCAAGCCTCGCGTGAGGAAGTACAATGCTTAGCGCAAGAAAGTACCATGTTGCACACAAGAAAGTGCTACTGACAAAAAAATTTCACACGACACAGTCAGAAAGCTCGCATGAGATTCTGTACTCAGTTGTATGGACCATACAGACAAAGCTTTAAATTCTTGTCATAAAATTGTCGAGAATGAGGCCAGAAATGATTTTTCTGCTGCACGGTGGGTGCCAAAATGTTTATGTCTAAATATGGACCTCGAATTCAACCATAGACCTCAACATGGTCATTTCTCAATGATCATATATGAAGATGAACATGAATTATCCACTTCACACACTCAATTGAATCAACTTGTTGCCTCCTATTTAGATAGGGTTTTGAATTACTCTCATAATTGAGAGCCCAACAACCATAGACCAAGCTAAAATGGAGGATTTAAATGCTAAGAAAATGATTGAATTGAAATGAATTAAGCTAAGAATGAGAGTGCAATTGTAATCTAAGAATGAGAATGCAAACTAATCTAAGAAGCTTGAAAATGAAATGAGATTTAAACTAAGAACATAATAAGAAAACTAGATTAAAGATGAGAGTGCAAGGTTATGCTAAGAAACTAAAATTATTATAAATATGCAATTTGAAAAGCTTGAGAAATATGAAAATGAGACAACAATTCGCTATAGTTTCGATACTCAAAAATTGCCTCCTCAAATGAGGAATGAGAGGGTCATAATATAGAAGAGCCCGGGTGGAGACTAAAGAGTTGCTTGCAAAGAAACAGTCATCTCTTCATCTCCTTGGTGGGAGGTGAAACAAATTAGAGGAATTATCTAATTAATTAAATTAAATATTTCCACATTGGTGGCTTTTTGAATTATTTGAATTATTAAGTCCAAATGAGAGTATTTCATTTAAAGAACTAAATAACTATTTAATTCTCTTGATGTGTATTAGCTAAAGGAGGTGGAATTAATTTAATTAAAGCACTAGGACTTTAGAATTAAATTAATTAATCATAAGGTTTGTTTAGCCAATAAATGTCGATATTTAGGAATTAAATATAATATTTGATTAATGCAAATTTGAGGTTTTCTGCATTTGACACCAAGTCAAATAAAGTCAATTAGGAGACATAATTGCCTAGTACAATAGGACTTTGATGATGTAGAATTTTGAAGAAATGCACCAAAATTGATTAAGATTGTAAGGTGCCAATTTTGGTTTATTACAATAGGTTCTTATGTAGTGAATATTTTTTGGTAATGATTAACAAAGGCCTGGAGAACATCTAGAAAGTTCATTAATAATTGATCTTACCTCTCTAATCCTCTTAATACTTAGAGAGGAATTTCAAGGATGTAGACATGAAAAATACTCCTTGCTAGCTGGATCGTCAACTTTCAACCAGTGCATACATTCGTTAAATTGAGCACCTCTAGTTGTATAGTTGTCAGAAACTTGATTCTAATGATGGAGAGTGGCCACCTTTAACTGTAAATCAATTGTGAAAGGATGAGATACCAAGCTCTGTATTGCGACACGTAATTCCTTGGTAGTCTGAGCATAAGATCATTACCATAATTAGACTAGATATCTCCCATAAAAGTGGAGGAATTTAGTTGTTAGATGAATTGCATCATTCCACCACAAAATCCAACCTAGTGGCTAAGTGCATCTGGGTTCTAATTTCCAAATCCTTTGTATGTGGGCCAGAGTAGGAGGATGACTAAACAATGATATTTTGAGAAAAAATTATGACTTAAAGGAACGTGGAAAAGAAACACACCATTTAATTTCAAATTTAATAGGTGTTAGTAAATAGATTTATCCTTTTACAAATGCTTTGAAATTGACTCATGAATGCTGAAATTAGGAGACAAAACTTGAGACTAACAATAGAGTCACTTGCAATGGTTATGTGCAAGAGCTCTCTAAATTTTGATACAAAGGTACAAATCCCTTCATTTAATTTACAATGAATGAGAAATTGATTATGCCTTTAACCAGAAGGAAAAGAAGGCACACTGACATTCACCCATCAACATGGAATGAATGCAATTATAGCCTTAATAACTTAAAAGAAAATAAATGAATGGCACAAAGCCCATTTAATCAATCTTCCCACCATAGAGAAACAAGAGGGAGATTTAATATTTCATTTTGCACATATGAATGTGTAAAACCAACTGATTCACTTCACAAAATCAAGAAAGCCAATATTTAAAAATGACAAAAAAAACCTATAGATTAATTTCAATCAGATAAATAAACTCAAACTCACGAATCTGATACATATTTATCTTTATTTTTAAATACATAGAAAAATGACCTCTAGAACATTCTACCCCTACACCATAATCATGCTTGAAAATAAAAATATATTTTCCCCCATTCCTCTGTTATGATTACAGAACTAAAAATGTCTTCTCCCTCTTTTGGGTAGCCCATAGACCTCATCTGGAAAAAGAAGAATGGTCATTTCTTGGAATGTTCTATAATAAATAATATTCCCGAGGAATTTTCAATTTTGAAAAATAACCAATTCTCACAATTATCCTTTTCCTTCATGAAAATGTAGTGTTTAATTAATCTTTATGAATTAAGCATTAATGCCTGATGACATACATTATTTTTATTTGTAAACTTTATTATTTGGGTACTTGGAAGAAAGAAACTCAAACTACTGACCCTCCACTTGAAGACATGTGTCATTATCATCTGAAAAGTATTGGATCACACCTAAGGAAATTCCAATAATCCCGCATGTGTATTTTCCATGTCTTCTTTCATCTAGGTAAATATATCTTCGATAAAATCATTGTGGTTGAACAATATAACCATAATTTTGTTCATGTGCAACCATGAACTCATTTGTACCAAATTAATTTGTCTCCCAACAAGATCACTTTACATAATATAATCTATGCTTGATTTTACTATTAATGCTATTACCTTTTGTATAGGGGGAAAATGGATCCACACTCTATACAAAGGAGAGGAAGAATACCAAGATTTATCCTCCAATGAGACTCGATTAACACAAAGGTAAGAGTCAATTCATGATCTATACAAAGGAGATAAATGGAATCAGCTAACTTCTCCCTCACCTCTAGAAAGAGAGGGTTTGGGAAAGAGCAATTGAGAATATTTGAAAAGTAAATCTAGAACACTAATATTGAAATGAAGAAATAAAAAGTACTTACCTCTGAAAAAGAATCTACTGAAAACCTTGCCAAATGGTCTCAGAAACTATTGATTTTCCCACATATGAACAAAAACTGTGAGATCTACAAAACCCATAAATCTTTTTCTTTTCGGGTCTAGGTCGACCTTGACCCCAAAATGTCAACCTTGACCTACGTTGCTCCGACATAAATTATGTTCATGGATCTCAAAAGTTTTTTGAAAAGGGTATCTGAATCTTCTCTATAATTCACTATTCCATACCTGCACCTACGAGAAAAATGGTTTTGTTTGTTGGGGAGGGAGGGGTTTTCCTTGGTCAAACCCCAGTTTAGGAATTAACCTTGAAATTGAATTGAAATTGTAGTAATAAACAAAGTAAATGGAACAATTCACCTTGCTTATGTTGAAACCCTTGTGGAGGATTTGAATCCTTGAATCCATAAGTATGGATGCTCCAAATGAATGTAGAGTTTTAGGATGTCTCAAATCAATTTCCTTTAGAACTTCAACACGAAGCTTGAATGGATCTTGGAATAGGAAGAATCTTGAATGGATATGGATGGAGAAATCTTCAACAAGAGGGCTCCGTAGAGCTTGAATCCTTCAATGGCTACTAATGGATCTCCTTGATGAATTGAATCTTGAATTCTTGAACACTTGAATGCTTGAATGCTTGAAGATAGATGATTTCTTGAATTCTTCCTTTCTCTCTTGCTTCTTGATGATTGATGATCTTGTGTTGTGATGGATTGAAATGAGAGGAGAAGGCTTGCTTATATACTCATCTAGGGTACAAACTTCTAGAGAGGCCAACATAGGAGAATTAAATTCTCATTAAGCCTATACCATTAGAAGTGGATCTAAATTAAATATCATTTAAGAGTTTACCATTTTGAAGCCCAAAACAACCAACCCATAAGCGGAAAAATAAATCTTTCTGAAACCTGACATTCAAAATCCATCAGATTTTGAAATTTGGACCTCAAGTCAGGGTCAAGGTTGACCTTGACCCAAAAAGGTCAACCTTGACCCTGAAGTCAAGAATCTCAAAATTTTAGACCGGGATGCCAGAAATAGGCAGGAAAGAAGTGGAAAATGGGGTAGAACAGGGGAAAGAGCTAGATCCAATTCAAAGACCCATTCAAGGTGTTTAACATGACACCAAACCACTTATTCAAAGGACTAAACCAGTCCTAAATGGAAGATCTTCCATTTTTCAATGATACATTTAGCCCCCACTTTAGCAAGAGTATGGACTTGATGCAAACTCTTGGTAAAGGAGATCACAAAGAAAAAGAAAATCTTATTGAAATCAAATGGACAAAAAATCCTCAAGCCCCCAGATACTCAAGTCTTTTTCAAACCCAAGATTACAATAAGAGAGACATCACTAGATAAAAGAGAGAAAAGGGGAGAGAGGAGTGGCTAGCTCACCCAGTAAGATGTGTGTATCTCACCGTCAACCTCAAAAAGGATAGGATGGCCCACCAAGAAAGAACTTGATAGTCACCCCATAAATTTGTGTGCCTTTTGGCGGCTTTGTGCATGTATGCAATGCATCTTCTAACAAATTTTATGAAGTACCCATGGATCCATATCCTCATATCACCATAGAATACATTTGTAAAATAGGTATCTCTTCAGGATTTAGCAACTTATGTGTGTACACACAAAAGTAGTGCACTTCTATGAATCTTTACAATCAAGAACACTCAAGAATGAGGTTTCAAAAATATATCCATAGCTCTCTATGTCTGGAGTTACAAGATTTAAAATTGCTCTCAGCTAGAGCTATTAAGCTAATGACCTTGCTAGTCAACCACACAATGAGAGATTCAAGTGAAGACAAGGGAAAGAATGCCAATATCCCCAAGAATCAAATGAAATGCAATGCAAGCTAGATTAAGATGAATATGCAAGCTAAGCTATGGAAATGAAAGTACAATGCAACTAAACTATGAAAGGAAAGAACAAGTGTTACAAATCCTTCCTATTTAAACTATGTGAGATTAATCTATCGCATAAAGAAAGTCTATACTAAGGATGCCATGATCATGCAACTATGAAAACAAGCTAAATGAGATGCAACAACAATGTCTTCAAAGCTTGGATGCAAGAAATTCTTCAAAGAGCTCCAAATGACCTAGAAAACCTGTAGCATAACATTAGTATTCAAAAGATGGATGATATGCAAATGAGGAAGAGAGCTCTTCTTTTAAAGGAAATGAAAAGGAATGGACCATGGAGATTAAGAGGAAAAAGACTTAATCAATAGTGGAGCATCAAAAAGGGCCAATTCATGTGCACAAATATCCTCCAATAAGAAAATAAGAGTTGACTTTTGTGTCTATATAAGACAAAAAGTGCTTTTCTCTTGTTTATAAAATAAGAATAATGCTTTATTTGTGCAACCTAGGATAAGATGAAAAGTGGGGGATTTTTTATTTATTAAAAGAGGAGGAAATATTATTTTTAAATAAATAAAGACTTTAGGATAAAATGTTTAGCCCAAGGCAAATAATCTAAAATGATAAAAAGGATTTGATCAAGGAAATTGATATAATTGAAAAATGTTGATTTTTAAAAATATTGATTCAGGGATTTGATAAATTGCTAAATGGGGGCCCAAAGTCTAGGTGACCATTTTAGGGTGCATACATTTTCCCCTCTTTGACTAATGTGTGATCATTTTGGGAACACATGCAGTCAAAGAAGAATTGAAATGTGAGATCGATTTGGGATCACAAAACAACCCAGATGTGTGTTCATTTTGGGAACACATCAGGACAAAAATAAGCAAAAGCTGAAAGACAAGACCAACACCGTCGCTGCTAGGTGAAAATCAAGCCTTAGACAAAACTATCACCATCTCTGCTAGGCAATAATCAAGTCTGAAAAATAGGAGTTAAAAATCAAAAGACAAAATCACCACCATCGCTACTAGGTGATAATCAAGTCTCCAAATAAAAATCTCAAGCTGAGCTGAATGATAAAGCTAAATCAAATATTAAAGCTGATAGGTACTACCCCCTCGAAATCAAAATCAAAATCAGGGAGAGGAGAACAGGAAATTGATAAACTTGATCAAAGCACTAGAAATCATAATCGAAGAATAGGATAATAGGATAACCATCAAGCAATGAGGACATGCCCCAGGTTGAGTAGGTTTGACTGGGAAAGATATAGGATAAAAATTAAGTCAAACCTTAGAGAAATGAAGTGAGTGAAAATGAATGAGAGACTAGGAGTTTGAAAGAGATGGGGGTGAAGAAATGAAGATGCCCCAACAAAGATCGAAGGATTAGGCCTCAAATGGTCAGCCAACTGCGTAGATGAGGGTGAAAATTTTGAAATGTGATTTTGACTAACAAGATTAACTTATATTTTGATTTTGAGTTTGAAAATGGATCCAAGACATCAAAATTAGCTTGGGGTGCAATTTTCACGCAATTCTGAGGAGTTTTAAAAATTAGGTCAAAAAGTCAAAATGCTATATAAGGGGCAAAAGTGTCATTTTCAAAATCATTTGTCATTTAGCCATTTGAGAATTTTGAGAGCTTAGAGAGAGAAAATGGCCCAGCAAGCAATGATTTCCATCCATAGGCATCAGTTTGAGCATGGTCAGTTGCACAACCGGCCTCCACACTATGCTGCGCCGGTGAGAATTCAAAAAAACTTCACTTTTTTGAGTCATTAATGAGCATTTAAGATATTTAGCACATTTTTTTGAAGAATTTTTAAATTTTTAAATTTCAATTTTCAAGAACTAGTCGATATATCACGTGATACTTTAGAACTATCGCCTCCGTTAGAGAGAAATATCACGTAATACTTTGTGGGTCGCAAGTATATCACATGCGCGTAGACACCGGT
Source organism: Chamaecyparis obtusa (assembly GCA_027943335.1). Lineage (NCBI taxonomy): Eukaryota > Viridiplantae > Streptophyta > Pinopsida > Cupressales > Cupressaceae > Chamaecyparis > Chamaecyparis obtusa. The sequence continues at coordinate 490,587 of BSBK01001238.1, forward strand.
ATCGCATGATAACTAGTGAACTATCACACGATACCTGGTGAAGTATCATAGAATCAAAGGTATATTGCACCACTATAGGAAGAAGTGTTGCACGATATTTGTTCCAAAAGCAGTATCGCTCAAGTTAGAAATTTTATATTTTTAAGTATTTTTGAGCAAAAATGACATGGGTCTAGACAAGTTTACGTTGTATATATCTTGTACTAATTTTTAGACATTCATCATGATATGTGCTAACATCTGGCTTGATTCAAAGGCTTGTAGGAGCACTTTCTAGTGCTACTCATTAGAGCACCGAAGGTGGTGGGACTGAAGTGCGTCTGAGATCTTGATGATCTGGGTAAGGCTGACTTGAGGGTGATGGGATTTGGATATTTGGTGTGGTTCCCATATATCCGGGCTGATCATGGGTTGTTGACTACTCTTGTCAAGAGATGGCATAGTGAGCACAACACTTTCCACCTACCCACAGGAGAGGCGTCCATCACACTAGAGGACATTTATCGGATTCTCAAATATCATTTAAATATGATGTTTCATCATATGGAAACATCATATTTAAATTATTATATCTTAAAGCATGATTTTACTCACCAGCTCTCCATGACATGGTACTCATAGAATTCGGTAGACATCCTCTAGTGTGATGGATGCCTCTCCTGTCCTCTACATAATGAGATTAGTGTCAAGCCCTGGCATGTCTGAATATGTCCAAGCAAAATTGATTTCCTTCTTTTGTAAGAACTTTGTGCATACCTCTTGTTCTTGCACTGATAGAGATTGAGCTAGATGAATCACCTGTGGAGCCTCTTCTGTATTCAAATTTACTGGTTGCATAGGCTCAATAAGAACTGATGACCTATCTTGGAAATAACTTGGTAGGTTATTAAGTACCCCATCCTTAGGTGCCTCAAAGAGGTTTTCACCTTCGGATACATCCTTTCTTTTTACTTTTTTGGGTTCTGACACCGCCACATAGTGGTTTTCGCCATCAGAACCATTTCTCTTTTTTTTATTTTCTTTTATTTTCCGATTGAGGTACTTAATATCTGGCTCTGTCATACTTGTTGCAGGTTCACTGGTGGAAGAGACTACAGGTTCAAGAGCATTTAGGTTTGCTATTTCATAGTCATTGTGAAAAGTGAGGAGCTGAGGCTCTTGACAAAGTTGTGACCAATCAATCAAATGATGGTTTACAAGGGGTAGGTCAATGACTAGTTCAATATTATTGATATGAAATGCATTGTCTCTAGTGATTTCATAGTTAGGATCAGTCAAGTCTCCCTCTAAGATACCCAAATTAGGGCTTGTCTTACCAAACGAAGTGTCATCCACTAAGGCAATTCAAGGAGTCCAGTCCTCTAGTCCTACACTAGGTTCGGTTGTCACATCAGGTTGAGTACTATAGGTGTGGATGACATCCATGTCCAAATCAACTATTTCATCTGAGAGAGAGTCCCACTCAAACTCATGTGAATCTATTTCTGAATCTCTGTTGGGATGTTTACACCAAGAAGGCTTAGGATGCCTTGATGTAAAAGCTTTGAGATTATGAAGGGTATCACCTTCTCTAGTGTCTATATTTTCAACTGCTAAATCATCTGAATCTCCCCAAAGGAGATTGGTGGAAGGCACCCAATCATCAATCATGTCTTGCTAGTTTTGGAGATTAGGTTTATAATCTAAGTCACTGTCACTGTCACTATCTGTCATAGCTAGGATAGGGACACTTTTGTTCTTTCCATTATCAAACCCTGGGCCAACTGTTGACTTAGTCCTACAACCAAAAAGTGCATAGTTGAGTGGTCCAGCCTTGGCATCTAACCTGTGACTAAGAGGGCCATGACCTGGGTAGCCCATGTTGGTGACCAACATGTATCCTCTCCCATAAGTCTTAGGAGATGGAGAAATTTTTTCATTATGTAGGTACTTTTCTTCTCTATATATCCAATCTCTAATAGCCACCTCTTCTTTCTCACCCTGAATAGGTACTAAAGACTCTACAAAAGTATCAAATAGAGTCATGGCTGAAGACAAGAGATGCATCTCTTGTGACTGTTTACCATAGGACCTAGGTGAAATTGGAAATTTTGTAAAGGAGTCAATTTGATATCCTCCCATACCAAGATCTATGGACTTGAATTTATCCTTACATTGCTCAAGAGCTACCCCAAACTTGCCTGCTTCTCTATTTAAAGGAACATGGGCCCTTGCTGAAATGGTATTAATAGATAAGGTACTATCACCTGGTATGCATACTTCACCATTGTATGGAAACTTGACACATTGGTGATAGGTAGATGGTACTGCTTGCATGTCATGAATCCATGGTCTACCTAGTAGGATGTTGTATGCTAAAGGACCAGCATCAATGATTTGAAACAAAATGTCCTTTTCAACAAGACCAATTCTGACTGGAAGAACAACTAACCCCTTAGAACTTCTCTCAGCCTCATCATAGGCTTTGATAGTAATTTTCTTCCTGGTATCAATGGCATGCTTTGAGTAACCCAAGTTTTTCAAAAGACTTAAAGAACAAATATTGAGCCTAGCACCCCCATCTATCAACACATGCCTAACATGGGTTTTATGGATCATGACCTCAATGTGAAGGGAAAGATTGTGCAGATGGCTCAAGGCTTTCTCATCTTCTTCAAAAAATGTAAGGTAATGTGGGCTAGCAAGGTGGTTTACCATGTTTTGGAATTGGTCGACATCTATACTATTAGGGACACTAGCCACATGCAAAGCATCCTCAAGGACACACTTGTGTCTAGGAGACAATTCTAAGAGCTCAAAAATGGAAATCTTTGCTGGCGTTTACTGTAACTGATCAACAAGGTTGTAACTCATATCCGGACCAACTGCAAATTTGGGAGGAACACCTTTGGACACCGGTTACTTAGATTTTCTAGAATTAGGACCTCTAATGATAATAGGACCTTGGGACTGACCCCTAGTAATAGCATTGAGAGGTTGAGATGACCTTCAAGATTGAGGACCTCTAACCACAACAATGGGTCCTTCATCAAATATTGGAGGTGAGCTTACATCATAGTCATAGGGATCATTCCCTCTCATCATGTTGACATCATTGTCCACAACCTCAAGCATATTAATGACATTTTTTGTAGCTGTATAGGTATAATTGATTGCGGCCTTGGCATTCTTGTTTGTAGAAGTCTTCCCTTTCTCATACTTAGGCAAGGGCTCCTTAAAGGCCTTGTGGTCTGCATTTGTGGTCAACCCATCAACTTGTAATTTCCCATGCTCAATAAGGTCTTAAACAAGATGTTTCAGTTTAAAACAACCTTCAATGTCATGTCCAATCCCATTGTGGTATACATAGTAAGCTTTCTCATTCTACCAATAAGGTTTAGGATTTGGTATGCAAAACTTTGTAGGATCCTGAGGTTGTGCCAAATTATGAGCAATCAAGGTCTTAAAAATGTTTGCATAAGAGTCCCCAAGTTTAGTGAATTGCCTCTTTGCTGACTTAGATTTATCTTGATACTTGGGCTTGTGCTCTTGTTGATCTAAGGATGTTTGCAGCTTCATAGCTTGAACTGCGTTAGATAAATTAAGAACTCCTTGTTCCTTGGGTTGTGGAGAGTCAACAACTCCATCATTGACTACATGCTTATTTTTGTTCCAATATGAGTTCTTTTTATCCTTATTGTTGTTATTATTGTTTTGTCCATTGTTTTTGTTACTCTATTTGGCCAAAATAGCTTGTTCTTTTAGAACATCCTTGATGTGACATGCAGTTTCTACAATAGTGTCAAAAGAATTAAAGACCATTTTTCTAACTTCATATCTTAATTCTGGCACTGGATTGCTCACAATTATATCAATCCTTTCTTCCTGAGGGATGGTCCTAGAATATTTGGAACATAAGCGTCTCCATCTTTGTAAAAATGTCACAAAGTTTTCCCCTTGATTCTATTTTAATTTACACAAATCAAGCATGGTGACTGACCTTGATAAATTATATGCAAAATGTTGCACAAATTTTTGAACAAGTTCTTTGAATGTTTTAATAGGAGGGGTAAGGTTAGTAAACCACTCCATAGCTTGGCCTTTAAGGCTCCTTGGGAATAACCTCATAAGATAGGAGTCCTCATGATGAAATTCAAAGCTCATGATATAGAACTGTCGTACACGGTCATGGGGGTCACCACTACCATCATATTTGTCATATGTGGGGATTTCAACCTTTCTAGGAAAATCTATCATAACCACACTTTTGTCAATGGGATTGGGACATATGGAGTCCAAGTTAAAGGAAATCTTAGGAGCCATCATTTTCTCCATAGTCTTTTATATCTACTTAATCACCTCATTAGTTGAAGGGTTTTGCTTCTTAATCTTTTGGTCCACATCAAAGTTGTATGGGACTTTTGCACCCTTATTGATTAGACTTTCCAAGAACTAATCCTTATTTTTCTCCACATACTTCTCCACATATTTTTGGAAGGATGGTTCTTGTTGCATTGTCATGAAATCAATATTGTCAAAGTTGGCATTACTTCCTCCATGTTGAGAGCCATGATGAGCTTGTTGGGAGGGTTGTCTTGAATGTCTAGGAGATGATTGTCTCCTATAATGGTTATACTGAGAAGTCCTTCTTCCTCTAGGACTAGGTGATCTTGATGAGGTCCTTGACCTTCTTCTAGCTCTTGAACTTGGTGAGGGAGTAGATGGTGGAGAGTTGGTTCCACTGTTGGTACCCCTATTGTTGAATTGATCATGGAGTTGTTGTGCTAGAATCCTATCTTGTTCTTCTTGTGCGGCTCTTCTCCTTATGTCTAGCAAAGCTCGTTCCTCATCCTCCAATTGTTTGAACCTTTCTTCCTTAGCAGCTTGTTCATCCAAGAAGGCTTGTTTTTCTCTCTCAATGCACTTCAACCTCTCACTTGTGTATCGTGAGGTGTCTCTAAGTGGAGAAGGTTGTTTTGAATGTCTGGATACATTAGCTGCATTGATATGAGCATCACCAGATTCATTGTTTTGGTCTTCATGTTGTGACCGGGCATCTGAGTGAGCTTTTCTATGATGTTTCTCAGCTCATTGATGAGCATCTAGATACCTTGTGTTGATAGGAGGTGATCAAGGTGGACTATCAAAAGAAGACCCAGTAGACATCATGCCACCCCTATGTCGTTGGAACATGTCATTAAGAGTTTGATTCATTGCTTCTCTTTGTTGTCTAGTGAAGGTGTAACTCATATCCATATTTGATGAAAAAGGTGCTAAAGAGGAACTTAATTCATTGGGATTACTCTTTGGGTCAAAACAAACCTTAGACTCACTCTTAGGGGATTGATCGAAAATGGGTTCTTTTCCCTTTCGCTATTGGTGAGTCTTAACTAAGGGTAACTCATTAAAGACAACCGGGGGTCATTTTCCTTGATTCACTTGGTACCTTATTGTAACTGACATGAAAGAAAATGAGTCTTGATGATAAGGTGACCTCTCAAAGTGTCAACACCAAACTAAGATAATTAAAGTTCTCTAATGTCCAAAAAGAGATGGTAAGATAGAAATTACAAAAGGCATTACCAACACTGTCAAAGAGGTGCTTAAATCAAAGGATAAATATCCTTACACGTTTGAACCAAGAGGATGGACTTAGCCAAATTGTATAATTAAAATTGAATTTGAATGGAAATGGTTTGGACAAAAAGAGTACTAGAATTCTCCAAGAATGTTACTAACAACTCTAGAGATATACTTTCTCAATAGGAATAATCTTCTAACTTGACAATTCTTCCCAAGGTGACTTTGTAAATTGAATGACACTACCCCTCGAGGGCTAAAATAGAAATTCAAGGTAAAGACAGGCTTCCAACAACAAGATAAGTTACCTTCCTAAAGACTTGGCCAACTAAAAGTAACCGCGAAATGACTGAAGCCAGGTATACAGTAGAAAATTCTTGAGTGACACTTTCCAGGCTAACCAAGTGATACTTCTCACTGAGGTGATATTTCACCTTTCACCAGGTGATAGACCTCACATTAACTAGGTGATAGACTCCAGGCAAGTCGAGCGATAATCCAAAAGAAATGAACTATCGCGCGATATTTCTTCTTAAAGAAGGCGATACTGTTGCTAGTTTGCATGACACTTGACTAGAATTGTGTGAAATGTGCATTTTCAGGTTTGTTTGATCAAAAAATTTAGTCAGAGGGTTGATGTTTTTTATCTCAATCACAATATTAGCAGAAATTCGACAGGTTTGCAAATAGTAAGGGATCAAACATGTCTTAAAAAACTTGAAACAAGTGCAAAAGCAACCTTGCCAAGACAAACACTTGTGATATCAAAATAGAAAACCTTATGAATACTACTGATTGTTTGAATGTTCAAAAATGTTAACACTAGTATCACACATTTGAAGACTCTTCAAGCAATATATATCCTAGAAAGTCAAGGCTCAATACTTAACAACTTGGCCCACACTTGATGCTCCCTTGCCTCACACAAAGTGGTTGCCCACAATAGGTATTGGCTTTGTCATTGAAGTGCCAAAGACACAACCAAAGGAACACATATGGTGAGTAATCTTGGGGTGATCCGGGTTATTTCACTTAGATCAATTCTTGCACCAAGAAGCTAAGTGGAAAAAATAATGTGGCCTCTATCTATGGTTCTTAGTAAGGGATTCCATTTGTAGTACCCCTCTTGCTCCTCATAAAGGACTAGGACCTCGCAGCCTCAAGAGTACCTTAAGCATTCTTGCTCAATACTTTCCTCATGGTCACAATCCCACAAGTACTCACATCAAGCAAAGACAAGCACTATGTCTACCAAGGTTTTGTGTCCTCGATAGCCTTGAGTTTATAGTGGGTCAGAATAGCTGGCAATAAGCTTGTCCCCACTAGGGTCGTTCCTCTTGATTGCTCAAGAGTAGGCCCGCTAAAGGATTCTAGCAATCTAAACAAAAATTGGATCAACTTATGAGGTTCAAAGATTTTGTTTCACCACAAGGGTGAAGAACATATTCCTTTATCTCAAAGCTTTCTCCCAAACACACCAAGAAAAGTTCAATTACCCTCTTGCTTTCAAAATCCAAAGATGGGTCAAGATTTTTTGGTTCACCACAAAGGTGAAGAGCATACTTTTCCTACCACCCAAGAATTCCTACAACAAGATATTAAGTGCCTATGAAATGAAACAACTAGTATATGTTGTACTCAATAAAGAAAGCAATTAAACAAGAACTTGATTTGGGTTTTTATGCTTAGGGAAGCCCTACAAAAATCGTTAGTAGCCCTTGTGCATTTGAAGCTTTGACATGCATTCTTTTAGCAAAATATTTCAAGCAAATGCACCTACAACCACAACTTGTTAGGCCAACAAGGTTAGAACAATCCAAAATTCAATTAGCTCCAAGCAATCCACTATCAAAAGTATTTAAAGCACTAAAGGTGGAACACTTAACTCTTCAAATAAATGTGAAGTGAATCCAAAAAGTGGAACATTTAACTCTTCACACAAACTCAAAGCAAGTCAACACCTTAGAAAACTAATGAGATCAAGAAAGCATAAAAGGGAGAACTTTGTGGAACACTTAACGCTCTTTTCAAGTAGACCCCTCCCCTATGTATGAATGCTGACCTTGCATCCAAAGGTGAAAATGAGGGGTGATTAGAAATAAGTGAGTCCAACAACCCAGTGTAGCTAACAAGATCAAGAAAAAGTACTCTTCAAGTGAGTGTGAAGTGAGTCCACAAGGTGGAACATTTAACTCCTCACACAAACTCAAGGTGAGTCCACACCTTAGAAAACTAATGAGCTCAAGAAAGCATAAAAAGGGGGAAACTTTGTGGAACACTTAACGCTCTTTTCAAGTAGACCCCTCCCCTATGTATGAATGTTGACCTTGCATCCAAAGGGCGGAAATGAGGGGTGATTAGACATAAGCGAGGCCAACAACCAAATTTAGCTAACAAGATCAATCAAAAGTACTCTAAAGTTGCTTATCAATACTACTCACAAATGAAAAAGGGGTTGAATCAATAGAATATTTAACTTTCCAAGAAAACATAGAGTGAGTCCACAAAGTGGTGCATTTTACTCCCTATGTAAACAAGGAATGAATCCATGCCCCCAATCACTCAATGAGATATTTGATATTGGAAATCAAGAAGCATTCTTTTACACAAACTTGTAAAAAACAAATCTATGTTCTTTCATTCACCATTAAGAGCATAAAAGAGAAGTGCCTATGAAAGCAAGTAAACATTCAAGCCAAACACATGAGAGGTTCTTTTTAGATCCAAAATCTAAATGAAGGGGCAAGAAACTAATTACAATTATGCAAATTAATTCTATCTAAGTGCAGGAAATAGAAACAAAAAGCTAACTAAATCAAGATTCAGCCAAAAAAACCTCAAAAAGGCAAACTACCGGGTACAGAAATAGACTGCAGACACTAGAATTATCATGTGACACTTCTTAGTGTACTGGAGTGATAATATTAGTTTGAGCGATACTCTACTCTATACCCAGGTGATACTTCATCCGAGACCAGGTGACAGTTCTTGAAACATGCGGGCGATACTTCCGATAGGCGAAGTATCACTCGTGTATATAGAGAACTGTCACACAATATTCCTAGAACTATCATGCGATACACTAAGATAGAAAACCCAGAGACTGCGAATAATGTCCAAAAATCACCAAAAATATGATGGAAATGCAAAATTTAAAGGACAAAGGTAATCTACTCTGCCCCACGGTGGGCGCCAGAAATGTACACACCAAAGTAGTGCACTTCTATGAATCCTTACAATCAAGAACACTCAAGAATGAGGTCTCAAAAATTGATCCATAGCTCTTTATGTATGGAGCTGCAAGATTTAAAATTTTTCTCAGCTAGAGCTATTAAGCTAATGACCTTGCTAGTCAACCACACAATGAGAGATTCAAGTGAAGACAAGGGCAAAAATTCCAATATCTCCAAGAATCAAATGAAATGCAATGCAAGCTAGATTAAGATGAATATGCAAGCTAAGCTATGAAAATGAAAGTACAATGCAACTAAACTATGAAAGGAAAGAACAAGTGTTACAAATCCTTCCTATTTAAACTATGTGAGATTAATCTATTGCATAAAGAAAGTCTATACTAAGGATGCCATGATTATGCAACTATGAAAGCAAGCTAAATGAGATGCAACAACAATGTCTTCAAAGCTTGGATGCAAGAAATTCTTCAAAGAGCTCCAAATGACCTAGAAAACCTGTAGCATAACATTAGTATTCAAAAGATGGATGATATGCAAATGAGGAAGAGAGCTCTTCTTTTATAGGAAATGAAAAGGAATGGACCATGGAGATTAAGAGGCAAAAGACTTAATCAATAGTGGAGCATCAAAGAGGGGCAATCCATGTGCACAAATATCCTCCAATAAGAAAATAAGAGTTGACTTTTGTGTCCATATAAGACAAAAAGTGTTTTTCTCCTTTTTATAAAATAAGAATAATGCTTTATTTGTGCAACCTAGGATAGGATGAAAATTGGGGGCTTTTTTATTTATTAAAAGGGGAGGAAATATTCCTTTTAAATAAATAGATACTTTAGGATAAAATGTTTAGCCCAAGGCAAATAATCTAAAATGATAAAAAAGATTTGATCAAGGAAATTGATATAATTGAAAAATGTTGATTTTTGAAAATATTGATTCAGGGATTTGATAAATTGCTAAGTGGGGGCCCAAAGTCTAGGCTACCATTTTAGGGTGCATACAATGTGTGTTACCTTTTGAGGATTTAGCATGCTACAAAACAAAAGGTTAGAACAAAAATGCATAATATAGAACGAGGGAGGTCGTATATATTCCCCTCTCCGTAAGATGACAAAATAGATACTATTTTGACATGTTAAGAAAAGAAAAGAACAAGGATAAAACCTTCTTCAACATCAAGAAAATATCCATAGACAATAACCAGTCCAAGCCAAGAAGGTCATAGCTCCTATGAGGCCATGGAAGGGATGAATACAAAGAGATATCATGCAAGAAGGGAAAAAGTAACCCTTGTGAGGGATAGCACACTATTTAGTTTCCAAGATGAGAGATTCTATCAACCATGGAAACCCAATGTCAAAGAATGAAATAGTTTATGATCAAGGACATAGATCCTCAATGCAAATCAAAATTTTCATGTATGATTGGATATCACATAATAGATAGATACTGCTTAACCAAGGGAAAAGTGGATCCCAGAAAGACAAAAAAGAAGGAGATGGCATCCTTGCCCCCCAAGCATAGGAACTAGGATGGAATGGGACCTATTATATCACTCACAACACTATAGAACACAATGAGCCCCCAAGGATTAGGCTAACATTATTTACATAATGCGGAGCTCCATAATAGGAACATAAATTTTTTATTTAGAGAAAATGGGATTGAAATACAACTCATTGCCACATGATATATAAATAACCTTACTATCAATGAGCTGCCTAATCTTAAAATGTAAAGCTTAACATTCATTAGTAGAGTGATCATGAAATCTATGATACAAACAAAAAGGAAGAGTCTTCAAGCATGGACTACATTCCTTTTTGTGTTTAGGTCTAGTAATAATCTTAGCATGAAGGAGTTTAGTATATATAAATTCTTGGTCAAATTCCTTCATAGGTTCATCATGTTTTAAAGTGTTATTTGGGATGTTGTTAACATTGATTTGTTGTTGAGGATTAAATCCCAATCCATAAGAATGCTCATGGAACTTCAGTAGTTACTATATCATCATTAGTAGGTTTGACAGATTCATTTTGTGTAGAAGAAGTGATAAATTTATTACAAAGGGCATTAGTAGTAGAAGCAAAAGCTCTTTGTTCAAACTCTCTTTGTTGCTTCATAAAATCAAGATCAAAAACCTTATACTCTCCAATAAAGGTAGCATTAAAATCCAAGGTTCCCGAATCATCGCCAAGAAGAGTATTAGAGGAAGAAGGATTTCTATTAGGAATAGGAGTAGTGTGGGTTTGAATATTCAAACAAGGATTTGGCGCATCATCTGCATGAAGTGTATACATCATTTTTTTGTGAATAAACTTGACTTTACGGTGAAGGGTGGAAGGAATAACATGAATCTCATGCAACCAAGGTCTACCAAAAAGGAGGTTATAATTAAGAGGTCTAGACATAACATGAATAGGAGTATTGAGAATAACTGGACCAACTTTGATAGGTAAGGCAATGATGCCCAAAGTGTTCTTATCAATGTTATCAAAGCCACATATAGGAACATTCTCAGGTTGAATAGTTGAAAGATCAGCTTCAATCACTTTGATCATGTCCATGCTACAAATATTAAGCCCAGATCCATTATCAATCAAGGTCCTATGAATGATACTCTTATTAATAGTAACAACAACCATAAGAGCATCATATTGATTGTGAACTTCTTTAAAAGGTAAATCCTTTTGAGTAAATACAATGTCGGGAGGACCTAGAGTAGCATGCATGCACTGCAAGAAGGTATTGATGTTCTCTTGATTAGGAGGTGGACTGGGAAGAGTTTTTAGATCTTTTTGCAAGGCTTCATGATAGGTAGGTGAAGTTTGAAGAAGCTCCCATAAAGAAATCTTGGCAGGTGTATTACGCAATTGTTTTATCAAATCATACTCCTTTCTAGGAAGACGGGGTGGAGGAGGAAGAATGGGTTGAGAAGGTGGTAAAGAAGTAGAAACCACCGGATTAGGTTAAGGGTTATTCCTTGTATGATAGGTGTGAGATATTGAATCTTGATCATTGAAAGACTCTAAAGACTCCATAGGTTTACCTTTGATAGTGATGCAAGGACAACCTTTGATAGTCAACAAAGGTTTTGGATAAACCATGTTAGCTGTCTCAACACTACAAATAGATTCACAAGAAGGAAGCAAAGAAGACATCCTAGGAGGAGATGAGGTAGGATCTTGATTCTCCATAATATCATCACTAAGAGGGAGAGCATTAATGGAATTCATATCATTCTCCGCTAATGCCTCATCAGTAGAAGGAATCCCAAATGGAGGTAAAGCATCTATAATGTCATCTTCTTTTGCTAAAATATCTGCACAAGGGGAGTGTGTTTTGGAAAAAGAGTCACCATCATATATGAATATGTCATCCATTAATAATTCACTCTCTTGTATCAAAGCTTCTGCATGAGGAGGGGATAAATCAATGTCTTTATCTAATGGTTCATCCCAAAAAGTAGAATCATCTACAATGGTTTCATGAGAAAGAGAGTAATCAACATCCAAATCCAAAGGTTCATCCCAAATAGGAGGATTATCATCCCTATCATTAAAGCACATTGTAGGAGCACCATAAATCACTAAAGCTTGATCCCTAAAGGGGAAAGAAGGTAAATTATATTCTAAAGTAGGCTTATAGAAAAGACATATATTAGGAGAAGAATTAACATCAATCCCCCATCTCCATAAAGAGAAATATGATGGAGAGATAGATTAAAATCACTTTCTTGCTCTAATATATCCTTACAAGGTAATACAAGAGAGGACAAAGAAGCATCACATGCACTAAATAAAGTCTTTCTAGGTGCATCAATGTTGCAAATAGTGGAACATGAAGGTAACCATGCACACACCCTATGGTAAAGGTCAATTGAAGAGGTTGTGGAGGAGGGTAAAATAGGAATAGGATCAATGGAGATCTCATTCGAACAATTTTCATCCTCACTTCCATGTACCTCTTTACGTGATCTATCCTCTTTTTCAATAAGCCTCATCAAAGTATTCAAAACAAAAATCATACATCTTGAACACAAAGTAATAGTACAAGCATGAAAAATGTTTTTGTATTTTTAAAGAAATTTTGTGATTTTGTGATTTTTATTTTTTGAAATGCAAGAGCATAAAATAAATATACTTTTATATGTATGTAAGATCTAACATAAAATGAAAATCTAACACCAAAAAGAAAGAGTTGTCATAAACGGGTTCACCAATTTTGTATAGGGGGGAAATGGATCCACACTCTATACAAAGGAGAGGAAGAATACCAAGATTTATCCTCTATTGAGACCCGATTAACACAAAGGTAAGTGTCAATTCATGATCTATACAAAGGAGATAAATGGCTTAGGTTAACTTCTCCCTCACCTCTAGAAAGAGAGGGTTTGGGAAAGAGCAATCGAGAATATTTGAAAAGTAAATCTAGAAGACTAATATTGAAATGAAGAAATAAAAAGTACTTACCTCCAAAAAGAATCTGCTTAAAACCTTGTCAAAAGGTCTCAGAAACTGTTGATTTCTGCACTCCTAAAACTGAAACTATGAGAGATCTACAAAAACTAGAAATCTCTTTCTTTTCGGGTCCAGGTCGACCTTGACCTACGTTGCTCCAACAGAAATTCTATTCACAGATCCCAAGATTTTGTCAAAAAGGGTATCCGAATCTGCTCTGTAATTCATTGTTCTGCACCTACACCTATGAGAAAAATGGTTTTGTTTGTTGGGGGGGAGGGGTTTTCCTTGGTCAAACCCTAATTTAGGAATTAACCTTGAAATTAAATTGAAATTGTAGTAATAAATAAAGTAAATGGAACAGTTCACCTTGCTTATGTTGAAACCCTTGTGGAGGATTCGAATCCTTGAATCCACAAGTATGGATGCTCCAAATGAATGTAGAATTGTAGGATGTCTCAAATCAATTGCCTTTAGAACTTCAACACCAATCTTGAATGGATCTTGGAATAGGAAGAAGCTTGAATGGATATGGATGGAGAAATATTCAACAAGAGGGCTCCATAGAGCTTGAATACTTCAATGGCTACTAATGGATCTCCTTGATGAATTGAATCTTGAATGCTTGAAGATAGATGATTTCTTGAATGCTTCCTTTCTTGCTTTCTTCTTGATGATTGATGATCTTTTGTTGTGATGGATTGAAATGAGAGAAGGATTCCTTATATACTAGTCTAAGGCACAAACTTCTAGAGAGGCCAACATAGGAGAATTAAATTACCATTAAGCCTATACCCTTAGAAGTGGACTTAAATTAAATATCATTTAAGAGTTTACCATTTCGAAGCCGAAAACAACCAACCCGAAAGTGGGAAAATAAATCTTTCTAAAACCTAACATCCAAAATCCTTCAGATTTTGAAATTTGGACCCTCAGTCAAGGTTGAGGTCGACCTTGACCCAAAAAGGTCAACCTTGACCCTGAAGTCAAGAATCTCATAATTTTAGATCATGATGCCAGAAATAGGCAGGAAAGAAGTGGAAAATGGGGCAGAATAGGGGAAAAAGCCAGATCCAAGTCAAAGACACATTCAAGGCATTTAACATGACCCCAATCCACTTACTCGGAGGGCTAAACTAGTCCTAAATGGAAGTGGTTCTATTTTTCGATGATACACCTTTACATTTTCTTTGGTTTCAAAAGAAAAAAATATCTTGGCCATTTTGTGTAACTTGGGTCCACAATGGATCCATAAATATCAACTGAATCACATGCAGAGAGCACTAACTCAAATCCTATGGCTCATAAAATTTTACTATGATTTTATAATATGGAAAGGATTTGATGTTTTCTTCACCCAGTAACTGTAGCCTCCTCCTATTATTAGAGATGATCAGGGATACATAATTTAACTGTTGCTAAAGCATTCCTAACAACTACCAATGTTGAATTAAAATCCTAGATAGTTCTGAACTTCATTCCATGTCTTTGTCAATGGGACTTTGAAATAATAGTATTAACAACTTTTCCATTCATCATAATATCTTTTCTTTCTTTGATACAAATCGATAAAGATTGATTTGAATCCTCCACCATATTATCACCTATATATATTATGAGGTCTTATTATAAACACATAGTGAAATAATTGTAGGTTTGAATGATGATTGTATTCTATTTTATTTCCCTTTATCATTGGGTGAGTTATGAAATGTAATCCCTCCATTGGCATTGAGGAAATCTTGAACTTTTGTACCAAATTTTATTTAAGTTCTATAAGTACAAACCAGGGATAACTTTAAGAAATTGCCTTTTAAGAAAAAATGTAAAATCCTAGCGAATCGTACATTATTTTAGGGGGGAATTTGTTTTAATGCAGGTGATTTTTTTTTTTCAAATCCATGATTTTTCATAGTTTTTATTGGCGATTTTTTCCCCGCCGAATGAAAATTTCATAAATTGCTAGCGAATAATTTTCTTTTGAAGTAAAAAATTATAATATATGAGGCGAATAATTTTCTTTGCAAGTAAAAAATAATAATATATGAGGCAAATGATTTTCTTTTGAAGGGTACAAAAAATATTTGTATTGGTGAATTTTATGTACCGTTTGAAAATTTATTTATTTTATTGGCTAATCATTCGTTAATTATGGCAAAAAAATATATTTTGTTATAATACCTTAGACTAACATACCTAACATACATACATTATTTTATAATGTTAAATATATTATTTGAGACTGTCCAATGATCCAAGATCAATGGCTGAAGTTTAATTTTAGCGCCAATTTCTTGAAGGAAACATAGTTGTGGAGGAAGTCACTGGAATGTTGACACATATCAAATAAGGGTTACTTGTCTGCAGACTACAGTGTACACATGTTGGTATTGATATTCACGGTTCTATTACTATAGTGCAACTTGTAACCTCTTAACTCGATAAGTAATAAATGCCTTGTCAGTGACAAGCGACATTCTTTAACTTGTCACGGAGAGTAGACATGCACTACTTCCAAATTCGTATAGACGCTATAACTGATATCTGACATCTTTTGCATTTATGGGAAAGATTTACTACCAAATATGAAAGATTAAGTCCAAAATTTTAATTTCTCACATGCATGCATTTAGGGGAAAGATTTACATGAAAGATTTAGAGGCATGTTAAGGACAATGGATTTAATACCATTAAAGAAAGAATAATTTATTGCTAAGTAATGATCAAGAATTCAAGGGCTATTTATAGATGATCTAGCTTCTTTATTCATTGATTCATCTTTGGCCTTTGCTAGACAATTTGTTTGTTTAGGGTCTGCAGTCTACACTATGCAAATAATTTGTTTTTAAGTTTTTTGAAGTTTTACTGTTTCAGATGGACACTCCAATTAGGCTTATATGCACATCTGAGGAGGCCGAGAAGGCCTTTTTGGGTTCCTTTACTGATGAAACCTTAGAATCTATTTGTAAGGAGGGTGGGCCTTTCGTTATAGAGGCTGTGAAAATGGTGCTAGGTTGAGAGTTTCTAAACAATGAAGATAGGCACCGGGTCAACATGGACATTATGTCCCATTTTTGGCATCTCTTCTCGACCTTAGAGGAGAGAAGGTGGACATGTTAATGTTATAGAGGAGGGTTTTTAAAGAAGAATACCTGGGGGAAAACGTTAATGTTGTCATGTTCACAAAAATAGGGGTGGGGATCCCTTGGGCAAGTGAAATACCCAAGCTTCTCCTCCTAGGCCAGAATGTGGTCATGCAACCTTTTCTTTTGGGCCTCAATGTTGGGCAGTATAAGCGCCATAGGAAATGGGCCCTGATTGCTAGGGATTTTCTCTAAAAGTGGTTTATGCTTGACGAAGAGGAGGCTGAGGTGGGGCAATTCGAGTGGCTCGATGAATTCTCACAGATAATCATCTCTCGTGAATTCTACTTAGATGGAACTGAAGGGCAAAATCAGTAGTGGACTACTACTGGTTTTTTTATAAAAACATACCTCATAGTCATTTATGGGTTTTTTTTTGTTTATAGTAGGTTTCTTTTTGTAGTACTGTACTCAAAGTGGACACTGGACTACTAGTCTACTAGTGTTTTTTTTTTTATAAAAACATACCTCATTTTTAGGTTTTTTTTGTTTATAGTAGGTTTCTCTTTGTTCTAGAAGTGGAACTGGACAATGTTTATGTAATTATAATTTTATGAAAAGAAAACAATGAAAATTTTGCAAGCTTTAGCTCATTTCAATTATAAAAAAAATGGTTCTTAGACTTCTCTGTCACTGTGATTGCAATATTTTAATTAGTAGCTTTATGATTTATCTGCGTATTAGATATGTATGATGTATCACAGTTACACAATGTAGACAGTTGTAGTTAATAAAAGAAATGTCTTATAGTTATCACTGAGTAGTAACATTAAGTTTGGGTAATGTTACCTATCAAAATTCACACGCTCGTACATTTAATATGAAAGATTTATAGAATTTTGAAGGACAAATGAATTAATAAGGTTAGAGAAAGAATTTATGGTATTCTAATTATAATGTATGAGAATTATATGTGAATCTATGATTATAATTATCAACGTTAAAGTTATAATCAATAAAAAATATCATTTTAACTTTAAGAATACTATATAATCAATTTGACAGACAAATGAATTAATAAGGTTAGATAAAGAATTTATTATTTTCTAATTATAAGGTATGATAATTATATGTGATTATAATTATCAATGTTAAAGTTATAATCAATAAAAAATATCATTTTAACATTAAGTATACTATATAATCAATAAAAAATATTACTTTAACTCATGTTTGGGAGACCTAGGGAGTCAACAACCACAAAAATCTCATTATCTCTAAACACTAACCTTAACTCCGGCCTCTGAAATTTATTAGAATTTAATATTATTAAAAAAATAGTGCATTTTGAATTTGATTGGCTAAAATTGTTACTATTCAATTAAATAACTTTAGATGTTATTAACTTGTTATCCATTATTAATTAATTTATTTATAAAGGAAAAAATAACAATATAACATTTAAAAATGTTCGTTGCAAATAACTACCATTGGATGAGCATAGATCGACAATGTATGATGGACTTCGGGATGAAAGGGAAAAGCAACCCCATCTTTTGAAATCCGGTCCATAATCATGACACATGTCACTAAACACGTAACACATTCCACTCACAGTCTCGCATGGTCCTACCAACAATGCCATTTGATGATGATGTGACACGTCTGACTCATAGTCGTGAGGTGAGTCAGCCGTTAGGTGAGTGGTGACTAGGTGAGTTAATGGGACCCACGGGGGCCCGGGGCCACCACAGGCACACAACACCATTATAACCACTGGATTATTGTAGATCAATGACCGAAGTTGTATTTTGGGATGAAAGGTAAAAGAAACCCCATCTTTTCAAACCTGTTCCGGAATCATGACACGTGTCACTAAACATGTAAGATGTTCCACTCGTAGTCTCACATGGTCTTACCAACAATGCCATTTGATGATGACATGACACATCTGACTTGTAGTCATGACGTGAGTCAGCCATCAGTTGAGTGGTGACTAGGTGAGTTAACGGGACCCATGGGGCCCAGAGCCACCATAGGCACACAATGCCATTATGACCATTGGATTATTGTAGATCAACAACCGAAGTTGTATTTCGGGATGAAAGGGAAAAGCAACCCCATCTTTTAAAACCCATTCCAGAATCGTGACACGTGTCACTAAACACATAAGACGTTCCACTCACAATCTTGCATGGTCCTACCAAAAATGTCATTTGATGATGATGTGTGATGCATGAGCATCTTGGGTGTAAGAACAATCTTGCATCACCCAAAAATATTTCTAGTTTTGTTTTCAATAATGGCTATCTTGTGCAGAGCTGCTATTTGTGGAAACTTCCTATTTTTAGTAAGTTGGCCATCCCATCTTGGAATGTTCTGATTTCTTCCCTGGAGGTTCATTTTGGTCATATCAGCCTGCCAGTAAAGTTTCATTGACAGATCAAGTCTAGTTTTGAAGATATTATAGATTTTTGGTATTGGCAATAGGGTACATAAACTTTGAACTTAGTTTTGAAGGCTTTAGAGGCCTCGGATGAGGTTGAATTTTTGGTTGAATGAAGCTTGCTTGATTCAAGCATTGTAGAGCTCCTCGTGCCCTTTTTAAATTGGGGTCATAATAGTCAATCGGGTGAACTGGCGATGACTTATGGTCTTCGGAAGTTGGATCACCTAAAATGGCAGAAAATGATTTTCCTTCAAAATTTTTGTTTGGGTTTCAAAAGTTATTTTGAGCTGACTTTGATGTAATAAATTGTAAAATAAAATAATTCTAAGTTTGGTCGGCCTTGTTGGCTAAAAATTCTACAACCTTCCCAGGTGGTGGAAAATTGCCTATATAAGGAAGGCTATAGTGTTGTCTTAGGCAGTTTTGGGGATAGTTCGAGGTAGTAGATTTGGGTATTGATTCGAGGCTTTGTCCTATAGAATATTGTAAGGGAATGCCCATGTGGCTTTGCATATTATAATTTTGAAAGTTTGTAATTCCACATTTGTGGAGATCATAAGAAGCCAATTTTCTATTCTTGCATATTTTTGTTGTTTCTCTATTTCTATTATGTGTTTGTTGTATTAAGGGGAGCACCCTTCATCAAGTGGTATCAGAGTAGGAGTTCCTAAGTGTGTAAATAGATCGCTGATTGTGAGGCAGTTTGCACCAGGACAGTGGGTTAGGGTTTCTATGTAAATAGATCACTGACTATGAGGAAATTTGCACCAAGACTGTGGTTAGGGTTTCAGCGAGAAGCATGAAAATGCCTCCATGAAGGGAACATGATGGAAGGGCTAGTGTTGTAACACCTGATGTTAGAGTGCTCCAGAGACAAGTGCGAGCATTGCAAGAAGAGATTCGCAGAGGAATGAATCTTAGTGTCAAAGATGAAAGTGAGGATGAAGCTGAAGAAGAAGATCAAGAAGGAGAAGTCGAAGTTGTGAACCAGGAGGAAGAAAGACTTTTCCAAGCCATTTCCAAGATTGGGAAAAGACCTCTAAGATTGAGGTTCTTACATTTTTAGGAAATATTAACCCAAAATAATTGATCGATTGGATCAATGAATGTGAAGAATATTTTGAGTATGAAGATATCGAGGATCTTGATTGCGTCAAATTCATGAAGGTCAGACTGAAAGGTCATGTGAAGATTTGGTGGCAAGAGATTCAATTGGAGTGAAATCGAAGAGGAAAGGATAAAATCACAAGATGGGATCACATGGTGGATAAATTGAAGTGACAGTTCATTCTTGTTGATTATGAGCTTGACCTACTGAGGAAAATGAAAAGTTTGAAGCAAGCAGGAAGATCTATTCAGGAGTATACAGAGGAGTTCTATCGAATTCTCATTAGAACAGGCCATGCAGAAGCTGATAAGGAGAAAGTTGCCCGTTACCTTAATGGGTTGAGGCCAAGCATTCAGGAAGAGTTGAATCTAGTTCGAATGAATAGTATTGAAGAGGCATACTAGTTTTCCCTAAAAGTAGAGGAAAAGCTAAAGAAGAATTTTGAAAGAAAACAAAGCGAAAGAGGTCATGATGGAAGATCTGGTGGATGGTCATATGGAGATCGAAATGAAGATCTGAAAAAGTAGGAGGAGGCTAATAACAGTCAAAATTAGAGAGGAGATGATTTCAATCATTTCCAGGATCAGAATAGTAGAGATTAGAGAGGAAGAGGA
Source organism: Chamaecyparis obtusa (assembly GCA_027943335.1). Lineage (NCBI taxonomy): Eukaryota > Viridiplantae > Streptophyta > Pinopsida > Cupressales > Cupressaceae > Chamaecyparis > Chamaecyparis obtusa. Next base: position 511,054 of record BSBK01001238.1, read on the forward strand.
AGAGGACAAGGTTCAGGAAGAGGAGGCTTCCGTGGAACATGTTTTCATTGTGGAGAAGAAGGTCATAGGGCATTTGAATGTCCTCAATGCCAAGGAGGGATGGATAGGAGGAATGAAGGCCAGGCTAGAGTTGCACATGTAGATGAATATGCCAGATCATCACATTCTAAAGATGTTGAAAGAGGAGAAACGCTGATCAATGGAAGAGTCCTACTGAGTGGTGAGAATGAACCTGAGCAAAGGAGGAGCTTGTTTCACACTAGGTGCAAGTGTGAGGGTAAGTGTTGTGATGTGATTATTGATAGTAGCAATACTAATAATTTGGTGTTAGAAGAGATGGTGACAAAGTTGAAGCTCAAGAGGCAGAAACATCCACATCCATATCGGGTTGCCTGGGTGTAGGATGACCACAAGGTCATGGTCAATGAACAGTGCCTAGTAGAGTTCAAGATTGGTAGGTACCATGATGAGGTACTATGTGATATCATATCTATGGATGCATGTCATATGTTGTTGTGTAGACCTTGGTAGTTTGATAGATGTGTTGTACGTGATGGTTGTGCGAATAACTATTCCCTAACAAAGGATGGAGTGCAACATAAGCTAAAACCATTGAAGGAAATAGAAGAAAAGGTATGTGGTAATGAAAGAATAACTTTTGTTGATAGAGGAAATTTCTTAGATGGTATGTGACATGAGCATATGTGTTTTACCTTAATTCCAAAGGCTAGGAAAGAAGAAGTAGAAGATGTACCTGTAGAAGTTGTAGAATTATTAAATGAGTTTTAAGATATTGTATCTAATAATGTACCTGATGGATTACCACCGGTAAGGAATATCAGTCATTAGATGGACCTGATTCCAGGAGCCAGTTTGCCAAATAAGGCAGTACACAGAATGATAGTAGTAGAAAGTGAAGAGTTGAATATAGATTTGAAGTTTAGTTCATCACATCATCCACAGATTGTATATGGAAGTAGTCCCAGAAATGCATCTGAGTTGAGAAAGATAGATAAACAAGAAATAAATAGTGCTGAAGCTGAGGATTTTGCAGAACATTTGAAGAACATCCATGAGGGGGTGAGGAAGCATATTACCAAGATGAATGCCCAATATAAGGCTAAAGCAGAGGAGAAAAGGAGGCATAAGGAATTTCAGGTTGGAGATGAAGTCATGGTTCATTTGCGAAAGGAGCAATTTCTAGTTGGTACATATAACAAATTGAAAATGAAGAAGTTTGGGCCATGTAAGATACTGAAGAAGCATGATTCAAGAGCTGCACATGAGTTTGAGTTACCTACTGAGCGGAATATTTCACCGGTATTTAACATTTTAGATTTGATAGAGTATCATGAAGGAGGTGTTGAAGATGATGTTACAGCAGCACAATGGAGTATTCCAACAACTAGTTTAGATACCAAAGAGATTGAGGATATACTGGATAGTCGTGTTGGTAGAAGCACAAGGAATGGGACATGTGAAAAATATTTGGTCAAATGGAAATGATGACTTGTTGAAGATTCATCATGGCTGACAAAGGAGGAGGTTAACCGTCTTGGTTTTCCTCTGCACACCTGAGTCATGACAGGGTCACTTCTCAAATTACCCTAGGTGTCTGATGTAGGAGCATCCTGGGTGTAAGACCAATCTTGCATCACCCAAAAATATTTTTGGTTTTGTTTTCAATAAGAGTTGTCTTGTGCAGAGCTGCTATTTGTGGAAACTTGCTATTTTTAGTAAGTTGGTCATCCAATCTTAGAATGTTCTGATTTCTTCCTTGGAGGTTCATTTTGGTCATATCAGCTTGCCAGTAAAGTTTCATTGACAGATCAAGTCTAGTTTTGAAGATATTGCAGATTTTTGGTATTGGCAATAGGGTATGAAAACTTTGAACTCAGTTTTGAAGGCTTTAGGTGCCCCAGATGAGGTCAAATTTTTGATTGAATGAAGCTTGCATGATTTAGGCATTGTAGAGCTCCTCGTGCCCTTTTCAAATTGGGGTCATAAGAGTCAATTGAGTCAACTAGCGATGACTTCTGGTCTTCAGAAGTTGGGTCACCTAAAATGGTGGAAAATGATTTTCCTTCAAAATTTCTTTTTGGGTTTCAAAATTTATTTTGAGCTGACTTTGATGTAATAAATTGTAAAATAAAATAATTCTAAGTTTGGTCGGCCTTGTTGGCTAAAAATTCTGGAACCTTCCCAGGCGGTGGAAAATTGCCTATATAAGCAAGGCTGTAGTGTTGTCTTAGGTAGTTTTGGGGACAGTTCGGGGTAGTAGATCTGGGTATTGATTCAAGGCTTTGTCCTATAGAATATTGTAAGGGAATGCCCATGTGGATTTGCATATTGTAATTTTGAAAGTTTGTAATTCCACATTTGTGGAGATAATAAGAAGCCAATTTTCTATTCTTGCATATTGTTGTTGTTTCTCTATTTCTATTTTGTGTTTATGGTATTAAGGGGAGCATCCTTCATTAATGTGACACATCTGACTCATAGTCATGAGGTGAGTCAGCCATCAGATGAGTGGTGATGACTCTAGATTGTACAATTTTGGCGCTTTAAGTTTCACTTTCCAGTAGTCTGCGGATTTAGAAAGGGTTTACGGATTCTAAATTTCTATGTTGAGGAAAGCAAGTGCAACAAAGTCTCTTAGCTGAAGCTCTATTCCCAGTCAAAGTCTACAAAAATCAAAACTAAGGGTAACGGGTAACTACTAAAATCCTGAACACCTAGGTCCCGCATTTTAAATTTTTCAAATCTCTTGATTTACAACTTTACTGTTTATATTATAGAAAAAAAATTATCCTGTTACTTGTTAGGGTTTAATTTTGATTCTTGAATCACCCCTGTGAATTGTAGGCTTGTAGCTATGTATAAATATTTGAATTTTCCTATGAGTAAATAGTGATACCAGTTTAGGTTACCACTTACCAACTTACCACGATGGGGAAAAAATTATCAAGAATAAGACTATGAGTAAAAAGACAAGTCAGATAATAGAATTCCACAATCTACTTAAAACACTAGGTTTCACGGATTTATTCCATGATATTTATGATCCTGTTATTGATGGAAATAAGGGAATAATGGAAATTAGATTTGCAATTGAAAACAAGTGGAATGATCCAAATAAGGGTTCAAAATTTTCTTCATTTAACCCCAAGGTAAATGCAATGGCAAATAAAATTGCATCGTGGAATGTTGGGTTGACAAGCATGGCATTATCTCAAGTATTCCCTTGCCTAGAAATTGTCATGGTCTGTGCCAAAAATTATGATGAAAATAAAAAAGTAATTGTGAATAAAAATAATCAGGAGGAAATTTTGTCCATAACTGAGATTGAATTTGCTAGTCTATTGAACCTAGGGTTTGAACAACAAAACTCAAACGTGCAAATTGAATTGAGAAAGTTGGCAGAGGATTATGAAAAAATAGATGCAACACAGAGAGATTCTTATATCAGAGGAATAAAAAATGGTTCTAGCCCGAGTCTAGATCATAGACCTCCTTATGATTATGAAAATTTTGTGCCGTGGGTTCAGGATAGTATTTCCTTGCTAGCATTTTGTTTGGGATTGGATAATAACAAAGAAGTGGATGCCAACATTCTTGAAATGCTTTTTCATATTCATTTTGAAAAAGAACTAGTAAAATATTATTTTATTGAGCACATTGTTCGTTGCATCCGAGAACAATTACTAATGATTAAAACAGGTTCACAGAAGACATTTAGATTCACAACCTACTTGTGCTATCTTCTCTTAGCAAAGCATCATGCAATATTTTAGACAAACAAGCTTTGCAGTCAGGGCCAAAATTTAATATATGAGTTGACACCTCAGATAAGCATGATTGATAATAGAAGGAACTACAACAATTTTGTAGACTTCTTTTTCGCACCAATGTACGATAAAATTACAGGCACTCCAATGCCTAGATTACCTGCTACTAGTAGAGATTTAATTCAACTTGGAAGTAAAATACAATTCCCTGACTGGCACTTCATGGAAGAGTACATAGTGTTAAGGTTTTACGATTCAGTAGTAGAACCCTACAAACTTCCAATACATGTCATAGAGAGGGTGTTTGCATTGGAATATGTATGACAGATGGAGAGCATAGATGTACTCTTTAATGGTCAGCAAAAGAAAATGATATTTCCTCCCTTGCCTTTATCATTTGGAGGGTTAACATTTGAGAGAAGAGGATTCAAAGTGGCAGAAGCCTTTTTTACAATTTTTCACTTTGATGTTGACAGTCATTGGTAGTATGATCCACTCAACATAATTGGAACAAAGCTTAGAGACAATGGGAACTCTGCAAACAAATGTCAACATGAAAGTATGCCATTGATTGAAAAATTTAAAAACATGGATTCTTGGGAGGAGGCCAAAAAAGAGATGGAGAAATATGCTGCTGAATATAATATGTCAATACAGGAATTGTCATCACAAATTATGGCATTGCACAAACAGAAAGGAAAAGTGTAGGTCATGACATCATACAATTTCTACTAGAAAGCTTCTCAACCATCTACAAAATCTATTTCAAATGACCTAATGGATGAATGTATGGATGATAATTGGACTCAAACCTAAATTAAAGATTTTTGGGAAATAAGGAAGAATCTCAGTGAGCCAAAGACCTCTAAAGATATTTATGAGGTGGAAGAGGATAAAATGTTTAAGGACTTGTGGAATAAGGAGCATCTAGTTGAAGCAAATGTCACCGATGATGATGACTATGACCAGGACTCTGTGGATCCCACATCCAGTGTGAATCCTACAATTAGTAGAGGACTTGATAGGTCCACAAAAGATAAATATACCAAAGGGGCAGATATTATACAAAAAATGGGCTACCAAGGTATTGGTTGTCTGGTCCTAGTGGACAAGGAGTTTGGTCTGCACCTGACCCACTAGCTCCACCAAAACATGGTGTGAAACTAGGCCTTGGGCTTGGAGTTCAATCATCATGTTCATCAACTCAGTCAATTCCATTAGTTCCAGCTTCAAATACAGTTCCACCTGTTGCAAGAACTCAGATTCAATCTCAATCAATTGCCGCTCCCACAGCTATAGATATCATGGGTACAACTACAACTAGTGGTCCAAAAAGGACATTGTAGATAGACATGAAAACAAACGTTCCCAGAGATCAAGGTAGGGTAAAGAAGCAAAAGGTTATGACAACTACAAGTATTAGTACAACAATACCAATGGTGACTGTGAGTCCAATAATTTCCCAACCTTCACGACAAAACCCTCGGAAGAGTCCAAAAACTCCACTTGTAATGGGTCATGGTGTAGCTAATCCTCATGGTGAAATTAGTAAAACCATAGGCAACATAGGTGGAAGCTCATACATCAGTGCAAGTACTATTTCACCATTCAAACATTCAGTTGTGTCACAAAACCCTGATTTTTGTTACAATGATTTTGTAACTAACTATGAACAATCAATAAATAGGAATAGAGAAAATAGTAAGAAAATGAAGATGGAAGTGCTTGTTGCAGCTCATGATGCAGAACCTACATCCAATAGGTTATTTCCCACATATGACCCAAATAAAGATATGATTTAATTCATGGTTTTTATGCCCCCAGCTAGAGATAACAATCCACCAGAGAGTCAATTAGATCCATCTCAATTTCAAGTTAGCACCCTCCAAATGGATTTATCCAAAATTAAAAATGTGGACAAGATAAATGTGTCAAAAATGACCAACCAAGTGGTCTACAGTTCACTGATGAAATTGGAGAGAGAGAAAGGAAAGCTTCAGGGCACAATAGATAAGTTAAAGGCAGACCTGGAAAATGTAAAGGCAACTGAGAAAGTAGTAGAAAATAGGTGCAAAGAATTAGAGAGAAGGATAAAAAATTCATCCTCTAAAGAAGCAATTGGACAACAAGAACATATGGACGCTGAACTGAAAACTCTGAGGGAAAAATTGGAACAAAGCGAAAAAAAACTTGAGGATGAAAAAGCCTCTTCATTAAGTTATTACAAAAAACTGGAGAATGCGGGGCATGCAAACAATAACTTAAAGAAAGAATTGGAGAATGAGAGGGTAAAAACAAAATAGTGGGAAGAGAAAGCAGAGAAAATAAGACAACATGGTGAACACCAGTTCTCAGAAATGAGAGAAGACCTAAAGAAGGCAAATAATACAATTAAAAATTATGAAAACATCTTGAATGACAATGTAAATAATACAATCAAACAAATAAAAAAATTCTTCTAGGGGCAAATAAAGATGTCTAGTGATAGGTTGTGTGATTGGTTTGAACTGAATGAAACTGTTATAGATGTTTATGGGAAGCTGAAAGAGAACATTGCAAAGAACAAAAGTTTTTGTCAGAGATAGAAAAATGCAAAGTAGATTATACAAGAAATCAATAGAACCAGTGACAGGCATTTGGCAAGTAAGGGAATTCAGGACTGCGTTGGTGCAACAATAAAGGTGACCTTTGTCTTTCAAATATGTCAGAAACTAATAGAAGTAGATGAAACTCTTGCCTTATTCGGGCCAAAGCTCACCAAGATGAATAGTAAACAACCAAATTGATATCTCTTGGTTTACCGAGTCTTGGACCTGATTACTCATCAATGAATTTCATTGGAAGAGAAGCTTACCAAAAAAAGTTGGAGGACGCAATGACGTCTGATTTAGGCAACCTTCCTCAGGACATAACTCATGAAGGCATTGCAAAGTGCATCAAAAAATTCACAATTTTGAATGTAGTAATGGAAGGAACATTGCTTTCAACTCACTCTTCCAAGTATGGATGACTGACAAAGTTGCAGGTCATTTACTATAACATTAGAATTTTTTCCCTTCCAACCGATGAAGAATGGAGCATACTAAAGAAACTGACAGAATCATCTTGATCTCATCAATCATAGTATGTGGAAGTACTTTTAGTTTCAATCATCTCTATATCTTTAGTATATATCTTTGATATTATCCTAAATACTAGAGTCTAGAATTGAGTTTAAAGTAACAAGTTTGAACTTTATTTTTTGAACAGGATCAATGTTGTAGTCTTGCAGTTGCAGATGCTATTGCCAATGCTAATTTACTAAACTGGACTATCAAATGGAGAAATGTACAACTAAAGTTGTAGAGATGTTGTAGACTTTTAGTTGTCTTACTGATTTAGATTTTGAGACTTCTCACTTCACATTAGGCAAATCGACCTGAAGCTGTTGTTGCTCCCTTGTTTCTATAAAAGGGAATTTAGGGTCATTGGCTTAGAGTTAGGGTAGTGAAAATGAAATTGGGTGATGTGCCAAATTACCAATGGGTATTGAGTCATTGCCTTTTGTAAATAGAATCACAGAGTTGTATTGAGGCATTGTATCATATTTATAATTAAATTAATGAGAATCAGTATTTCTAACTCTAAGAATTGTAACATATGAATTGCTATGTTGTCAAAAAGAATAATGAAAAAAATACAAGAATTGTACCATATGAGCTGAATAATGCAAATGAAAACCATTATTAATTGTGGAATTGAATCTTGATGACATTATCAACCACATTCATGTTTTTGACATTGGAATATGCTATTATGCATGATTGATGATGAGATACAGAAATTGACAGTAGACTTCAGGAAAAAGCTTAATAAATACCTAGGACCTGCTACTTCTACAATGGTTCAACTTCAAGCTACCACATCATATCATCATTGAGATCATCGGATTTAGTGCCATCAACTTCATAGCTTCCTTGGTTCTTCGATATGTTTTCTTCACTCTGCATACCGCCGCTTAACTGATGTTTACTGCTAGCAGTACTAGTACCAGTACATGAGCCAATGACATCATTATCTCTGGCATTCCCACTCCTAGTCCCACTTTAGTTTGAAATGTTTCCCATCCCTCTTCTCTGACATTTCTTCCTCCACAATTTCAGTGCCCTTTCGTAAGGAAAAGTATTGACTTCATAGCTAGATGTATAGAGCCTCAAGCAATTTTCTAGATTCTTGTCTAGTTTGTTTCTTAGCTTTGACTTTAAGAATCCCAAAGCACTGAAAAATCTCTCATCCTCCACCGACCCCAATATCATGGTCAGACATAAATCAACAAGCTTGAAATATTCTGATATTGAATCAATCAACAATTCGCTCTCAGCTAGATTTTTCCAAAGCCTTGATACTAATCCATCTTCGCGGGTTCTGCATAATATTATATTGTTCCCTCATTATCAATGAAAAATGACTTGATTTCTCTCTCAAATGATTTTCATCTAAAATTCCATTTAGAGTTACTACATTTAACTCTTTGGTTTTGCAGAAATGATCTATCAAAGTTAGTAGCTTAGTTTTAAAATCTTTTAGACTATTCATATTCCAATATCGAGGAAACACAATAGCCATGGATTCAAGTAGTTTGACTGGAGGGAATCTTGATCTAATCTATGCAGAAAGATCAAAGGCAATGTGCTTCACAAAAGCTTTTACAGACTCAACGATCTTGGTAAAGTCTTCCCTTTTAATACTTGATACTCACCTCCTGGGGTTCTTTCTTGGCTCCTTGGACTCGATGCTAGAAAATTAATGCATTGGTATCTCAACTCTGTGAACTTCTACACATAACTCCCCCTTTGAATTGATTTTTAAAAAGTTATCTAGATTGTCCAAATCTATGATTATCGAGTGTCAAGCATGTCAATTTACGTAGCGTAGCATATTCTGCAATATACATAGCTCTTTGCTAGTCATTTTTCATTGTATTTCTCATTTCCTCAAGCATGGGGAGAAGACCTGCTAATGTTAATAGTGTCTCTACATTACTTAACATTTCCAATAGCGCAAGAAATTTTGGTTGCCCTGCTTCGTCATGACTTGAGTTCATTAGACCAAGCAACGATTGATATTTTGAAAAAACTTGATGTCCTAGTCCATCCAAAGAGATCCATCTGGTATCATTATCCTTGAGAAGCTTGTTCCTATTGGTTAGTCCTTCAGCAAAGTGTTGAAATTCCCTCAATCATTTTGGACTTCGACAGAAGTATTGGTAGAGCTCTTTGATTAAAGCTTCAATTTTTTGTACTGGAGCATGCTTGCTGACAACTCCAAAAGCTAGATTCATTTTGTGGGCCATGTAGTGAATGGGAGTAACGTAGGGTGCACAAGAAGATTGTATCCTTGTGCAAATACTGCCCCTATGGCCTTGCATTATTGAATCTCCATCCGCTCCAACACACACCAGCTTTTTGGCAATGGTCATGTCATCTATACCTCCATATTCAATTAGAGAACTCTTTACTAGCTCAAATAAATTTTCCATTGTCGCATTATCCCTCATTTTAGCAATAGTTAGTAGATGAGGTTGGCGAACAAAATTTTGTATAGTATAAAGATGCATGCATACCCAGGAAGTATTGTCTACTGCTATAACCTCATCTAAAGAAATGCAATAAAATTTGACTCTTTAATTTTTGCCTTCAGATCCTATTTTTCAACCTCGGCAAGACAACTTGCCCATTCCCATCCACTGTTTATTGACCAGTGACTGTTAGGATAGTTAAAAACTTTCAAAAAGTGTAATAAAGAACTCAATGATGGGTAGTCTGTCATAGGACACCCTCTACTCAAAATATTAAACACAACACTTAATAGCTTTTCCCATTAGTTCTACTTCCAATCCTTTTCCAAAACAAGCTTCAATAGAGCCTTTAACTTCACTAGGATTCATCTTTATATTATGCTAAAATTCATATAATTCAGCATTCCTAACATGCTGAGATTCCTCCTTTATTTTCCATCTTATCACTGATTTTTGAACTCCATCTATGGTTTTCTTTTCGTAAACTTTACCCATATGCTTCTCTATGGTGTCAATTTTTAGCTACAACCTCTTTTCCTTCTTATTTATCTCGCTGCAAATCTTACATCTACATTCTACTAGAGGCTCCCCTTCAATTAGATTATCCACTGGTTCAATGAATGGATACTTTGACACCCATTCTATTTGAAAATTCCTCAACAGATCCCACATTCTATCATTCTTTGATTTGTATTTTCTTTTCTTTCCTGCACCATCATCTTCTCTGACATTCTCAGTCTCATCCAAGCCGATTATATCATTATGGCTACTCTGGGTATTTAACTAAAAATCTTCTTCAAGTTCATCATGACCTAAGATATCAGGTTCGCTAACTTTTTCAATATGTCATGTAGGCTCAGCCTCAAGTTGTGAATCTTGAAAATCTTCTTGTGATGAAGTAGCTTCTCAATTTTTGCCAGAAACATTTCCAACACCATGACCAAAGTACGGTGATAAGGTTTCATGTTTTGTTGGCCTCTCTTTTCTTTCCCCAAATGCCGGAGCCTTACCCTTGTTCTTGTTCGACATCTCGATTCTTCAATGAAATAAAGGCTACCACCCTACCAGTGAAAAAAAATGTAAAAAAAATGTTTACTTGTTGAAGAAGTGACAAATGACAATAGAACTATAACATACAATGTTTACATAGTTGCAGAATAATAATCACTTACCTTTTTCTCAAATTCAATTGCAGTAGCGACTCGACAAAACAGTCAAGACTCAATAGTCTGAACTTCGCTATCTATCAAATTGAACTGATCCAAATTGTGTACAATAACATTGATGTATGAATGTATTTATACTAATCTTTATTGGTGAATTGGGTGGGAGGTATTAGGTCGGTGTCCAAATATTTGGCGAAGGCCACGTAATTATAACACATCTTGTGTTATATATTAGGAGATTATGGGTCATCCAATACCATGGTAATATTAATAAAGTTGGCAAAAATCAATCGGTTTGAGACACGTGTCTGTAAAATGGTTGGCGAAGCTGGGTCCACCTAAATATATATATATATATATATATATATTGGCGAATATAGGCCGTCCATTTGGGGCCGCTTTGAAATTATAGGTGAATGTTAAAAAAATATTGTGCCCAAACATTATATGCCATTGGCGATGATCCCGGGCATTGGACCCAATTTTTATAAATGCGGGGCAATATGATCATTCCCATATGGCCAATATATTCACCAAATTGGGGGTCGGCGACAAGCGACATTCACCAAATGGTGAATAATCGTCACTAAATTTTTCACTGGTACAAACGTGTTGATACCACGAACCTAGTGAAAACATGGTTCTTATTTTCCTCTACAACATCGACCTATATGTCTTCCGTTGGTTATCTTGGTCCACCATATCGGGCACATGAGATTGAATTAGAGGTCGACAATGATTTTGAGGTGAAACTTGCGGTTTCCATCTCATTCCTATGGCTCTGTGGTCAAAGGAAAATTGAGACTAGACTTTGCCACATAAAAATTCTTGTGTGTGTTCAAACATGTCAAGCACCTGCAATGGTTATTTCAAACCTTGTAATAGTACATCCTTCTCAATGTTGGGACTTTTGAAGAGAACCATTCTCTAGCACGTATTGAACAAAATCTTCTTCAAAATGTTTTGGGATTGTACAATTCATTCATGGAATCTCTCCAATACTGTGCATGTGTCAATGGGGTCATATGGGAGATTTCTATGCATTCAAAAAGAAGAGAATACATATGGGTAATCAAAGAGACAACATCATTATAATTACCTTGGAAAATAACATCATTGACATATCATTAATGAAGGAAAATTTAAAACTATACAAACAATCCAATAACATGCATTCATATTCTCAATTTATAATCTTTATCCTCCAATCATATAGTGAGATTTGAATATTTGGAAGATCCCTTTGGTAATGTCCATCGGGTCCATAGAGGATTCATGCTATTTCATTTCCTCCTAATTGTGCATGTCAATAGGGGTTCACCATATGAATTCCCGATGAATCAACCTGGCAACTGAAGAGATTCATGTCAAATGTCTTACCAAAAATGATATCTAAAAATATTCTAAATTTAATTGGAAACAATGACCAAGGTGAAGAAAATATCGACATTAACTACTTAATCAACTTTTCATGTGGTACATAAAGGCCAAAAATACAAGTCACTTACATATGTGAATCTTTTCACTATTCGTGTTAAAAAATGTATTATTGTTTTTCTTATATGCAGGTGGATAATAGAACTTTGATCTATTTGAACTTAAGCCTTTGATCTCATTGAATCATGTGAACCAAGTGAACCCTTAAATTTTGTATTCTTTGAGCCTTTGTGATGGTTCAATGATTTAATCATGAATTTCTACAATCTGTCACTACAACTTGAACCTCTAAACTCAAACTTTCAAATTAGTCATTTTGATATGTACCTTTGAATCATACCTTTGAACCGCTTATGTTGGTTCAATAGTTCAATAATTCCTTCAAATTATACCTTTTATGAAATGTCATTTTTACAGAATGGTTATGAACATAATCATAAGGGAGACTAAAATTTCCACTTTTGATCATCATTGTTAAGTTGAGGACTTAGCTTCTAAAAATTTAAATTGGAGGACCAAAGTAGGCCAACAACTAGCTATGTCTAGGGACATGGACTGGAAGTACATAGAGAATCTAGTAAATCTCTGGTTAAGAACAAAAGTACCTAACCATTAGGTAACAAAGACGGAAAGAGGCAAAAGATAGGGAGCTACCTACAAATGAGTGGAGGGGAGTAGGACGAAACTAAGAAGCCAAAACTGACACCAAACGAAAGCTAAGCTACACACAAAAAAAATGGAAAGACAAAACTTATTTAAAAACACATACAAATAGTAAAATCCTACCTCAAATAGTAGAGCCAAGAAACTACTCATGTGAAACCATTCGCCGACTAGGAGAAGTATGAGCATTTACAGAATAGAAAATGGTGGCCATATGATGTAACCATAAACTTCTACCACCTGGCAACTTCTTTGATGTTGGATCTCAAATTGGATGGATGGAAAAATTCCATGTATCTACTCTTGCATTCAAACAAATATTGTTCATCATACATCTATGTGGTTTCTTGAAAATAACTAGCCATACCTTCTTTAATTAACTCAAGAGACTGAAACTTATTTTTTGGAGGGAATTCAGATCGAGTTCCTTTCTTTGGTTTGGATTTTACTTCTTTATTTCTCCTATGCATGATTATGTCATCGTCATCTTCAAGAATGTAATTTTGTATTTAAATTTTATCATACAACAGGGGTAAATTCTCATCGGTTGTCTCAAGATGATGAATTTCAAAAAGAGGGTTGTCTCTGATCTTTGAATTTTCACAAAATTTTATAGGTAAATATAATGCATTCAACCTACCCCAATATATTGTATTATCAAGTTTCTCCAATTTCTTTCCAACTGTTGTAATGTCAATTATACTTTCATCTTGATAAGAAAGAGAAATATCAGAATTCAAAGATTCTTTTTGCAAGTCATAGGATAGACTATTGTCATGGTATATAGCTTGAGAGTGGATTTTGGATATTACTTTCCATTATCATTAGGATCAAAGTTAAACAAAAGGACTTCTTATTTTTTGACACAACCAAAATCTCCATCTACTAAACATGAAGTCTGAGAACATGAATTTTTCATACCTTTACCAGTGCTAACTAGAAAGTCTCCTTTTACGTGCATCTCTTATCCTTGTCGATCCCGTACACATGATGAAAAAGATCTAGATCCTTCATTTTCAGCTTGGTGAAAAATTTCTCTTTGTTTCTAATTTTTATCCCAAGGCGCTAATGATTCTAGACTACTGTTGGTGTGAAGTCTTTTTCCCAAAGAACCAAGAAATTTGAAAACATCAGTTCTTTATTTTCTAATTTTTCCTTTGGTATCTCTGCTGAAACCAAAATCTCTTGTTTGGGGCTCTTAAGATGGCAATATATTTGATGCACACATTTTAGCAGAAGAGCGGATCTATGATCTTCAGAGGGATTTAATTGTTGGAAATTTGGATGATTTGACTACATAGATGTTGTCATTATGGCAACATATGATCCACATGAAGATCACACAGGTCAGAGAGCTAGTATGACAGAGTGCATTGCAAAATTGTCTAAGTATGAGATAGTATTTTTACCAGTGTACCTGGACATAGTTTTTGTTTGTGATGTTGTTTGGAGTAATTTTAGTGCTTGTGCACTTGAACATAGACTCTATGTGAATATTGATCACCCATCTCAGAGTGCAAGTCAGTACGGCATGTACGGAAAAAGTTATGACAGTTTTACTGAAGACAGTGTCAAGCCGACAGGACAAAATATGAAGACAAAATTAGTGAAGAGTTAAGGGATTATTTTGTTTATATAAATAATGACTTAACAATATAAAGGGATGACATCCTAGATGTTAACTCTTGGATAAATTTATTTTTATAAATGTAATTGTAATTGTAAGAAAAGATATGACAGATGTATGATGAAGTTGTGAAATGTAATGATGCGAAATATATGATGCATATGTAATAGCGATAGTGAAAGAACATCGAAGAGATATTGATGCAAGTAGTATAAGGTTATGTACCTTAACCTTCTTTTGTAATCAGTGTATATTGTAAATTACTTGTTTGCGCAGTGGGCTCATCTGGTAATCACATTTTGTATTGGCAACTCCTAACAGGGTTGAGGCTTCTAACAAGGCCTATAGTCCCTTAATCAGGATTGATACACTATATGTTTGTAATAGACTTCTAACAGGGTCAACATCCTTAACATGATACTTTTTATTAGTGGATCTTTGTGGGTACCATCCCCACCAGGGTTTTCCCTTGGCCAGCGTTTCCTCGAGAATAAATAATGTGTTATGAGTTCTTTAGTTTTATTGCTATGCATGTTGTTTAGCTTCTTATGTTATGCATGTATAAAGATAATTTGCTACATCCATAATTGGGCAAAAGATAAAGTTTGTAGAATACTGATTCACCCCTCCCTCTTAGTATTCCCTATTTCTAACAATTGGTATTAGAGCTTAGTTACTCAAAAAAGAATCATTCAAGGAAAGCCTAGCAGCTTGAGTAAGATCTCTATGGATATGGATCAACTATAGAAGAATCTTGAAGAAGCTCTTGAACATATTGACTTGTTTACTATTGAAAAAGATAATTTGAAAAGAAAGTATTATGATGCAAAGAACCTTATTGAGAAACTGAAAAACAAATTGGAAGATCTGAGATCTGAAAAGGAATCCAAAGTTTTTATTGAAGATTGTCATGACAATTTGGAAAAAGAAAATGAGATCCTTAAGCATGAACTGAAGATAGAAAATCTAAAGCTTAGTTTGAAAGATGGAAATGGCAAGAATGAAGAAAATCTAAAATCTGAGAATGAAAGTCTAAAGACTGAAAATGAAGGACTAAAATCTAAACTTGGTAAAGTAACATCTAAACTTGAGAAAGTCAATTTGCAGTATGCTGAACTTGAGAAATACAATGAGATTGTGAAAGGTGAACTGACTCAATCCAAACAACAACTTGAAAGGCTATATCCAACTAGTGAGAAGATTGATGAACAAATATCTTATCAAAAACCATTCTATGATAAGACTGGTCTTGGATTCAACACTTTTAAAGAAAATGATGAAAGCAAGGAACCAGATCTGAAAATATCTAAAAGCATAGATGAGAAGAAGTCTGGTGAGATCAACAAATCTGAAGATACACCTAAAGAAGAAGAATCACCTAAGAAAGAGGAATCACCCAAAGGTATGCAAAGAGAATTCAAAGGTAGATGTTTTGCTTGTAATACTATTGGTGATATGAAGAGAGATTGCACAAGTAAGAAATTTAAACCTCTTAATGGTTATTGTTATAATTGTCATGGTTTTGGACATAGAGCTATTGAATGTAGGAAACCTAAATTTATTGAGAATAATTATGGTAGTAGAATGTTTAGGAATACTAACAATGCAGATAAGAAACCTACTAAAGATATGAATAGAAGAAATGGAGTAATATGTTTTAGATGCAACAAGGTTGGACACATTGCTAGAAACTGTAGATCACAAGTCTATTAGCCTGGACTAATATATGGAAACAATCAAATTGTTTGTCAGATATGCAACAAGATTGGACATACATCAAGGTTTTGCAAAATGAACAATAGAGTTTTTCATCCTAATCCTAACCCTAGAAATCATGCAAGAAGAAATGAAGATGCAAGTAACAGTCAAAAAGGATGCTGTAGTAATTCAGATGAAGTGAAGTTTATCAAAAGCACAAATCAAGAAGACATACCCAACATTGAAGGTAATCTGGAAGGTGAAGTATCAAAAGATAAGAATGAATCTTTACCTGACCCATCTCAAAGTACTTAATTTATGAAAATTACAGTAGAATAGGAACTTAGATTAGTGTAGGAGTAGATATTTGATGAACCGAGTCTTGCACAGTTAATTAAAGATAGTTTATGATGCTCTAATGCTATGGTTAAGAGCGCAAAGAAAAATATTATGTTTTGCGAGATTGCAAGAAGTTTTAAGTTTTGCAAGTTAGTGAAAACAACTTTTTGGAAAGAAGCAGAAAAATAATTGAATGCAATGTCAAATCTAAGTGAGATTGAATTAACAAAAGGTCATGATCAGTATTATTTGATCATCAAAGAGAATTCAAGTGTTAAGGAGATCAAAGAGTAGTGATTGGAAGAATTTTGCAAGGATTTGGAGAAGAATTTTGTGCCGAATCTACGCAAGCCCTACAATCACAAAATCAAGGTATTTTACTTGACAAATCTTTGACCAGTAAAGGAATTAGAAGAAATCATGGATGTTTCTTTAATACACAATGTCAAAGATAAGAATAGACCTAAGTTGAAAAGGGAACCAGTAGAACCCTTGGAAGATGATCCTAGTTTAGCTTTATCATCCATACCAGATGGAGTTTTACACCTAGAGAATGTCAGAAGTTATCTTGGATGCAAACTAGAAACTGTCAGTGATAGTGATTTCACAAATGAATATCAAAAGATCTACAATCAGGATATGACACTAAAACAAGGATTTGAATATTTAGAAAATAATGAAATTGTTAAGTATGCATTACAGTATGAATTTGATAATGAAGAATGCACTAAGATTATCTTAAGCAAAATACATAATGGGAACTTTTGGTTAGAAGATAGAGTGATAGATATCATAGCTGATTTGATTCATGAAGTCACTGGCTTATCTAAAACTAGAGCTATTCCTTTAAATGAGAAAAACATGAGGAAAAAATTCATTGACAACACAAATTCATCCTATAATTGTAGAGGAATTGTGATTAGTAAGATCAAACAAGATGATGTGAGATACCTATGCAAGATCCTAACCACTAAGTTCTGTGTTAATTCAAGAGAGGATGACATGGTAGCTGGAATGATACATGTAGCTTATCTAATGTGTGTTGACAAGGTACAAGTTGATATGTGTGAAATTCTATGAATTCAACTATTTGAGAATCTGGAGAAGATTAAGAAAACTAAGTATACATAGTTTAGGTTCTCATCCTTAATCACCTATATGTTTTTTCATCTATTGAGGAGATTTCCTTACACCATTGGAAATGACTAGAATGATGGCCAAAATACAATGGAAAGGATTAACCTAGTGTACAAAAAACATGTTATTGACAAAGTAAATGAGAGTCCAGTATTGGTAATCAAGACATTTCATAGTATTGTGTCTAGTAGATCAAGGATCCCAAAGTCTATTGTGGAGAAGTACAAAAATGACATATGTTTTATGGTGGATATTGACTTTACCTATATTGAAGTAGTAGAACCTAGAATAGAGTTCATAGATCCTCTTGGCTATGAGATATCTGAGGTAGAGATAGAGGAGTATGTTATTAGGTTACTTAAGTGTAAATTGGACACTCAGTGTAACAGGTTTGGAACCTTTGAGGAGAACTTCAACTCCACAAAGACCTTAATTGAAGAGAAATAGTCTAAGAAAAGAGATGAGAACACCATAAAGAAAATCCTAAAAGATATAGGGATGACAGAGCATGAGGTTTTAGTAGCAAAGCAAACAGTAGCAACAATCAGAGAGAGTGGACAAAAAGAAGTTTTATCTATTCCACCTTTATCATCAATTGTAGCACAACAAGAAGTATCACAAGTGAAGGTGAAAGTGGAAGAAATTGAGAAGGATAAAGAAGAAAAGATATTCACTAGATCCACTTCCTCCACACCTAGCAAAAGAGTAAAGGAAAGTGCTACTGGATCGGGAAAGAGACAAAAAACTTTAGTGCAACCAGTTCCAAGAAAAATTGCATAAATAAAAGATGATGTCACTACTGTTAAGAAGAAAGCTTGGAAATTGAAAGTTGAGAAGCTTAATGAGTAGATCATTAAGGATGGAGACTTTACAAGAATGAATAAGTACTATGATCTTTATGATTATGCAGAGAGACTTAATCTAGACAATGTAGTAGTAAAGCATATGATTTTGGCTGATAAGAAGTTTGATACAATTCAGGTTCAGATACCTGATGATTTGTACAATAAACTTGTGAATAGGAAAAAGAGAGCATCAAAGGAAGACACAACTATTAGAGAAAAGCTTGTAAGGAAGCTTTGTGTAGTAAGAGATGAAACACATTTTGGTCAGATCATGAAATCCTTAACCACCCATCTGAGAACCAAAATGAGAACCATTCAAATTATGGGAGGTAGAAATGAAGAAATCAATTCTAAGACAGAGCAAGCAATAATCAAGGTTATGATAGAAAATGTTGGAGAACCATCAGTTGTAGTAGAGCAAGCAGGTGAAATAGAACAAGAGGAGATTCCCTCTCCTCCATCTATCAACATTGAAGATGAAACCATGAATGTAGAAGGAACAAAGATCACCTTGGATACTGATGATAATGTATTCAAGAATTTGGAGAACATTGTTGACAATTCAGCCTTTGAAGAACAAGAAACTACAAAAGGAGAAGAGACAACAGAGACAACAGTTGAAGAACCCCCAGTAATAGAAAAACAAGTACCCATTCCCACTAAAGATGATATCAGTCTTACTCCTAAGTTTGGAAAGAAAAATAAGATTGGATCTATGATTGAGCATTTGGGAAAAGAAGTAGATGATGATGATCAGTTAGAATTGATCACATCTTTGAATAAAATCATTGGCAAGAACAAGAAAGTGAAAAGTCTTAAAGGATGCATGAAGGAACTTACTGAGAAGTTACAAAGCATTGTAACTACACAAATTGTAGAAGATGATCCTTTGGAGAAAGAAAAGAAGGTAATGAGCACTTTCGACAATGAATTCACAAACTTATCTGATATTGCAAAAGTGAAATCTCAAGTAGCCTATGAGGCTAAAATGCTTTTGAACATCATCCAGAATATCAGGAATGATATCAACAATCTTGATATCTATATCAAGGACTTGAGGAAGAATTTGGGAATAGGAAAATCTTTGTACATCCAGTGTACAAAATTAGAGACCTTGACAGCAGAAGAAGATCAGAAGATGAAGTTGAAGGAAGCAGAAATTTAGAATGAAACAAACATTTTTTCTAGCCCCAATGTGAAGGTATTAGATGTTGAGAAGAAGATTCAAAAGCTATATGATGAAATCAGAGTTGTGCAAGATGAGAAAGATAGGAAAATGAAAAGATTCACTCTTTTGAGAGAGCGCACTTCTATGAAGCTAAGCATTATTGAAGAGCAGTTGAAAGAATGTCTTTCAGCTAAGACATCTTTTCAGAAGTTTAACTTTGAGAACCTCCAAGCATGTGAAATAGCATCTTATGGACTGAGCACACTACTTAATGTGGTAGATTCCATTAAGAAATCATGGGAGGAGTTAGAAGATATGAAGATTGATTTTGCAGATTATGTTGCAAGCCTACTAGCTTTGCAATAATTGAATTGAGGTATAATCTTTTTGGATACAATTTTGTAACCCTCCTTACCTTTATTTTGTCATTGTTGTCAAAAGGGGAGAGATATATAGTAGAAAATTGATAGTATATGATAAGGATTGATACTCTTAGGGGGAGTACTATATTAGAGATAATATTTTTTGAGGAGTTATAAGGATAGTATATATTTTATACTATGGCCACAATTTTTAGATTTTTGAAGTTGTACACTTACCCAATTTTCTCATATGTTGCCACCAATGAAAAAGGGAGAGATTGTTGGCAATTGGGCTGAGTTGATTACATAGATGTTGTCATTATGGAAACATATGATCCACATGAAGATCACACAGGTCAGAGAGCTAGTATGACAAAGCGCATTGCAAAATTGTCTAAGTGTGAGACAATATTTTTACTAGTGTACCTAGACATAGTTTTTGTTTGCGATGTTGATTGGAGTAAGTTCAATGCTTGCACACTTGAAAATAGACTCTATGATGACTATTGATCACCCATCTCAAAGTGCAAGTCAGTACAACATGTACGGAAAAAGTTATGACAGTTTTACTGAAGACAATGTTAAGACGATAGGACAGAATATGAAGACAAAATTAGTAAAGAGTTAAGGGATTATTGTGTTTATCAAAATAATGACTTAACAATATAAAGGGATGACATCCTAGATGTTAAATCTTGGATAAAGTTATTTGTATAAATGTAATTTTAATTGTAAGAAAAGATATGACAGATGTATGATGAAGTAGTGAAATGTAATGATGTGAAATATATGATGCATATGTAATAGCAATAGTGAAAGAACATTGAAGAGATATTGATGCAAGTAGTATAAGGTTATGTACCTTAACCATCTTTTTTAATTATTTTATATTGTACATTACTTGTTTAGGCAGTGGGCTCATCTGGTAATCACATTTTGTATTGGCAACTCCTAACAAGGTTGAGGCTTCTAACAAGGCCTATAGTCCCTTAATCAGGACTGATACACTATATGTTTGTAATAGACTTCTAATAGGGTCAACATCCCTAACAAGATACTTTTGATTAGTGGATCTTTTTGGGTACCATCACCACCGGGGTTTTCCCTTGGCCAGGGTTTCCTTTAGAACAAATAATGTGTTATGAGTTCTTTAGTTTTATTGCTATGCATGTTGTTTAGCTTCTTATGTTATGCATGTATAAAGATAATCTATTATATCCATAATTGGACAAAAGATAAAGTTTTTAGAATACTGAGTCACCCACCCCTCTCAGTATTACCTATTTCTAACATTTAATATATTCCTTTTAGCTTAAAAAATGGTCCCTTTAAAGGGATTCCAAATACATTGCAATATTTGATCATTTTCAGCATTTAACTCTTCAATATAGTAGGTTTCTTTCTGATTTGTTTTCTTGGCTGGACCTCTTTCTCACTTAAGATTGAAAAATTGCAAGAACAAAATATTTCAGGACAGCTAGAACTTCATCATCGTCAAATCTTAATTCTTGTTTAAGTTGTGATATTCTCTTCTCATGAACCTGCAAAAAAATAATTTTCTCTTCCTTCTCTTTTAGCTTGTGAAACCTTGCACAAAGAATCCTCCATAAAAGTGTGGATTCATGGTCATCTCCTATGATTTTCTTCATTTTTACAACCTTTGAAATCTTTTCTTTGTAATGTTCTTAAAATTTGTGCAACACATTATCATCCATCTCTAGAATTTTGAGAATGGTGGGATTTGGTCTTTTCCCCATTCTTGCAACCTTTTGATTTTGCATGATTATTTAATAGACTCACCAATCCTGCATACACAAAGATACTTTAAAATTCTGAGGAAAGAAAGCACTAATCTTTCATTTTCAAGTCCCCAATGTAGTCACCAAAAATCTGTTAGTAAACAAATTTGTCCTTCTACAAATGCTTTGAAAATGACTCACAAATGCCAAAATTAGAAGACAAAACCTGTGAATAATAGTTGAGTCCCTTGCAATGGTTATGTGCAAGTGATCTCTTAATTTTGATATTAAGGAACAACTCACTTTGTTTTATTTAAAATGAATGAGAAATTGATTATGCCTTTAACCAAAAGGCAAATAAGGCACACTGACATTCACCCATCAATATGGAATGAATGCGATTATAGATTTAATAACTTAAGAGAAAACTAAATGAATGGCACAAATACTGTTTAATCAATCTTCCCACCACAAAGAAACAAGAGAGAGAGATTTAATATTTCATTTTGCACATATGAATGTGTAAAACCAACGGATTTCATGACACACATACACTTGACAAAATGGAGCAACCCAATATTTGAAAATGACTGAAACAACCTATAGATTAATTTCAATCTAAGAAATAAACTCACACTCACAGATCCGGTACATATTTCTCTTTAATTTTAAATACATAGAAAAATGACCTCGTGATAATTTCACCCCTACACCATAATCATGCTTGAAAATAAAAAGTTATTTTCCCCCGTTCCTCTATTACAATTACAAAACTAAAAATATATTCTCCCTCTTTTGGGTAACCCACAAAGCTCCTCTGTAAAAAGAAGAATGTCTATTTCTTGGAATGTTCTATAATAAATAATATTTTCTAGTGAATTTTTGGTTTTAAAAACAACTAATTCTCACAATTATCCTTTTCTTTCATGAGAATGTAGTGTTTAATTAATCTTTATGGATAAAAAATTAAGGCTCAATGACATACACTATTTTGATTTGTAAAATTTATTATTTGGATAGTTGGAAGAAAGTAACTCAAATTAATAACACTCCACTTGAAGAAAGGTGCCATTATCATCTGAAAAGAATTGGATCATGCCTAAGGAAATCCCAACAATCCCGCTTGTGTATTTTCCAAGTCTTCTTCCATCTAGGTAAATATATCTTTGATAAAATCATTATGGTTGAACAATATAACCATAATACTTTTCATTTGCAACCTTGAACTCATTTGTACCAAATTCATTTATCTCCCAACAAGACCACTTTACATAATATAAGCTATTCCTTATTTTACTATTACTGCTATTAACTTTAGACTTTCTTTGGTTTCAAAAGAAAGAAATATCTAGCCCATTCTATGTAATAGGGGTCCATGATGGATCTATAAATATCAACTGAATAACATGTAGAGAGCGCTAACTCAAATTCTCTAGCTCTTATAATTTTACTATAATTTTATAATACAGAGAGGTTTTGATGTGTTCTTCACTTGGTAACTATAGCCTCCTCCTGTTATTAGAGATGATGAGAAATACATAATTTAAAGTTGTTACTAAATCATTCCTAACTGCTGCTAATGTTCAGTTCAAATCCTGGATAGTTCCGACCTTCATTCCAAGTCTTTGTAAATGGGTCTTTGAAACAAAAGTATTAACATGTTTTCCTTTCATCATGTTGAAATATCCTTTCTTTCTTTGAGACAAATCGGCAAGTATTGATTTGAATCCTCCACTATATTATCACCCATATATTATGAGGTCTTATTATAAACATGTAGTGTAATTTAATTGTAGGTTTGAATGTTGATTGTATTCTATTGTATATCCCTTCATCATTGGTTGAGTTATCAAATGCAATCCCACCATTGGTATCGAGGAAAACTTGAACTTTTGTACCAAATTTCACTTTGGATCTATAAGTACAAAAGTGTTGATACCGTGAACCTAGTAAAAACATGGTTCTTGTTTTCCTTTACAATATTGACCTATATGTATTCCATCAGTAATCTTGGTCCTCCATATCAGGCTCATGAGATTCAATTAGAGGTTGACATTGATTTTGAGGTCAAATTTGTCATTTTCCATCTCATTCCTATGGCTCTGTGGTCACAGGAAAATCGAAACTTGTCTTTGCCACATAAATTTTTGTGTGTGCATTTAGACATTTCAAACACCTGTAATGGTTATTACCAACCTTGTAATAGTACATCCTTCTTAAAGATGGGACTTTTGAAGAGAACCTTTTTTCAGTATTTGTTGAAAAAGGTCTTCTTCAAAATATTTTGGGCTTGTATAATTCATTCATGTTATCTCTCCAATACCGTGCATCTTTCAATGGGGTCATATGGGAGATTTCTATGCCTTCAAAAAGTAGAGAAGACATATGAGTGATGAAAGAGATTAAATTCTTATAATTACCTTGGGAAATAACATCATTGACATATCATTAAAGAAGGAAAATTTAAAACTACAAAACAACCCGATAACATGCATTAATATTCTCAATTTATAATCTTTATCCTCCAATCATATAGTGATCTTTGAATATTTAAAAGATCCCTTTTGTAATTTCCATCATGTCCATAAAGGGCTCATGCTATTTCATTTCCTCCTAATTATTCATGTTAACAATGGTTCACCATATGAATGCCCGATGACTCAACTTGGAAATTGAAGAGATTCATGTCAAATGTCTTACCAAAAATGATATCCAAAATTATTCTAAATTTAATTGGAAACAATGACCCGGTCCAAAAAAATATTGACATTAACTACTTAATCAAATTTCCTCATGGTACATAAAGGCCCAAAATACAAGTCACTTACATATGTGAACCTTTTCACTATTCTTGTTAAAAAATGTATTGTTATTTTTCTTATATTCAGGTGCATAATAGAACTTTTATCTCTTTGAACTTAAGCCTTTGAACTCATTGAATCATGTGAACCCTTAACTTCTGTACTCTTTGAACCTTTGTGATGGTTCAATGATTCAATTACAAATTTCTACAATATGTCACTACACCTCGATCCTCTAAACTCAAACCTTTAACTTAGGCATTTTGAACTATACCTTTGAACTACACATTTCAATCATACCTTTGAGCCACTTATGTTGGTTTAGTAGTTCAATAATTCCTTCAAATGCTACCTTTTATGAAATGTCATTTTCACATAATGGTTATGAAAAAAATCATAAGGGAGAATAAAAATTCCACTTTTGATCATCATCAATAAGTTCAGGACTTAGCTTCTAAAATTTTTAATTTGGGGACCGAAGTGGGCCAACAATTGAATTTTTATGGGGATGTGGGCTGGAACAACACAAAGAATCCAAGAAATCTCTTGTTAAGAACAAAAGTACCTAGCAATTAGGTAATAGATTCAGAAAGAGGAAAAAGATAGGGAGCTACCTGCAGACGGGTGGAGGGGAGCGGGATGAAACTAAGAAGCCAAAACTGACACCAAATTAATGCTAAGCTACAATCAACAAAACATAGAAAGATAAAAAATATTAAAAAACACATACAGACAGGAAAATCCTTCCTCAAATAGTAGAGCCAAGAAATTACTCACGTGAAACCATTCACCAACTAGGAGAAGTATGAGCCTTTACAGAATAGAAAATGGTGGCCATATGATGTAACCATAAACTTCTACCATCTGGCAACTTCTTTGATGTTGGATATCAAATTGGATTGATGAGAAGCTTCTATGTATCTTTTCTTGCATTCAAACAACCATTCTTCATTATACATCTTTGTGGTTTCTTGAAAATAAGCAACCATACCTTCTTTAAGTACCTCAAGAAATTGGAACTTATTTGTTGGAGGGAATTATGATCGAATGCCTTGATTTGGTTTGTCTTTTACTTCTTTGTTTCATCCGTGCATGATTATGTTACATCATCATCTTCAACAATGCACTTTTCTAGTTTAGTTTTAACATACAATGGGGGTAAATTCTCATCGACTATCTCAAGATCATGAATTTCAAAAAGAGGGTTATCTTTGATCCTTGAATTTTCATAGAATTTTATAGGTAAATATAATGCATTCAACCTACCCCAAGAAATTGTATTATCAAGTTTCTCAAATTGCTTTCCAATCATTGCAATATCAATTATACATTCATCTTGACATGAAAGAGAAGTATCATAATTCAACTATTCTTTCTGGAAGTCATAGATTAGACTATTCCCATGGTATATAGCTAGAGATAGTGGTTTTTAGATATTACTTTCCATTATCATAGGATCCAAATTAGAAGGACTTCTTCTTTTTTGATACAACCAAAATCTCCATCTAGTGAACATGAAGGATGAGAATATGAATTGTTCATACCTTTACCAACACAAACTAAAAAGTCTCATTGTATGTGCATCTCTTCTCCCTGTCCATCCCACATAGATGATGAAAAAAATCTAGACCCTTCATTTTTTGCTTGATAAAAACTTTCTCTTTATTTTTTTATTTTGATCCCAAGGTGAGCTAATGATTCTAGCCTATTGTTGGTGTGAAATCTTGTTCTCTAAGAACCAAGAAATTGAAAGAAAAACAGTTCTTTAATTTTTGACTTTTCCTTTGGTATCTTTGTTGAAACCAAAATCTCTTGTTTAGGGCTCTTAAGATGGCATTATCTTTGATGCACACATTTTAGCAAAAGGGAGGATCTATGATCTTTAGAGAGATTTAATATATTCCTTTTAGCTTTAAAAATGCTCCCTCTAAAGGAATTCCAAAGATATTGCAACATTTAATCATTTTTAGCATTTCACTCTTCAACATTAGGTCTCTTTCTAAATTGTTTTCTTCTCTGGACCTCTTGCTCATTCAAGATTCAAAAATTGCAAAAACAAAAAGATTTCAGGACAATGAGAACTCATCATCATCAACTCTTAATTCTTTTTAAAGTTGTGATATTCTATTCTCATGAGCCTGCAACAGATCTATTTTCTATTCATGCTCTTTTAGCTTGTGAAACCTTGCACAAATACTCCTCCATAACAATGTGGATGCATGGTCATCTTCTATGATTTTCTTCAATTTTTTAGCCTTTGAAATACTTTGTTTGTAGTGATCCCAAAATTTGAGTGACACTTTATCATCCATCTCAAGAATTTCCAGAATGGTGGGATTTGTTCTTTATACCATTTTTTCAACCTTTTGATTTTGCATGATTATTTAACAGACTTGCCAATCCTGCATACAAAAAGAAAATTCAAAATTCTAAGGAAAGAAAGAAGTGACCTTTCATTTTTGAGTCCCCAATGCAGTCATAAAAAATATGTTAGTAAACAAATTTTTCCTTATACAAATGCTTTAAAAATGACTCACAAATGCCAAAATTAGAAGACAAAACTTGAGACTAACAGTTGAGTAACTTGCAATGGTTATGTCCAAGTGATCTCTGAATTTTGATATGAAGGTACAAATCACTTCATTTTATTTACAATGAATGAGAAACCAATTATGCCTTTAACCAAAAGGAACATAAAGCACACTGGCATTCATCCATCAACATGGAATGAATGCGATTACATATTTAGTAACTTAAAAGAAAACTAAATGAATGGCACAAAGACCATTTAATCAATCTTCCCACCATAGAGAAACAAGAGGGAGATTTAATATTTCATTTTGCACATATGAATGTGTAAAACCAATAGATTTCATAACACACATACACTTAACAAAATGGGTCAAGTCAATATTTAAAAATGACTAAAACAACCTAAAGATTAATTTCAATATGAGAAATAAACTCAATCTCATAGATCTGATACATATTTCTCTTTATTTTTAAATACATAGAAAAATAACCTCCATATAATTTTACCCCTACATCATAACCATGCATGAAAATAAAAATGTATTTTCCCCCATTCCTCTGTTACAATTACATAACTAAAAATATCTTATCCCTCTTTTGGGTACCCACAAACCTCCTTTGGAAAAAGAAGAACCTGCGTTTCTTGGAATGTTTTGCAATAAATAATATAAAATGGTAACTTTTTAGTTTTGAAAATAACTAATTCTCAAGATTATCCTTTTCTTTCGTGAGAATGTATTGTTTAATTAATATTTATGGATTAAACATTAAGGCCCGATGACATACATTATTTTGATTTGTAATTTTATTATTTGGATAGTTGGAAGAAAGAAACTCAAATTACTGACCTTCCACTTGAATATATGTGTCATTATCATCTGAAAAGTATTGGATCATGCCTAAGGAAATGCCAACAATCTCACATGTGTATTTTCCATATCTTCTTTCATCTAGGTAAATCTATATTTAATAAAATCATTGGGGTTGAACAATATAACCATAATTTTGTTCATCTGCAACCATGAACTCATTTGTACCAAATTCATTTTTCTCCCAACAAGACCACTTTACATAATATAAGCTATTCCTGATTTTTCTATTGATGCTATTACCTTTACACTTTCTTTGGTTTTAAAGGAAAGAAATATCTAGCCCATTCTGTGTACTTGGGGTCCATGATGGATCCATAAATATCAATTGAATCACATGCAGAGAGCATTAACAAAAATTCTCTGGCTCTTATAATTTTACTATGATTTTATAATAAGGGGAGGATTTGATGTGTTCTTCACCCTGTAACTATATCCTCCTCCTGTTATTAGAGATGTTGAGGAATACATAATTTAACTATTGCCAAATCATTCCTAACTATTGCCACTATTGAGTTAAAATCCTGGACAGTTCCAACCTTCATTCCAAGTCTTTGTAAATGGGATATTGAAACAATAATATTAACAACTTTTCCACTCATCACAATAGCCTTTCTTTCTTTGAGACAAATCGACAAAGATTGATTTGAATCCTCCACTATAGTATCACCCATTTATTATGAGGTCTTATTATAAACATGAAGTGTAATAATTGTAGGTTTGAATGCTGATTGTATTCTATTATATTTCCCTTCATCATTGGGTGAGTTATCAAATACAATCCCTCAATTGTCATCGATGAAATCTTGAACTTTTGTACCAAATTTCATTTCAATTCTATAAGTACAAAAGTGTTGATACTGGGAACCTAGTGAAAACATGGTTCTTGTTTTCCTCTACAACCTCGACCTATATGTCTTCCATCGATAATCTTGGTCCTCCATATCAGGCTCACGAGATTGAATTAGAGTTCAACAATGATTTTGAGGTCAAACTTGCAGTTTCCATCTCATTCCTATGGATCTTTGGTTGCAAGAAAATCGACACTTGACTTTTCCACATAAAAATTATTGTGTGCATTTAGACATGTCAAGCACCTGCAATGGTTATTACCAACCTCATAATAGTACATCCTTCCCAAAGATGGTACTTCTTAAGAGAATCCTTCTCCAACAATTGTTGAAAACAATCTTCTTCAAAATGTTTCAAGCTTGTACAATTTATTCATGGAATATATTGTGCATCTATCAATGAGGTCATATGGGAGATTACTATTCCTTTGAAAAGAAGAGGAGACATATGGGTGATCAAAGAGACTATATGCTTATAATTACCTTGGGAAATAACATCATTGACATATCATTAAATAAGGAAAATTTATAACTACAAAATCCACATGATAACATGCATTAATATTCTCAATTTATAATCTTTATCCTCCAATCATATAGTGAGATTTAAATATTTGGAAGATCCCTTCGGTAATGTCCATCGGGTCCATAGAGGGCTCATTCTATTCCATTTCCTCCTAATTGTGCATGTTAATAGGGGTTCACCATATGAATGCCCCATGACTAAACTTGGCAAGTGAAGGGATTCATGTCAAATGTCTTACCAAAAATCATATCCAAAAATCTTCTAAATTTAATTGGAAAAAATGACCAGGTCCAAGTAAATATTGACATTAACTACTTAATGAACTTTCCCTATGGTACATTAAGGTTGGAAATACAAGTCACTTACATATGTGAATCTTTTTACTATTCATGCGCAAAAAGGTATTCTTATTTTTCTTATATTCAGGTGCATAATAGAATTTTGATCTCTTTGAACTTAATCCTTTGAACTCATTGAATCCTGTGAACCAAGTGAACCCTGAACTTTTGTACTCTTTGGACCTTTGTGATGGTTCAATGATTCAATCAAAAATGTCAACAATCTGTCATTGCACCTTGAACCTTTAAACTCAAACCTTGAACTTAGGCATTTTGAACTATACCTTTGAACTGTACCTTTGAATCGTACCTTTGAATCAAACCTTTGAACTGCTTATGTTGGTGTAGTAGTTCAATAATTCCTTCATATGCTACCTTTTATGAAATTTCATTTTCACAAAATGGTTATGAACAAAATCATGAGGGAGACTAAAAATTCCACTTTTCATCATCTACTTAAGAAATCTCTAGTTAAGAACAAAAGCATCTAGCCATAAGGTAATAGAGTCAAAATGATGCAAAATATAGGGAGCTACCTATAGACAGGTGGAGGTGATCATGATGAAACTAAGAAGCCAAAAATGAAACCAAACCAAAGATAAGCTACACAACAAAAATTGGAAAGACAAAACTTATTTAAAAACACATACAGATAGGAAAATCCTACCTCAAACAGTAGAGCCAAGAAACTACTCACGTGAAACCATTCGTCGACTAGGATAAGTATGAGCCTTTGTAGAGAATAGAAAATAGTGGCCATATGATGTAACCATAAACTTCTTCCATCTAGCGACTTCTTTGATGTTCGATCTCAAATTTGATGGATGAAAAACTTCTATGTATCTGTGCTTACATTCAAACAACCTTTCTTCATCATACATCTCTGTGGTTTCTTGAAAACAACCAACCATACCTTCTTTAATTACCTCAAGCAATTGGAACTTATTTGTTGGAGGGAATTATGATATAGTGTCATTCTTTGGTTTGTATTCTACGTCTTTGTTTGGCTGTGCATGATTATGTTGTCATAATCTTTAGGAATGTACTTTTCTATCTCAATTTTATCATACAACGGGGGTAAATTCTCATTGGCTATCTCAAGATCATGATTTGAAAACAAAAATGGTTTCCTATGATGTTTGAATTTTCACATAGTTTTATAGGTAAATATAACGCATTCAATTTTCGCCAAGAAATTATATTATTAAGTTTCTCCAATTACTTTCCAACTTCTACAATACCAATTATACTTTCATCTTGACATGCAAAAGAAGTATCATAATTTAAAGATTCATTTTGGAATTCATGGGATAAACTATTCTCATGGTATATAGTTGGAGATAGTGGTTTTTGGATATTAATTTTCGTTATCATAGGATCAAACTTAAAAGAAAGGACTTCTTCTTTTTTGATACAACCAAAATCTCCATCTAGAGAACATGAAGGCTAAGATTATGAATTGTTCATACTTTTACCAATGCTATCCATAAATTCTCCTTGTACATGCATCTCTTCTCCTTGTCCATCTCATTTTCAGCATTTAACTCTTCGGTAGTAGGTCTCTTTCTGAATTGTTTTCTTGGTTGGACCTCTTTCTCACTCAAGATTGAAAAATTGCAAGAACAAAATGATTTCAAGACAGGTGTAAATTTATCATCATCAAATCTTAATTCTTGTTTAAGTTGTGATATTCTCTTGTCATGAGCCTGCAACATATGTATTTTCTCTTCTCGCTCTTTTAGCTTGTGAAACCTTTCACAAAGACTCCTCCATAATAGTGTGGATGCATGGTCATCTTCTATTATTTTCTTTATTTTTACAACCTTTGAAATACTTTCTTTGTAGTGATCCCAAAATTTGTGCAATAGTTTATCATCCATCTCAAGAGTTCCCAAAATGGTGGGATTTTGTCGTTTCCTCATTCTTGTAGCCTTTTGATTTATGTGATTATTTAATAGACTTGCCAATCCTGCATACACAAAGATACTTTATAATTCTGAGGAAAGAAAGCACCGATCTTTCATTTTTGATTCCCCAATGCAGTCGCCAAAAATCTATTACTAAATAAATTTGTACTTTTACAAATTCCTTGAAAATGAATCACGAATGCAAAAATTAGAAGACAAAACCCAAGACTAACAGTTGAGTCACTTGCAATGGTTATGTGCAAGTGATCTTTGAATTTAGATATGAAGGTAAAACTCACTTCATTTTATTTATGATGAATGAGAAATTGATTATACCTTTAACCAGAAGGAAAAGAAGGCACACTGACATTCACCCATCACCATGGAATGAATGTGATTATAGATTTAATAACTTAAAAGAAAACTAAATGAATGGCACATAGACCATTTAATCAATCTCCCCATAATAGAGAAACAAGAGGGAGATTTAATATTTCATTTTGCACATATGAATGTGTAAAACCAATGGATTTCATAACACACATACACTTGACAAAATGGAGCAAGACAATATTTAATAATGACTAAAACAACCTACAAATTAATTTCAATCTGAGAAAAAGACTCAATCTCACAGATCTGATACATATTTCTCTTTATTTTTAAATACATTAAAAAATGACCTCGAGATAATTTTACCGGTAGACCATAATCATGCTTGAAAATAAAAATGTATTTTCCCCCATTCCTCTATTAAAATTACAGAACTAAAAATATATTCTCCGTCTTTTGGGTAACCACAAACCTCCTCTGAAAAAAGAAGAACCCCCGTTTCTTTGAATGTTCTACAATAAATAATATTTCCTGATGGCTTTTTGGTTTTGAAAATAATTAATTCTCACAATTATTCTTTTCTTTTGTGAGAATGTAGTGTTTAATTGATCTTTATGGATTAAACATTAAGGCTCGATGACATATATTATTTTAATTTGTAAACTTTATTATTTGGATAGTTGGAAGAAAGAAGCTCAAATTACTGACCGTGGACTTGAAGATAGGTGTCATTATCATTTGAAAAGTATTGGATCATGCCTAAGGAAATGCAAAAAATCCCAGATGTGTATTTTCCATGTCTTCTTTCATCTAGGTAAATCTAGCTTTGATAAGATCACCGTGATTGAACAATATAACTATACACAACAAGATGAATTTACACAATATATTTTATGATCAATTTTACTATTAATGCCATTACCTTTACACTTTCTTTGGTTTCAAAAGAAATAAATATCTAGCTTCTATGTAACCGGGGTCCATGATGGATCCTTAAATTTCAACTAAATCACATACAAAATGCACTAACTTAAATTATATGGCTCTTATAATTTTACTGTGATTTTATAATATGGAGAGGATTTGATGTATTCCTCACTTGGTAACTATTTCCTCCTCTTGTTACTAGAGATGATGGGGAATACATAATTTAACTATTGCTAAGTCATTCCTAGCTACTGCCAATGTTGAATTAAAATCGTGGATAGTTATGTCCTTCATTCCAAGTCTTTGTAAATGGGACTTTGAAACAAAAATATTAAAAAAAAATTCATTCATCACAATAGCCCTTCTTTCTTTGAGATGAATTAGAAAATATTGATTAGAATCTCCACTATATTATCACCATATATTATGAGGTCTTATTATAGACATGTTATGTAATAATTGTAGGTGTGAAAGTTGATTTTATTCTATTGTATTAACCTTCATCATTGGGTGAGTTATCAAATGCCATCTCTCCATTGGTATTAAGGAAATCTTGAACTTTTGAACCAAATTTCATTTTAGTTCTATAAGTACAAAAGTGTTGAAGTCGCGAAGGGAGTGAAAACATGGTTCTTATTTTCCTCTACAACATCAACATATATGTCTTCCATCAGTAATATTGGTCCTTTATGTAGGGATCATGATATTGAATTCAGGGCCAATAGTGACTTTGAGGCCCAACTTATTATTTCCATCTTATTCCCATGGCTCTATGGTCGCAAGAAAATCAAGACTTGACTTCTCCACATAAAAATTCTTGTGTGCATTCGGACATGTCTGTTAGGAATAACAGTCCACAATAGAACTAAGAGGGGGGGTGAATCAGTTGTATGATAGAATATTAAACTTTAAGCTCATTAATATCAGATCCAATGAACACAATGAATCACAACACAATAACACAATATTTTGGTTACAGGGAAACCTTGTTAAAGGTAAAAACCTCAGTGGAAATTAGCACCCACTAATGATGTACTAAGAGTATAGTAATCCTTGTTAGAAGATATAGCCCTGTTAGGAGCTTATTGAAACATTATAGTACATAGTCCTTGTTAGAGGACAAACCCTGTTAGGAGTCAAGAACAATAGATGGCTCACTGTCCAAAGAAGGTTAAATCCACCTTCAGAACTCACTAGTTCACAACAGGTGTATATGAAGAAATATACAATCTTTTGAACTATTTTTCAGGAACTTGTCTTTGCTTGATCAATTCCAATGAAGTCCACCAGTAATCCTCTGCTCTACATACAACAGACACAAGTTCACAACCTTCACAACCTCATATCACACATATCTGATCCATACATCTTTTCCAAAGAAAAGACCTTTCATTTATACCTCATTACATTTTACCAAGATCAGGTCAACCCATAAGGCTTTCCTAATTACAAACAATTACATAAACCCTTGCTAAGATACACACAGTATCTAAAACAAGTTTACAATGATTACATTACAACAATTAAGGACCGACATCCTTGATTTATGCTTTCCAAACAAAACACACGCTTCATTCCCTGAGTCAGCTTAAGAATAAGCCATCGCCAGAGCACACGCCACAGATGATGTCACCAATCACTCTGTACCTTGCATTGACCAATGAAAATCCATTAGTACCTCTTCCATCATCCTTCAAGTTTGCATACCTTGAATTCAATCCCTCTAAAAGATATATCAAAAACTCAGAGACTAACGCTGTCAATTCTCATTGTCACAGTCTTTATATAGTCGAATGTGGACCTCTAATCCAGCTACACACACAACATAGTCATTACTCACACAATCAAATTACGAGAATGAGTATGGATTACTCAATTCAAAATTCATGGTGAAGCAACCTGTTGCCTCCTAATTAATTTGGGTGTTTAATTACTCTCAGATTGGAGAGCCAACAACCATCAAACTGAGTTAATATGGAGGATTTTGAAGCTAAAATGATAAGCAAAGTACAATTAATCTAAGATGAAAATGCAATTGTAACCTAAAATGAAGTGCAAATTTTAGTCTAAGAGTTTGAGAATAAAAATGAAATGCAGATTTACTCTAAAGAACTTGAAATAAAGATGTAAACTAAGCTAAGAGAAAATAAGAAAAAATAATCTATTATGAAATACAATTACACTAAATGAAGATTAATCTAATAATGCAATAAAAGCTTGAAAGATATGAATAAAAGTGAGACAGAATTTTGCTATAGTCTATGTGCTTTCAAATTGCTCTCCTTTCGAATGAAGAATGAGGTTCAAGATATAGGCAAGCTTGGAAGAGGAATGAAGAGTTTCTTGATTTGGAATGGTGGACTCTTCATTTCCAATGGAGGAGAAAGAGACAAATATTAGAGAATTACTTAATTAAAGAAATGGATTATTGGCACATGGGTGACTCTTTGAATATTTGATTTATTAAATGCAAATATGATAATCCATTCGAATAACCAAGTAATTTATTAATTCCTTTTATGGGTTTTTAGCTAAAGTGGTGAGTTTAATTTAATTTAAAGCACTTAGGACTTTAGAATTAAATTGATTTATCATAGGGGTAATTTAGCTAATAAAAGTCGAAGACTTTAGGAATTAATTATAATATTTGATTAATGCAATTTAGGGTTTTTGCAATTGACATCAAGTCAAATTAAGTCAGGTAGGAGAGAGAAAATTTCCTAGTAAACTAGGACTTTGATTATGTAAAATTGATGAAAATGCACCAAAATTGATTGAAATTATAAGGTGCCAATTTTGGGGTATTACATTTGACCCTCTTTGAATTGATGTGCGAGCAGTGTGTTGACTCAAAGAATAGTCTGATGTGACAGATGATGAAAATTTTAGAAGTCTTGGTTAGGATGCCAAGACACCAAATAGATCAAAGCATGATTTTTTGAAGTCCAAGTTAGATTGTGAAGACAACGGTCTTGAGAGAAGATGAAAATTGGGGTTAGATTGCCCCAATGCCCATAATGAGATTTAGATGTAGACTTAGGACTATCTCCAGAATCAGGGTTAGATTGCCCCAATACAAAACTTAGCCCTCCAAGACCCAGGTTAGATTGCCTAGATAACGGTCCAAAAGAGATTTCGTGAGCCATCTCTAGAATGAAGCTTGACTCCTAGGAATTAGGGTTAGATTGCCCCAATAGCTAATAGATTTTGAGAGCCATCTCTAGAATGAAGCTTCATCCTCGAGGATCCGAGTTAGATTGCTAAGATAGATAGATGACAAGATAGCAAGATGCAAGGCGCGAAGATGCCCTTAGTGACGAGATGCCTCAAGCGGTGAGGACTTTGATTTAGATCAGACTAATAAGAGACTGGTTCAACAAGATTCAAATGATGCAATCATCCTGCCCCCTTGAGAGAGAAATCGAAAGATGACATGTCAGAAGGATGATAAACAACAAGAGATTGCAAATAGAAGAAATTAGAACAGATTCGAGAAGCTGCAGAAGCAAATCAAATCAATGTAGAGGTCCTATTGACCAAGTTTGACCATGGTTGACCAAATTTGACTAGAGTTGACTTGAGGTGAAAAAAATGAAGATCTCAAGAAAATGATGAGGAGATGAGAGTCTAGTAGGAAGATGATGCCAGAAGGCTGACTACACAAGCGCCTGATCCTAAAGAATCCAAGAAATTTAAAATATGATTTCGAGCTATCCAGAGATGTTAGATTTTGATTTCGATCCTGAAAATGGATTCAGAATAGTTGATTTAGCTTAAGGGTGTAATTTTTGCACAAAACAGAGCACTTTTGAAAATTAGGTCAAAAGCTATATAAGGCCCGGAGGGGTCATTTTCAATTCATTATTCACTTCATCTTCTTGCTGATTTTGAGCTCTGAGAGAGAAATGGAGGGTCTTCCACTGCATATGCATCGATTTGAGCACTCCTGACGACACGCCTGGCCACTAGAGTATGACACACCTATAAGTAGTCGATAAACCTCCTTGCATTTTGATTTGTACTACTTTCTAGGTCAATTTAGGGTAGATCTAGCAACTTTTAGGGCATGTTCTTCAAGTCTCATGCAAGGAAGTAGTTTCCTCAAACCGGCCTAGATCTCCTTTAACATGAGGAAGTGGTTTCCTTGCATCAGTTAGGGTTCCTTTGCATGGTGTCTGTCTAGAAGCTTGCGTGAGTTGAAAGTTGATCTCAGGCAAAATTTCTCCTGCTCGTGCAAGAACAAGTCTTGTCTCACACGAAGGAACAGTTTCCTCATGTGAGAAAATGCTACAGTGTTGTAAAATCTTTGCCAAAATTTGTTGAATTTGCATGAAATTAACCAAGTAGAGTGTCACAGAACCATGTCTAGGATAGATGCATCACTGTATTTGTTGTTGTTGTTTTGAAAACCATCATATTGAGATACTAATCAATGTCATCGCTTGCTTTGCAGGTTGACTTCCCCGATGTCACCTTCAGGTCACATCATCTAGTGATCACCATGCTAGTACATAGATTGATAGATGTTGAGAGTGCACATATTGATGGACTTGGTCTAGGATACTTGCATGATATACCTGACATTTAGGTAAATTACGGTATTCTTGGTGCACTTTTACAACATTTCCATTCAAAGATGAACACCTTCAATTTATCGATGGAGGAGATGACTGTGACTCCCAAGGATATATATAGGATCTTGTGGATACCCTTTCATGGTACTTGAGTAGAGTACAATACACAGCTGAGGTAGGGTACAGTGGCATTGAGGATTATCTTGCGAGATGATCTAGTGATGGGTCGGGCCATCTCTTGGGATGATTTGATCAGCAGGTATGGTGGTGCTCACCCATTCACCATGGTTCTAGCTATGTTCTTGAGTTGTTACCTTGTTCAAGATCAAGGTCAGCATGGTTTAGAGTGCAGCTAGGGGACGATGTTGTAGAGGATGCTAGCTAGACCAGCAATTAGATTCGGATGGGATGAGTGTATGCTTGCCCATATGTACCATGAGATGCATGAGATAGTATATTACAGTGCGAGGACCATGGCGGCAGGAGTCTTCATTCTTCAGATCTGGACCTGGGAGCATCTCCCCATTTATAGGCCTATATTCCATGATACATGATAGACGCTGGAGCCTTACATATATAAGTACATAGGTTTGATGACTCAGCCTTTGCTAGGTAAGACATAGCAGTGGCAAGGATAGCTAGATGACATGGTAGCTATTGTCTAGAGACATTGGGTTTCCATTGAGCCCTGGGATGATGCTCATCGGGAGCTTTCTTACATATTTGTCTCACGTCCATTGATTGGACATGAGACTTGATCTAGGGTGATGTGCGATAGAGGCACACATACCGACTGCACAATGGGATTACATGGTGGATGTCACCAATGCAGGGGTGAAACCTACATATAGAGACCATTTGTTAGCATGACCATATCCTAGATTCACTGATCCTGTCGGTATAGGAGTGCAGGAGCAACCTACATAGAAATAGTAGGTACCGGTCCAACAGGTACTAGTTCAACAGGTACCAGTTTAGCAGCATACATAGGAGCAGGTTTCACAACAAAGGCCACATGGATAGCAATAGAGAGTGCTGAGGCCTAGATCTAGATAGAATGGCATCCCAACTAGGACCATGGGCTCAGATGCAGGAGCTGGGAGTAGTGGGGCCCAGCAAAGGTCCACCAAGAAGTGGATAGGAGATTCATCGTAGCATACTCCTCCAGTTGATGACACTGATATGCTAGATATTTTGATAGGAGCACCATAGCTATAGGAGGCTCTTAGGAAGAGTCATGAGAGAGTGAGGTAGGTCCAGTGGGAGTGAGATGACTACCATACCTAAGTCATCAAAGAGGAGACCCACGTAGCTGATAGAGATGCTGAGATCAGGTAGCTACAGGAGGAGCTAGCACGGTTGAGGATAGAGACAAGATATGAGGCTGCTCAGGTAGCTTATTATTATGTAGCTTACTACGGAGTTGTTCTGGATCTAGCAGAGCAGGTGCCACCATTTTTTGAGTACGCTAGAGATCCATAGGCACCACCACTTAGACCAATGCCCCCTCCTCAAAGACCACCACACCAGGCACCAGCATAGGGACCACTGCCACCACCTCCTCCAGGTGGCGAGGGACATAGTTAGCGTAATAAACATATATATTGTAGCCCATTTTGATACTCTACTTGAGTAGCACACTTCTCTTTTGTACATGACATTGGATCGAGATATATGTATATATACGAGATCACCAAAAAAAAAATTTTGGATATCATTGTACTTGTTGATATATTGCTTTAATGTTGATGTTTGTGAGATGTTTCCTAGATGCTTAGATGTATGGATAGATATGTATGAAATGCACATGTTTTCTTTTATGAATATGCAATGTGAAATGTAGTGATAGATAGATAGGATGTATGCATGTGTAATGTATGATTTGAGTTATGCTTATAGTGGATGCACATGTATATGTAGATGCAAATGTATGGATGAAAATGAGTTTATGAATGTAAATGCAATGCAATGGATATGTAATGTATATGGTACTAATCATCTCATGCAAGATTGTCACAATATATGACAGGTACTAACCAAAAAGGATGTTTGAAGATCGAGAACAAGGACCGAACACTTGTGCAGCCAAGATGAATCCAAGATGAAAGAGGAGAACTATAGATGAAGAGATCTAGAAAACAATCAAAAGAGCACCAAACATTGTCTCAAATGCAAGCCTAGAATGAAAGATGCAAGCCTAAGCTAAATGCAAGCCTAGAATGAGCGGATGCAATTCCTAGGACTTGGTTGTTGGACTCACCATTTTATCATCATAGAGTTTGTTTAGGCACGAGATAATCACAAGATGCCATACAATCCTCACTAACATTGCAATCATGAGAATATGAATATGACATAAGTCTTAGATTTGTCAGAATGAGGTGTAAGCATTGAGGCACAAGAAGCTAGAATGACCTAAACACGTATTCCTTTTAATTTAGAAAGTTAACATAAGCATCAAAGCATAGCTGCTATAATGACCCAAATGTTGCTTGTGAACAAACACACTAGAAACACAAGAGTTCCTTCCTTTGCCAAAGAATGCTCGCAATGACCCTTACATTCACTTAGCAGGACGAGCGTTTGCAATTTCACTTGTAGCAGAAAGAAGTCACTCAAAATAAACAAGGAGAAGAACCAACCTCACCAAAGTTTCCACATAAAAGGAGTCGAGGTACACATGGCCATCCAATACAAGATGAAGGCTCTTACAAATGGACACCCCTCTTAGATAGATTCATTGGATCATTGGAACTAAACTAGCAAATAGAAAGAAAAGAAAAGATCATGCCCCCAGTCTTCACATCTCTCGGTCTAGAAGACATCTTAGAGTTTCTCGAGGAGGAATGATAAAGTGAAATAACAACACACAAAAGAAAAGCTCATCATATTTTAGAGAATCACAAATTTAGTTTTAGTTTTAGTTTAAGTTTGTGATCAAGCAGATTGAAGTCGGATCGGAAGAATACAGCGTGAGAAGTCTCAACAGGACATTGACAACAGGTGAATGTAGTGAGGATCACTGGTGACTGGCATGAGAAATCATCTCCAAGAGAGAATTGGAGAGCTAACGAGGTATCAATAGGAAGACGCAGCAAGAAATGCTGGTGAGTGATACAAGAGAGATTCTCAAGGAGAGAGATCTCAGAAATACTAGCGAAACACCAGTAGGTGAATGCAATGAGAACCACTGGTGACTGATGTATGGGGGATCCTCAAGAAGAGAGATCCAAGCGATAGCTAGGTATCAGTAGGCAAACATAGTGAGAACTGCTAGTGACTAATACAAGAGAGACCCTTAAGGAGAGAGTCTCAAAAATAGCTGGGCATCAGCAGGTAGACGTAGCAAGAACCGTTGGTGACTGATGCAAAAGAGCATTTTTGAAAGTGATAGAACAATGCCCCCTAGACTAGCAAGGTGCCCCCAAGTGTGACCAGTTCCAATCCATGAAGAGTCGAAGAAAATTTGGAAGACAACTGAATGCAAGTGCATGAGTAAGAAAACCAAAGTGGGAAACAGACCAAAGCAGGGAACACAAGAAAGGAAACTAAAGCTAAAAAGCAGGAATGCAAGAAAACTAAAGCAGGAAACTAAGAACCAAGTGATGCTGAGGTGAGATACATCTTCAAGAAACAAGAGGCCCCTATTTACCAGGTTTTCACCATCTTGGTAGAGATTCTATTTTTGCTACCATGACCCTTGTTTACCAAGTTTTCATCAATGACACATTTTTCTCTTTTGCAATTTTTTTGTACTTTTCTCTTTTTTTTATTTTTTTTGTCTTTTTGAATATTTCATTTTTTTTGTATTTTTGATCTTTTGATTTTTTTTGTATTTTTTCAAATTTTCTATTTTTTTTAGTATTATCAAGGTGCCTATTTACTAGGTTTTCACCAAGATAATAGATACATCAAAGCGCCTATTTCCCAGGTTTTCACTAAGATGATCATTTTTTAGGACATTTTGCAATTTTAAGGATTTTTTGATCATATATCATTTTTTTTGGATTTTTTCAAGATCAATAAGTATGTACATGAGCATGTTGAGAATGTCTCAACTGTAGAACTTCTTCAGATGAAGAGTGTTGATAGGCTCTTTGAGTTGCTCTCCTTCAGTGGCGGAGAGTTGGTAAGTGCCAGACCCAAATTCTGCAGTAACAATGTATGGACCAAGCCAGTTTGGTTCAAATTTCCCTTTCTGGATCCGCTATTGTTGATTTTTGCAGTTTTCTCTCAAGATGAGATCACCCACTTAAAATTACCTTTGTCTAGCTTTCTTATTGTAAGCTTTTGACATTCTCTTTTGATATGCCTGAAGATGATTGAATGCCAGATTGCGACATTCATCTAGTAACTCAAGCTCCTGTAGCTGAGATATTTTGTTCTCTTCATCAATGATGAGGCCCCTCAAAGAGATTTGCAAGGTTGGAATCTTGACCTCAATAGGCAGTACTTCATCTTGTCCATAAACCAAGGCAAAGGGCGTGGCCCCTATTGGTGTTTAGATACTTGTCTTGTAGGCCCATAATGATGGATTAATCTGGAGATGCCAATCTCTACCAGATTTGTGAACTGTTATGTGCAAGATTTTAAGAATTGTCTTGTTAGAAGCCTATGCTTATCCATTACCCTAGGGATAATAGATAGATGACCAGTGTTGAATGATTCTAAATTTAGTGCACAAATCTGTCAGGTCCTTATTCTTGAATTGTCCCCCATTTTCAGTGATAATGGATGAGGGTACACCATACCGACAGATAATGTAGTTCAGTATAAACATTGCCATAGACTTGTCATCGACTATAGTTAAAGGAACCACCTCAACCCATTTGGTAAAGTAGTCTATAGCAGTAATGATGAATTTGTGCCCTTTGGAAGAGGACGGATGAATCTGACCCACTAAGTCGAAGGCCCATTGCTGAAATGGCCAAAAGATGATAAAAGGAATAAGTTCTTTAGCAGGGGCATGGATCATATTTCCATGAAATTGGCACTATTTGCAAGCCTTGGCATACTGAATAGCTTCTTTCTCCATGTCGAGCTAGTAGTAACCAACTCTAATAAGTTTCTGAGCTAATGTCAGACCACTCGAATGAGACCCACAGATACCTTCATGTACCTCAACTAACACACATTTTGACTCATCGGGTTCTATACACCTAAGGAGAGTACCGTCTAAGCCCCGTCTATACAAGTCATTTGCTATGATAACATACCGTGAAGCATTATGAATGGGGTGACGTTTCTCATTCTAGGTATAGGTGTCAAGAATGATTTAGTCACAGAGATAGGAGTAGATGTGGTGGTAGCGGGATGAATCATGTCCAATGACTGAATAGATCATCTGAGATTCAGGAATATCATAGGCAGGGTAGCGCAATGTCTCCACTAGGAATTCATGTCTAAAATCATTTTTTGGCATTTGCAACATTGAGGCGAGAGTGGCCATAGCATCTGCTGCTTTATTTTCTACCCTTGGAATTTGCTAGAAGGAAATGTGTGCAAAATACTATTTGAGATCATGAACCATTCTTTTATAAGGTACTAGCTTGTCATCTTTTGTTTGGTAGACATCATTGACTTGATTAATTACCAGTTGAGAATCTCCAAAGACCTTAAGATCATCCATACGCCATTCAATGGCTATCCTCAGACCATTAATGAGAGATTCATATTCGGCAATGTTGTTTGTGCAGGGAAACAATATTTTATAAGCCTTGGGTAATGAGTATCTTTGAGGTATAATAAATAGAATGCTTGCACCTAATCCTTGCTGAGTGAATGATCCATCAAAGAACATGCTCCGAGAGTGATGTGTGAGAAGCATGATGGATTCATTAGGGAATTCAATGCTTAATGGCTGATGATCTTTTAGAGGATCCTCCGCCAACTGATCAGCAATCGCCTATCCTTTAATAGCTTTTCTTTCCACATACTCAATGTCAAATTCGCTGAGTATCATGACCCATTTCACTAGTCTACCCATGAGAGTAGCCTTGCTCAATAAGTACTTTAGTGGATCAATTTTTGCACTCAACCTCATAGTGTGAGCAAGCATATAATGCCACAATTTCTGTGAAGCAAACACCACAGCTACACAAGCCTTTTCAATGATAGAATAATTCATTTTGTAGGAGACCAAAGTCCTACTGATGTAGTATATAGCCCTTTCTTTATTGTTCTGATCTTCTTGAGCTAGGAGAGCACCCAAAGAGGAGTCTGTAGCTAAAATGTAGAGTATAAGAGGCTTCCCATGAATAGGAGGCATTAAGATAGGTGGATTAGCAAGATACTATTTTATTTGAGTGAGTCCCTTAGCACATTCTTCATTCCAATCATAAGTCACACCCTTATGCAGAGTTTTAGTAAATAGTTGTGACTTGTCAGCTAACTATGCGATGAAATGCCGAATAGGTTGTAGCCTTCTCTATAGTCCTCTCATTTGACTGATGTTCTTAGGCAGAGGCATTTCCATTATAGCTTGAAATTTCTTAGGATCATCCTATATGCCCTTAGCTAAAATAATGTATCCCAAGAGTTTTCTAGAAGTGACTCTAAATGCACATTTCTTTGGATTAAGTCTAAGGCTAAATTGTTCCATTTGATCAAGTATGGGACCCAAATCTGCAAGATGAGTTCTGCGTTGCATGCTTTTAGCTAGAGTATCGTCCACATATTCCTCCATTTTTTTATGCATCATATCATGGGAAATAGTAGTAACAACTCTTTGATGTGTTGCTCCAGCATTCTTAAGCCCAAAAGGCATGACATTCCAACAAAAGGTGCCCCGGGCACAAGTTAAAGCAATTTTTTCTTGATCCTCTAGCGCAATTTTTATTTGATTATAACCAGAGAAGCCACCCATTAGGGAATATATTTCATAGCTTGCTGTCATG
Organism: Chamaecyparis obtusa; assembly: GCA_027943335.1. Taxonomy (NCBI): domain Eukaryota; kingdom Viridiplantae; phylum Streptophyta; class Pinopsida; order Cupressales; family Cupressaceae; genus Chamaecyparis; species Chamaecyparis obtusa. The sequence continues at coordinate 555,134 of BSBK01001238.1, forward strand.
TCTACTATCATGTCGATATTAGGCAATGGAAAATCATCTTTTGGACATGCCTTATTCAAGTCTTGGAATTCTGTGCACACACAAATGGATTTATCATGTTTTGTAACTGGGACAATATTTGAAATCCACTCTACATAATCAATTGCCCTTATGAAGCCAGCCTTAAGGAGTTTTGCCAGCTCTGCTTTGACCACGAGTGCCATGTGAGGATGCATCTTTCACAGCTTCTGTTTGATAGGCTTGACACCTGGTGCAATGGATAGATGATGCATGATTAGATTGGGATCCAATCCAGGCATATCAGAGTAAGTCCATGCAAAGTTTATCTTCTTTCTTTGAAAGAATTTAGTGAATTCTTCTTTTTCTTCCGTAGATAATGACTGTGCTAGATGAATGATTTATGGAGCAGCCTCTGTACCCAAATTTACTAGTTGTGTCAGCTCAATCAAAACTAATGATCTCTCCTGAAAGTGGCTCAGGAGAGTATCAAGTATCTCATCCTTGGGTGCCTCAGAGAGGTTTTCACCCTTGGATACATCTTTTATTTTTACTATTTTTGGCTCTGATACTGCCACAATGTGGTTTTCACCATCAGAGCATCTATTTTTTCTTCTTTTAATTTTTTCACTAAGATACTTGATATCTCCTTCTATCATGCTGACACTGCTTTCGTTGGTGGAAGACATTATAGGTTCAATAGCATGGAGGTAACAGGCTAAAGCATAGTCATTCTAGAATGATAGGACTTCATTGGATGTAGAAGGGGACTTCTAGTCTATTAGCTTGGGATTTTTGAGTGAAAGGGGAGTAATGGTTGGTTCGATTGCGTTCATAGTATAATTATCAAAAGCACAGACAAGTAATTCAAGGCCTAAAGTGATTTCATCCAAAGGAGCATTCGAATCCCTATGAGACCCCATGTTAGAAGTAGAGGATAGGTTAACACCGATGGCATCAAATTCGTGTGTCCTAACACTAGACCCTTCACCTACTTCAAGAGGGTTTTCAAATGTGTGCAACATGTCTATGTCTATTTCACAAGTAGCATTAGATAAAGAGTCAAATTCATATTCATGTGAGTCAGTACTTGATGATGGAATTTCATTTACACTAGTTGTATCATCCAACTCATGGTCTTCTCTTACAACACAAGAAGCTTGTTCTTGTTTGAGTCTTTCTTGAACAAATGAGGGTATGTAAGGTTCATCCACAAAGTTAGGATCTTGCATTTCCATCGACTATTCATATGTTAGTGGGGTGATAGAGAAAGTTTGATTAGAGTCACTTTCAACTTCTACTTGGTGGAGAGGTATGATAGGTTCATCAGGTTCTTCAAAGAATGCTACAAGATCTAGAGGAATAGGATATGGGAATGTGTCTTCATCAGAGATAGCCTCTGGATTTACCTCTAGAGTAGTATCTTCAATTTCTTGTTCAGGTTCAGGTTCAGGTTCCGACACAAACTTGTTTAGCCTGAGATGAAAGGGGATCTTTTTAAAGCTTAAGCCAGTAGTATCCTTTGTGCGATGACCTATAGCTTCAATGGGTTTTAGCAAGCCATTGTCATTCTTTCCTATAGGATCACTTCCTTTATAGCCAAAGCACTTCATGATCTTGAAAGCTTCACTATATGGCTCTTGCTCTAAGTCTAGAGGTGGAGTAGTCATTTCAGATGTCTCTTTCCCTTTGTAAATCCAAGCTCTGATAGCTCTGTCTTCATCTTCATCTTCTAATGGCATAGAGGCCCGTACAAAGGTGCCATCATAAACTATTTGAGAAGAAGCATTAGAAGGTTTTTTATTCCTGGAAGGTCTCCCATAAGAGCATGGAGATGGAGGAAGAGAAACTAATGATAACACAGGCTGAATCTGATATCCTCCCATGCCTGTATCCTTGAGTTTCAAAGTTTTTTCCATCTCTTTTAGCTTGGCGTCATAGAATTCAGTGGATTCTCTATTTGCCGAAACAAAGCTGTCGGCAGACTGATTGAGTGTGTTGCAAGAGAAATTGGTATTAAAAGGTACAGTGACTTCCACTCCATGGAATGGAAACTTAATGCACTGATGGTATGTAGAAGGCATTGTCTGCATCTCATGAATCCATGGTCTACCCAACAAGATGTTATATGCGAGCGGGATATCCAGAACTTGGAAAATTACATCTCTTTCGACAGGTCCTATGTGGATAGGTAGCACAACTAAGCCCTTAGACTTGTGCTCTGCTTCATCATAAGCTTTAATGGTGATCTTTTTGTGGGAGTCTATACAGTCCTCATCATAACCTAGCTAGGTAAGCAATTTGGCAGAATAGATGTTGAGACCAGCAACATTGTCTATTAGCACTCAGTGGACAGGCTTTCAACCTATCTTGACCTCTATATTCAAGGGAGCATTATGTGGATGACTCAAGGAGTGATCATCTTCTTCAAAGAAGGATAAATAATGTGGTGAAGTCAAATGACCCACCATAGATTGGAATTGACCAAGGTCAAGATCTTTGGGGATGTTTGCCTCGATGAGGGCTTTGTCTAGAATCTTCCTTTTAGCAGGCGTGATCTTCAATAACTCAAAGATGGTAATCTGAGCATTGGTTCACCAAAGTTGATCTAAGATACTATAGCTAGCAGTGCTAGAGGTAGGAACTAATTTCAAAGCTTTATTGGTAGGACCAATAGTAGTCTTATCCATAGTCTATTTTGGAGTGGATGTGGGAGGGTCAGGACCCTTCAGAACACCTGCTCCATGTGATCGAGTAACAACATTAGCACAATCTTGAGTTTTTTTAGATTCAGAAGAATGAGATGTGGAACTTTACAAGATGAAAGGAGTCTTAGGTTTGGGAGCCTTGCTGCCCCCTTTGGAAGTAATCACATTGCAATACTCAACTCCAACAAGTTCAAGCATGCCAATAACATTTTCATCATTAGTGTACGTGTAATTGACTTTAGCATTGGTATTCTTAGTTTGGGAGGATTCACCCTTCTCATGAGGAGGGAAGGGATCTTTGAACACTTGATGATTGGAATTCTTATTGTGATTGTCTATGAGAATATCATCGTTATCAATCAAATCTTGAACCTTATGCTTCAGCTAGAGACAAGTAGTAGTCTTATGACCTTTATTCTGGTGATAGTCACAATAGGCATTGTCATTCCACCAATGAGGTCTCGGTTGAGGATCATAGAGACGCTTTTCCAAAGGAGTAAGAACTTGATTTTGCACCAGAGTCTAGAAGACTACATCCATCGGTTCCCCTAGGGAAGTGAATTCATGCTTGGGTCAAGAGGTCCAAGGCTTATTGTTAGAGAACTTTGAAGGTGGTTGATTATTTTTTGTAGTCTTTTCAATAGCCTTAGCCACTTGTATACTCAAGGTAAGATTAAAAGAAGACTTCAGAGGCTTTATAGTAATATTATCAACCACTCCGTCATTCATAACATCTCTATTCTTGTTAAAAGCCTTTCCCTTGTCTTTGTTTGAGGAGAATCCTTGTTTATTATCTTTATTCAGAATCAATTCTCCTTTCTTAATCATGAAGGCCTCTATCCTCATAGCTTTTTTGATCATGTTGTTGAAGGTCAAAGGACCTTGTAGTTGAACTTGGTATCCAAAATCTGGAACAAGGTTGTCCAAAAAGATATCAAGTCTCTCAGATTCAGGTAATTTCTGAGGATACTTAGTGCAAAGTTGTCTCCATCTCTGGAGAAAAGACAAGAAAGACTCTCCCTGTCACTATTTTATATTGCACAAATCATGAATATTGATAGGGTGTTGGATGTTGTGTGAATAATGCTGAAGAAAAAGATTAGCGATCTCATCAAAGGTCTTAATGCCAGGAGGTAATCGGCAAAACCATTCCATAGCTGATCCACCCAAGCTACGGGGGAAAAGTCTCATAAGATATGTCTGATCTTGTATAAATTCCATGGACAAAGTGCCAAACTCCCTGATATTATCTTGGGGTCGGTGGTACCCAAGTACTTGTCATATTTTGGTAACTCCACTCCTCTTGGAAAAGGAGGCATGCGAATAATTTTGTCAAATGGAAAAGGGCATATGCTATCCATTGTGAATTGTTACATCAGTTTATCCTTGTCTCTTGTGAGTTGACTAATCTGGTCTTGGATATCCCTAACCATCTGTTCTAACTTAGTGGTGTCATTCTCTTCTTCCTTGGCCACAAGTGTTTCTACTTGGAAATCCGTGGGTAACTTGGCCCCTTGTTGAGCTAACTCAAGAATGTATTTCTCTTTATCCTCTAAGAGGAGGATCTCCATCATCTTAATAAGACTCTTATTAGCTTTTGTAGCATTTATGTCATTCTCAGTTATTGCATCATCTTCATTCCCAAGGATCTCATAAATGCTCAAAATTTGGTCTTGTTGTTGATCATCTTGGTTTTGATCATATGGAGGAGGACGATAGAAGTGTATTTGGTGATCGCCTTGAGGTTTTCTTCAAGATTGATCATATTTGTGAGTTTGATTTTGGGCATTAGAAGATTGACCATGATACTGGTTATTTTGAGATTGGTCATGAGTTTGGCCATATTTTCCTGATTGAAAAGCAAATGGCTCTCCCATCTTGTTTGTATAGGGTTGGGCAACATGTGCCTTAGTGAAATGGTGTGAATGACATTGAAAAGGCACTGTGTAGGTAACTTTGGGTGTGTGAATAGGATCAAAAGGGTTGATTGGCTCGAGATCATCAATAAGATCAACCCATGAGTGAGGTTTCTCAAAGTTTTGTCGATCTTGGAAGTAAGGACCAGGTTTCTCTCAAAACAACCAATCAGAAGCAGAACTAGGTACTTGAATAGGATCCAGTGGGTCAACAGGCTCGAATGAGTCAATATCTTCAATGGGATCAATAGATTCAATAATAGGACTAGTCCGAGGGAGTAGTCTCTCAAAGTTATGAAACAATGGATTGTTTTGAAAGAATGAGTTGTCTTGATCTTGGAATGAGAAACCAAGTTACGCTTGGAACAATGGATTGAAACACTCTTGGAATATGAGAGGTGATGATTGAGGTAGGATATCTTGCATGGTACTTAATGAAGAGCTTGAGGATCCCTGACAAAGTTTAGATTTTGCAATAGATTCAAGATGATCTATTTCTTGATTGGAAAGTTTACTTCTACCTTGAGCAGTATTCTGAATGGGAAAGGTTTTTCCACTTCTAGTCATGACATTCATAGATGAAGATGAAATGAGAGAAGACTTGAGATAATGCTAAGACTCGATCTCTAAGATAATGAAAAGGAGATAAGTGGCTAGAACAGCCAAGGTGCGAGATGAACCTGGTATGAGTCATTAGGAGGGTGGCTAGAACAGCCGAGATAAGACTATCACAACATGAGGTACAAAACCACAAAAGATGAGATAAATGAATGAGAGACAAGACAAGTCAAAGCAATAATCAATCGGTTCACAACTCGAGATACTCAGTTTTTGATAGTGAACGATAGGAAAATGGACAAATAGACCTCAGACAAAAACTAGATCAGGGAAAAAAGTCAACTGGTCAGCAGGAAATAAGTCTCTATTTTGAAAACAAGGGTATAGGCTCATGAAAAAAAGTGTAGGGCTATGTGAGAAAACACTAGGCTTCGTGCGAGAAAGTGGAAAGCCGTGCAAGAAAGTACAGGATTTCTGAAACTTCGCATGAGAAAATACTAGTGTCTGATAAGGTTAACGCAAATTGCGAGGTAAAAGATAGGTTTCTAGATATAGAATAAATGGTTCTCAGACAAAAAACTAGTTTCCAGATAGATTTGAAAGTCAGTTTAATCAACAATCTTGGTTTGAGGATTTCAAACATTCGTTTACAAGCATGAAGGTTTGATCAAGTAATTGTGACACAAGAAGCAGTCGAAAACAGACCTACCAAGGACAAAGCAACTTTGTAGTATTATGGGAGTCTTTTTTTAATCATGATTGGACAAGTTTAAGACTCGATAACAAACACATAGCTTAGTCCTACAAAAAAATGGTGAGAAGCCAAAACCTTTGCCCCACAACTTGAATGCATACGTGAACCTCACACAGCCATGTCACCCACTATAGGGCACCCATATTTTTAGTGTTTCCAAGGACTCAATAGTATATGTTTGAAGGTTACCCTTGAAGTAGGGGCTAGTGTCATATACCACCTTCAAGCATCCAGGTGAATGCCTATGGTGAGAATCTATGGGAGAGATTCTTCCCCCTCCCTATGCAAAAATTATGACTCCTTTCGGAGGTGATTTGGGTAGGTAACTAGCTAGGTAAAGTTCTTAGTGGGCTTTCATTCACACTAACCTTTGGTGCCCTTGATACAGGGTTAGGGCCTCGTAGCCACACCAACACCCTAAAGTCATACACCCCTACAAGTAGGGCTGGGAGTGGCGCCGCTTAGTATGATAAACAGAGCCTTCTCAAGACGATGTCAAAATCAAGAGAAGGAAGTTAACATGGTTTTGGAGTCTTTAGACTCAACAAAACATTCTTTATTATAGTGAGGAAAAATCACTGGTGATAGGTGCGTACTCACTTGGGTCATTCCCGGAGGTTCAACTTTTGGCAAGCCCTCTAAAGGTGACACAACTTGGCTTAGATCCGAGGGTTTGATTTTCTATTTCTGTCAAAGAGAGAAGAGCATACTTCTCTACCTCATCACTTCACCCAAACACATTAAGAAAATTCATCACCAAGTTAGCTTCACTCCACCAAATCCACAAGCTTTTTGGTTTCTGGTTCTCTCAAAGAGAGAAGAGCATAATCCCCTGGCAAGTAGAAGTGTTAAAGATTCACTACCTTTCTCCGCTTCCCCAAGTATCCATCATTTTAGCAACATCTAGATCTCGGTTTCATTCACGGGCATCAATTCCACGTAATGAAGAGCCTATTCCCCTACTTTTCTATTAGGACCTTTAAGAAATCTTAACGGAGCCCTAGTTAGACTATGTGATGAAAGCAAGAAAACAAACATAACATTTTAGCAAGTCTTCAACTATCATCCTACAATCAAACAATTAGAAAGTTTTATATTCTTTGACAAATGACTTGTAGACAACTGTTATGCTGTGAAAAAAAATAGAGAAATAGTAAACAACAACAAACATAAATTGTTAGAAATATGGAACATAAATCATAGAGATTGAAAAATATTTTTAAAAACTCTAACCAAATCTCACGCGAGTAAGCACTCCACAGCACGCGAGGAAGCACAGGATGTTGCGCGAGGATGGGAAAGTTCACACGAGAGAGTGCTACTGAGAGAAAAGCTTCGTGTGGTATGATCTAGATTCTCATGCAAGATTTTGTACACAGACAAGTACGGATGCACGATAGACTTCAAATTTCATGTCAGAAAAAAATTGAGAATGAGGCCAGAAATTGATCTTTCTACCCCCACGGTGGGCACCAGAAATGTATATAGTCAAATGTGGACCTCTACTCCAACTACACACACAACATAGTCATTACTCACACAATCAAATTACGAGAATGAGTATGGAGGTTTTCATGCACTCATTTTCATTTTCATATCTAGGTTTTCATATTGTTATGCAGGTTTGGAGAGCAATTTTGGAGAAGAGTTTGGAGCACTTGAGCTTGGATATTGCAACTTCTCTTTTCTTGTCTTCTTCTCTCATGCCCCATGGCAATCAATTAAATTAATCTTTCATTTTCATATTAGATTAGATTCATATTTCCTTTCATAGATTAATATTGCACAAGCATTTCCTTTCATAGATTAATTTGCATTGTTATCATATAGAATAGATCTCATTTCTATTTTCATGCATCTTTGAATCTCTCATTTTATGGTGTACTTGCATGGGCACAAACATAGGTCAAATCTGAGGGCCTCCATTATAAACCCTTGCACTCTATGAATAGAGAGCTATGGATCAATTTTTGAAACCTCATTCTTGAGAGATCTTGGATGTAATGATTCATAGGAGTGTGACAGCATTTTAGCACACATTTTTGGCACCCACTGTGGGGCATCCCACTTTTACATCGTTGTTTTCATTATTTTTGGAGCTAACCCCCTTGTGCAGATTTGCTTGGAGACTAAAACTTTAGATTTTCAATGATTTGATCATATCTCCCAAAAAGCTTGGTGTTTTGGTCTGAAATTTTTTTTGCAAATTGGCAACATATCAGAGAAGCTTCAATAAAACATTTATAATTTGTTAAGGTATTTTTGATTTTTTATAATTTTTTCTTAATTTTTCATAAAAAATTAATTTTTGGCACAAATTAGCATATTTTTAAGAAATTTTTACATTTTCAAAAATCTTTTTAAATTATACAGGGGGTCCATTCTTTGTATTTTGAAGTTGGATGCAAAATCATAGCTCAAATAATTGATTTACAAAAAGTGGTCTATTTTCATAAAATAGGTCTCTAGGGCACAAATGAAGAGATTTTTTTAAAAATTTTATATTTTTGGAAAGTTCTCTAGTTTTTAGTAGGGGTATCTATTTCGCATTTCCATTTTTTTGGCTTAAATCATATCAAAAAAATTAGATCTTGTTGACTAGGTCAAATGCAAAAAAAATAAAATTTTGTGATGAGTATGCACTTATTTTTCATAGTTCAATGCATGATATGAGTTGTCATTTGAATTATTTGTAGGCTATCATTGCTCCTAACAATTGATTTTCAGATCTGACCCTAGGGTTTGCATAAGTTGGATATACATTGCATATCTTGTTTGCTTGTTTGCTTGCTGGAGAGTTCGTGGTTTGCTTGCACAAAAAAAAGCTCAAAAAAAAAAATCTACTAAGCGCGTTGCTTTGGAATTGAGGTATTTTGTTCAATCTCTATAACATTTGGATTTTGGAAATAAAATGAATCTCTCATGTGTTTGGCTTAAGTGTTTATTACTTTCATAGATCACACTTCAATTTTGGGCTCTAAAAAGAACATAGATTTACCTTTCTTGCATATGTGTTTCACATTGTAATTAGGCCCTATGAACACTATTTGTGGTGATCCTGAGGGATTGGGTTTCTTTTGAGGCTCTTCTTGATGATAGATCCCCTTGTAGGTAGGGAGGATATTGAGATTATCTCATGTTCCCTTGATTTGTGTCCTCATCTTTTTGGTTGATGCATTCTCTCTCCGGAGGGATTGATAGATCACAAGTTGTTCACACCACAGATCTTGGTGAGGTTAATTTCCATCTTATCATGTCGAATTAATCTTGCTTTCTATGTTTGGGTGAAGTGAAGAGGCTAGAGAACTATTCTCTACTCCCTTTTTGGGTAGTATCAGAAACTCAGATCCTTGAATCTAAACCAAGTCCCCATGTGGTCCTTTTTGTTAGTCACCTTGTTAGAGAGGGTTAACCATAGTGGACACTCCCTTTATTGGGTAAACCTCATGGATGGAACCTCAAGTGGTAATAGCCATTTTTTCCGTGGTAGTGACAACCGCTATATAAATGTCTTTGTGGAAGAAATCTCCACGGGTGTAGTTTCTTGTTGGGCTGTCAGATCTCCTCAGCATCTCCGATTGATTAAATTCTTGAAATGTGTCAAAACCCCGATGCGCCTAGATTGGAGTTCACCCTCTTGAGATTGAAAAAGTTGTAGAGTCAAACCATTACTAAGAACCATAGTGCAACCAAAATTTTCTTTTTAGGACTATGTGCGTGATTGGAAAAATATTTTGAGAACATACACAAGTCGTTCTTAGGGAGTAGAAATCCTAAGTCACTATTCTTGTTCATGTGCAAGGTTGCTTTTTCCCTTGCTCATTGTTTGAAGACATTTGTTTGCTTGAACTCCTTGATTGCTATCTTATGTGCTTGATCAATGATAAAAATATGTTGATATACTTACTTGATCTTTTAAAATGAACAAAAACTGAGTTTCTGAGTCAGAAAACCAACTTTTATAGCTTGCCTGATTGGACATCTTGCCATTTCCAATCTTCCTTGGTCAGTCTAGGTTAGATCTTAAGTGCTATGACATGTTGCTCAACATCTAATTGAGCTTAAATGGTATCAAGTTGCACAAAATGACTCTTGTTCTTCTTTCTTCCATGTTTTCCTAGTCTCCCATTTTCATTCCTTTCTCTTCTTTCTTCACATCCTCTTGATTTTTTTCCTCTTATTTTCTAGTCTACCTTCTTCTATTCATCTATTCATTTCTTTCATGCTTGATTCCTTCTCTTCTAGAACCATGAATTTCAAATATCTTGTTATGAAACCTCTCTTGAAAATGGATGATCTCGAACTCATTGCTAAATTTGAAGAGTATATTTCTTCCTCCAATAGTCCTAAATATATCATGGGTGATATACTTAAGGAAAAAATAAAAGAAAAGATGATTGAATCAGATGCCTTTGCTAGGATCATAAACATGATTATGTCATGACCTCCTTCTTCCAAACATTCTTCATCTTCTAAGTCTTCTCATTCTTCTTCACATTCCAAGTCTTATCATGACTCTTCTAGACATTATTTGCATTCCTCATTATCTGAGTCTTCCTCCTCCACAAGATCTTCATTTTCCTCTTCTTCGCAATCTCATTCCTCTTCTACTTCTCCCAAGAGTCTAACTCCTCAATATGAGCAATATGGTAGTCCTTGTTATACCTCTTGTATGAAGAGTGACATGCCCATTTTTTTATGACACCTTTATTCCTAAGAGTCATCCTAGTCCTCCTAGTCATGTGCTTGTGCTTACTGGAAATGGGTCATCTTATTGGAGAGATCACGATGGTGATCCATATGATTCAGATTTTGAAAGAGACTTTGATGATTTCTATGAACAATACCTTGATTATGATCCATTTACTACTACTGAGGACTATAAAATGCACCGTGTTGATTTGAAACATAAATATTATAAGAATCTTTTCTCTAAGAACTCTCATGCTGAAAATAAAGATTGCACTCTCAAGCAAGATCATGTTAATGCTAAACCTTTGCCTTGTGATAGTTCCCTTCCATCCTCTACTCCATCCAATGCCCATACATCTCCTAAAGCTTCTGAATCTTTCACAAATCCTTCATTCAACAAAAATCCTAATACTTTTCATGCAGTTCCCTATAGTTATCCTCAAGGGCTACCTCTTAAAGAAACTCAAGCTAACCTTCACTTGGCTGCAAATACTTTCAATAATGCTACACCTAAAGAACCTAAGCCTTTATACGCTATAATTCCTACTTCAACTAGTCCTTCACCATCTTTTCCAAAGTCTTCCATACAATCCCAACATGCTTCCTTGTCTGTAGAAGTGGCTCCATGTCAAGAGGAATCTAAAAAAATAAAGAAAAGAACATAAAGAAAGATCAAGATCAAGAACCCTCCATGTCATCCAATCCTTTTCATGATGTCTCTTATCTGTTTCATGGTTCGTTTGATCCTCTATGCCCATTCTCATTCATTCCACCATGTCTTAAGTCTTCTCCTAAGCAAGATCAAGCTACTACTTACACCGCTGAGCTTATTGAAAATCAAAATAACCTTACTACACTTGCACCTTCTGAAGATGATACTTCCATTAAGGTTATTGAAAATGGTGTTGTTACTTCCAATGTTGAGCCTATTGAAAATCAAGAGAAAAATGATACATTTATGCTATCCAAAGCTCCTTGTCAAGATCAAAGTCTTCCATCTTCTTGTTCTACCATTTCATGTTCGCTTCCACTTTCTACTCTTCCTAAGTCTTTGCAAGCTTTGAACAATCCTATCAAAGAAGTTTCTCCTATTCAAGATGTTCATGATCCTATTGCAAATCCTAATGCTCACTCTAAAGATGCTGATGTCCTTGGTTGTCATATAGATGCTGATGAACTTATTGATTATCCTTTTGCATCTTCCACTTCTATCCTTGGACTTCCTCCACCAATACCAAAGGCTACATGTCTTCATTCCATCTTGGGCCCTTATGTCCCTTCACTTTCCCCTCCTAAATCTCCTAATTGATCATCTATCTTGGGTCCTTACATCCCTCCATCTCCTATCTTTCCTCAAGATCAACATAGATCCATACCTTTGAATCCTTTTCATCCACCCACTCATCTAAACCAGTCATATCCTCCTTCTTCTTCCACAAGTTCTAAGTCTTTTGGAAGTAACTTGAATGTTCAATACAAGAAAAAGAAGCAATACAAGAATCCATCAAAAAAATAAGATCACCATGTCTCCTCTAATCGACAGGGATACAAAATGTCAAAGGAGATATCTAAGAAAAAAACTACAAGACAAGTATAGGTTCCAAAATCTATCATTGAAGATATTCTTTCTAAATCATCAAAAAGAAATGAAAAGCCTAAGGCTATATGGATTCCAAAGTCTCTCTTGAAAGAGTCTAATGTTGAGAAAAATGTGAAGTTGACATTCAAGCTTCCAAAGGCTTCCACTTCATCTTCTTCCAAAAACATTCTTCCATTCCATGCACCTAAACCACAACCTCTGCTATCCATTCACCATATTCCTTCACGTGTTCCTTCATTCACATTTCCTCCATCCTCTCATCACACTTCAAGGTGTTTGTTGATGTTGATCTTGCCTTCCTTTCCATCTACCCTTTCACAATCCTTCCATTCATTATCCTTCTACCTTCTATCATTTTTTCTCATTTTCCTATTCCTCCTATCTTCCAACATCACTCACTTTACATAAAACCTTATCCTCCATTTTTCTCTTCCATCTTCCTTTCCCTATCAGAATCTTTAAGCATATCATTTTGAATCCTTGACATATCATGGTTTATCCTTTCAAGGAGCATTATATAAAAAGCTTGCCTTCTTCCAAAAAAGAATTAAATAAAAAATAAAAAAATTTAAAAAGAGAAAAAAAATGAAAAAATTGAAGAATGTACCTTCGTGGAAACCTAGAAATAGGTGCATTGGTAGCAAAATTAAAGAGAAATAAATTCATCCTATGGTGAAAACCACTCCCTTGTGGCACCTTGGATAAGTACCGTGATGAAAACCTGACAATCAAGCATCATGCATAGTTCTTCTACATATTTCATCCATTTCATCTTCTCTCTTTGATCTTGGCAATGTTGACCTATACACGAACATTTGACTATCTTGTGAGCTATTTTACGATGATCTTTCTTTCATTCCTTTCATGTTTAGCCTTCATTTTCATTTTCCTTGATTCATTCTAGCCTTTTCCTATCCTCTTCCCCTTTGGTCTTGATCTAATAAAAAAGAGTAAAACATGATGCTATGAAGCCTCTTGGCATGTCTACTCCTTTGGACTGCATCCTTTCCTTCTTTTGCATTACACTTTTGTGACTTATCCTATGTTGGCTTTTCATTGCTTGTCCAAATGTGCTTTACATGACAATTTTTCCCTAGCTTGGGTACTCTTGAGGAGTTTTCCCTTGAGGATTTCTTCCCTTCATTCTTCTTCATTCTATTGTCTTCCATCTCTTCCACCAGCTTGCTAATCCATCCCTTCCCTCACCTTGCTAGACATTGGGACTACACGATGTGATCTTGCTTGGGAGTTTGATGTCCATTTTGTCTGGGGGCATCCTTTGTACATACTTATTGATCCTGAAAAAATTTCAAAAAATGATATATAATAAAAAATCTTTAAAAGCATATAATGTCTTGAAAAAATGATCATCTTAGTGAAAATCTAGTAATAGGCGCTTTGATGTATCTCCAAAAAAAATAAAAAAAATAGAAAAAGTGCCTTGGTGAAAACTTGGAAACAGGCGCCTTGGTAGAAAAAATACAAAAAAATTATAAAAAGTCCTGAAAACTCACAAATGGTGTTTTTCAACACCTCCCCAATTGTGTTTTTCAACACACCACCCGGCGTTGAGTGTTTTTGAACACTTATTGGTTTGGTCTTACCCAATTTTATCATGTGATCTTACCTACTTGCAAGCATTCAATCCTTATCCTCAAAACTCAGTATCAGTTAACACACTTAAATTTTTAAACACAACACTTAATGCTTGAGCTATGTCATGATCTTTTCTTTGTGTGCTGATTGTTATTGATTTTCGTTGAGTGTCCTTGTCTAATAAGTCTCTCCATGATGCACAGCTAGAGGATTTGGGGCATGGGGCATATTTTTATTTGCTTTCTACTTGTGGGTGTGTTCTTGAAGATCTTGAGTGTCTCTTTTTGTTCCCTTGAAACACTTAGGAGATTTGAGCCATCATCCTTGATTGTTTTTGTACAAATATTCTTGTGGTCATCCTGGCATCTTTGCTTTGATGCAAGTGTGGTTTTGCTACATTAAATTGGGTAAGCTAACATCGAAGTCATCTTGACCTTTATGTCTTTGATGCTTATGTTAGAATCTTTCCACATTCCAATCTGATATAAATTACATTCATATCTTCATAGTTGCATTTATGACTAGTGATGGTTGTGTGATTTTTCGATGTCCATTAATAATGGCCCAATGATGAAAATAAGTTTCTTAACATTCCCTAATGAATGATGAACACAAGATCATATAGTTGCTCTGTTGCAAGTACACCTTTGCATTTTCATGTAGCTTGCATTGTTAGACTTCATGTTAAATTGCATTTTTAGGCTGCATTATGAGTTTGAGAGGGTTTTCCTTTATCTTTCTTTTGGACACTTAATCAGCTGTGATCACGTTCTGATTTCATTTCCTTATCTTCTTTCGTGATCTCAATCGAAATTTCCCATCTTAAACAGTTGATTGATTTTTGAGGCGTTCTCTATCTTGCGGTAGATTCTCTTTCTTCTCTCCATTTCTTTTCACCTCTTCCAACCTTCGATCTTCCATTTGCTTTCATTCCACCTTTTTTCTTCTAATTCAACCTTGGGGCATAATGTTTGATGATCTACCTTGGTTTTGTGATCCTTATATCTTTCATCTTGCATCAAGAACCTTATTTTTAGTTTGATTTGATCAAATTTATCGATTTACTATTTCTCCTCTATCTCATTTTGATTTTGATCATGAGGGGGCAGTACCTATCAAACTTCAATCTTTGATTCAGTTTTATCAATTCAATTCTTACTTGAGATTCTTATCTCTTATTTGAGACTTGACAATTACCTATTTACAACGGTTTTGGCCTTGTCTTTTTCAATTAGCTTATCTTTGTCCTGGCATGTTCCCAGAATGATCACACGTCTGGATTGTTTTGTGATCCCAAATCGACCTCAAATTTCAATTTTTCTTTGGCCACATGTGTTCCTAGAATGATCACACACTACCCAAAGAGGGGCAAATGTATGCACCCTAAAATGGTCACCTAGACTTTGGGCCCCATTTTTTATTTTATCAATATTAGAATTATTTTATCAATTTTCTGAATCAATAATTTTTAATATTTTTAATTCAAATCAATTTATTTGATCAAATCGTAATTAATTCAAATATTTTAATATATTTCCCAAGTTTTATTTAATTGAGAGAACTTTCTCCCTTTTAATTAAATAAAAATCATTTAATTAAATCATCAAGTCATTTATTTTAAATCTCATTTTAATTAAAAGAATAAATCTCTTTTAAATAAATAATAAATCTTTTAATTAAATATTGGAACCCACTTTGCTAAAAATAAAAAATAAAAAATAAAAATAATAAAGTAAAGTGCACTTTCCTATGAGATAAAATCTTTTGACTTTTTGAAAAAGGTTTTTGCCTCTTAACCATGTCCATTGATTTTGCCTCTTGAGAATCTTGAGCACATGGATCAACTAAGAGTTAATCTCCACCGTTGCTCATTTCTTTTTGCCTCTTAATCTTAACCGTCTGCTTTCCTTTATAAGGAGCCCTCTCCTTCTCATTTTCATATCTAGGTTTTCATATTGTTATGTAGGTTTGGAGAGTGATTTTGGAGAAGAGTTTGGAGCACTTGAGCTTGGATATTGCAACTTCTCTTTTCTTGTCTTCTTCTCTCATGCCCCATGGCAATCCATTAGATTAATCTTTCATTTTCATATTAGATTAGATTCATATTTTCTTTCATAGATTAATATTGCACAAGTATTTCCTTTCATAGATTAATTTGCATTGTTATCATATAGAATAGATCTCATTTCTATTTTCATGCATCTTTGAATCTCTCATTTTATGGTGTACTTGCATGGGCACAAACATAGGTCAAATCTGAAGGCCTCCATTACAAACCCTTGCACTCCATGAATAGAAAGCTATGGATCAATTTTTGAGACTTCATTCTTGAGAGATCTTGGATGTAATGATTCATAGGAGTGTGACAACATTTTAGCACACAGACATCAGTGACAAAACACAAATGACAATAGTATGAGTGTTTATTTAGTAACATAGTGATTAAACATATTACATGTCTCAATCACCACCCATGCATTAGCAATATCCAACAATCTCCCCCTTTGGCATTGATGTCAACATATGGGAAAATCTTATCCCAAAGTTATATCAATCCAAAGTCCTTCAACTAAACAATCTCTCCAAATAGTAGATATTTTCTCATAGCAACACTCCTCCTTTGATAGAAATGGCAAAGGGTGCCATGAGCCTTCAACTACCTTTACATATTTAAACTTTCTTCCACGATCACTCCCCCTGAGGAGTAGATCCCTACATCAGGTCCAGAAAATGATGAGGCTCTGAACACTTCTGGACTGATGAATCTTTGCATCATTTAGTTCTGACTAGGAGGGGCCTGAACCCCTAGCATACCTCTGAGATATTCAAAGGTATCTTTCAGTAGTGGCTTTGTAAAAATGTCTACAATATGCTCTTTTGTACTGATATATTCTAGCTTGATTTCTTTTTCTACCACCTTGTCCCTTAAGAAGTGATACTTGATAGAAATGTGTTTAGTTTTAGAGTACATCACTGGATTCTTTGACATATTTATGGTCATAGTGTTATCACAATGGATAACCACAGGCTCATTAAAAGTTCTTCTAATGTCTGTCAGCATTTATTTCATCCAAACAATCTCAGTGCAATTTATAGCAGCAACAACATATTTTGATTCAACAGTAGATTGTGCTATACAATCTTGTTTCTTAGTTAGCCAAGAAACCAACTTTTCACCAAGGAAAAATGCACCACCATTGGTACTTTTTCTATCATCAATATTTCCTACCCAATCAGCATCAGTATAAGCATGAAGTTCAAGGCTATCATTCCTATCATACCATAAACCATAGTCTATGGTTCCTCTGAGATACCTTAGTATTCTTTTCACAACAGCTAGATGAGTCTCTTTGGGTTCTGCCTGATATCTAGCCAAAATTCCAAGAACATTATCAATATCTGGTCTGGTGTGAGTTAGATATTGTATCCCTCCAATGATTGATCTATACAAAGTCTAAAAAACACATTTTGATTCATCATCAATTGTTAGCTTGTTTTCAGTCACCATAGGTGTTCCTACTGGTTTACAATCTTCCATACTGAATTTCTTAAGCAATTCTTTGAGATACTTGGTCTGAGAAATGAAAATACCATTCTCATTCTGAGTTATTTGAAGTCCAAGAAAGAATTTTATTTCACCTATCATGGACATCTCAAATTCACTTTCCATTTCTTTAGAAAACTTCTTACATAGATCATCATTACCTCCAAAGATAATATCATCCATAAATACTTCTATTATCAAGATTCCATCTTCATTAGTTCTTAAATACAAATTAATGTCCGAATTACCTTTTTTGAATCCAAGTCCAAGTAGATACTTGTCTAGTCTTGCATACCAAGCCCTAGGAGCTTGCTTCAACCCATACAAGGATTTCTTCAATTTACACACCATGTATGTCTTTGCATAGAGGAAATCCATCTGGTTGTTCTATGTATACTTCTTCTTCAAGATCTCCATTCAAAAATGCAGATTTAACATCCATTTGATACACTTTAAAGTTTTTATGTGCAACATAAGACAAAAATAATCTTACTGCCTCTATTCTAGCAACAGGAGAAAATGTTTCTTCAAAGTCTATGCTTCTTGCTGTGAGTAACCCTTACACACTAGTCTTGCTTTGTTCCTTACAACTCTCCCTTCTTCATCCATTTTGTTTCTAAAGATCCATTTTGTTCCTATAACATTTTTATTTTTAGGTCTTGGAACCAATTCCCAAGTATTATTTTTCTTTATCTGATCCAATTCTTCTTTTATGGCATTTATCCAAGATTCATCTTTAAAGGATTCATCTGTAGTTTTTGGCTCAACTTGAGAAATCAAACTGTAGACACCTAAAAATCCTTTAGAAAATAAAGTATTTTTATTTTTTTTAAAATCCCTGATGATTTCATCATTTATTAATTAATTAATTATTTAATTAATTAATTAATTTTTATGTCATTAAATCCCTTTATCTTCATTAAAAATATTTAATTAAGAAATCCCTTCCAAAAATGTTTAAATCTTATTTAAACATTATCTCCTTATTTATTAATTATTTAATTAATAAATTGACCCAAAAATCCCAAAATTAAAAATTTATTTATTTTTTGCCCAAAACTTGGCCAATTTCCTTAAGACCACTAACCTCTTCCAGAATCTTCTAATCCTTCTTTAATTTTGATTAAAGGCTAATCCCATCATTTCCTAACCCTAATCCCAACTCAAAATATTTAATTAAGATTAAATATTTAATCCTCATATTTATTAAATTCATTTTTAACAAATATTCTCAAAACTAAACCATGAAAATAAATAAATCTTTATCTATTTCCTAAAATCCATGTTTATACTAAGGAAGTTCTAGACTCTTCTAGAAAGTCTTATCCTTGTCCCCCTAATCTTAATCCTAATCCTAATCCTCCCCCCCTAATCCCGTCACATTCCCTAAACCAAGGTTAGCCAACTCCTAAGCTTAACCCAAAGTCAACAAACTTCTAGAAACTTCTCTTACATGCATTAAGTGCATTTAAAGCCTCCTTATCCCTCTTACATGCATTTATGATGCATTTAAGAAGCCTCTCACCCCTTTCTTACACCCTTTGACCTTAGGCACATTTTCCAAATTGTACACATCCCTCCCATCTTTCAACCCAGTGCCCTTGTGACACTTGTCACAAGGAGGTGGCCTTGAACTAGCACAATCCATGTGCTCCCCTTTGAATGAATCTTGGCCTCTCTTAAAGATTTTGATCTTGGCCACTCATTCTTCCTTCCCAAATCCTATAAATGCTCCTCATTTCCAAGAGCAAAATACCCATTCACCTTTCATTTCAAGCATTGTTATCATGCTCATTTAGCTCTAGACTTAGCATAATCATCTTAATCTAGCTTACTTTCAAGCATTTTAGCTCATCCTAATTTAATAATGGATTAACATAGTTTATTTCCTCATTTTACATAGCATATCATCATTATCACATCTCTATTTGGCTTAAAATCAATCTTAGCATAAACATCATGTAGCTTAATCTTCATTTCAGCATCATTTGATCCTTGAGGCCTTAGGGGCAAATCAGGTGTTCTATACCTGTTTTGTGCCATTTTTGGGGTTTTCATGGATCTCAATCTGTCCTAAAATGCATAAGGAACATGCTCCAAGTGCTTAGAGAGCACACCCACATCTCCTTAAGCAAGAGCAAATCAAACAGTGCTTGGGTGCACCTGTTTAAGCTCAATCTGAGGTATCCTCAAAAGCCTTGTCCACATTCTGGCACGCTCGGTGGGACCCACTTCACGGGTTCTTTGCAAACATTCTGATGGATTTTGGAGTGTTTTCAAATTTTTCAAGCTTATAGGTGGACGGAGCACTTCGAATTCTTCTTCCTCTTCTTGTCTTTATTCTTTTTCTATTCTGTCTACTTCTTCTTCTTCTTCTTCTTCTTCTTCTTCTTCTTGTTGCGGGATCTTGGCCATTTTTTCTCAAAAAAATCCATAAGGAAGCAAAATCATACACACCTTGTTTTAGCGCTTAAAATGAACCCCCAAATCATTCTTGAATGTGTTAAGGACTAAAATTTGCAAAATTTGTTCTAACAAACAAGAAAAATCAATCAAAACATTTGCATCCTTGCAACATCAAGGTTTTAGATGCATTCATGCAAAAATTAAGAATATTTCAAGTTTTGGGTACTTAAAAAAAAGAGAACCTCAAATTTGCATCTCATTTCTAAAAACATTCAAAATCAACCATAAAAGTGCATGCAAAAGTTCCTAAAATCAATCCTAAAAACTTTGTTTTTATTGAAAACTAACTTCATTTTGCAAAAATCTTGAATGCCTTCTTTCTCAAATTTCATGCATCAAACTAAATCTAGGAAACTTTGTTTTGAAGTCTAAAATGGAGCCAACAAATCTTTAATGAAACTAAGGGAAAGAACTTAAGTCCTAAAGCGTCATTATCATTTTGAAAATCATACACAATCTTGAGATCTAAATTGGAAAGAGCAAGCATCCCTATTCCCTCTTCTTTGAAATTCAGTTCAAACAAACTCAATCTTGAATGATCTAAGGATAAAACAAAGCTCTTTTCAAAGTTCTATATCAACACGCAAATCTCAATCTTGAATGCCCAAAGGAAAGAAATTGCAATCGCTCAAATCATTTACTTTTTGGAGAAAAAACAAATCAAATCTTAAACACTTGTGTCTTCAATTTCAAAGTTCAAATCACACTTAATCAAATTGGAGGAAAGAACAAACTTTCTTGATGTGCATTTAGGAGTTTTTCCAATTCTTGCAAAATCCTTATTAAAATAAGCAACGTAGAACATTTGGACTCGGACAAGTTCACTTGTTCTACTTTTAGCGAGGCCTGTCCAAGGAGAAAAGTGCTTCCTCATCGGAGAACGACCTCAAACCGGTATCCCCCCTAGCCGGTATATAAATAAAGTGAAGGCAAAAAGTACTCACTTATATCTCCTAATCCACGAGCATTTTGTGCCAAATGCAAATGTCTGGGGACAGGTAAATATTCCTCCCCCAGCATTGTTGGCTAGGCTCTTAATTGAGTCACAGGCGGTCAGCATAATCGGGTATGGAGACTCCACGGAACTATTAAAAACCTGATAAAATAGAGGCTACCCTATCTACATCTGAAAGTATCAAAATCCTTGTGCAAGGACCGATCCAAGGGGTTTACTGGATCACCTCATGATTACTCACCATTTGTATTCACTTTTGGGGGGTACCAAGCTGTGGACAAGTGATTTTGATACTCACCTTCCTTAGGTAGATCTGCTTGAAGTGCTTGACAGTCAAATACTTCGTGAAAACACTTGTTGGAACATACACTTTCAAAGCTTTATCAGAGTCAGTTATCTTGTTTGTATCTCACAAGGTTGCTTTGTCCCTTGTGGAGATTGCTTTTCCAAAAATCTTTGTTGAAATCTATCCTTTGCCATTGAAAAAACATCAAACTGATCTACAACTTGGTTCAAGATACTCGGAATAGCCATGTCAATCCAAATCCTCCCAAAATCTAGAAAATGTCCAAAGCTTTCAGAATCTCAAACCATGGTCTTCTAGTCATATTCAATCCAGTCTTGTCATCCTTTCCTCCTATCTTAGGTTAGCAAAGTCATCTTGGTCATCCCCCATTTCCCTATCTGTCTTCCTCTAGAGTCAGTCTTCTTCCAATCTTAAGCCAAATCCAATCCTAGTCTGATCCTATCAGTCATCCCAATCTGAGTCTTAGTCTTCCAATCCATCTTCATCCTTATCCAACTCATTCTCAAGTTAGCATGTCTCAAAACTATTATGATGAGTTTGGTTATTATGTCTCTCCTCTCAATCCATCCTATCCTGATGATGATGAAAGCCTTGTAGATCACGATGCATATTTTGAAAATCTTAGCAAGTTTGCTCCAAACATTCCTCAGCATCCAATCATTCCTCCAAAATATCTTATCATGCCTTCACGCTTATCCACTAGCACTCCCTTTCATGTCCTTGGCAAGGAAAATCCATTATCTTATCCATCCACAACTTATCCCTATCTTAAACCTACACATCCTCCATATGCATCCTTCATATCTCCATCTCCTGCTATGGTCATATCCCAATCACCACCATCCCCTTGAAACACTTCACGCTACTTCCCTTATCTAAAACCTCCATCCACTTATTCTCCAAAACCCTTTGAAAACCAAACACCAAGTCTTCCAATCCTTTTCCCCAATCCACCATCCTATCTCAAATCACCATCCTCCATTCAAACCCATGTTTTTGCAAATCCCCTCCCACAAAAAGAATGCACCCTTCAGTCTGCTTCATATCACGTACCTCAATCCATCATTCCTACCTCATCCAATAGTCCATCAAGTTCACAAGCTTCCTCTAAACCTACCTATGTGAACTATCCAAACCCACCATCCTTTAGCTCCTCGTTTGCACCATCATCCCCTCAAGTAGGTTCCCCTTCATCCACCCCATCTTCATATAAGGACTATCCTAGCTCTCCATCTCCTCCACATTCCAATCCTTCTTCACCATGAAAGTCTCCAAGGAGTTTCACAAGGAAGCCAATAACAAATCCCACTCCTAAGAATGAAGAGCCAAGCCATTTCAATCCTTCATGTGAAGCCATCATTGATGAGGCCCATCCATCGCTCCCATCTATTATCTATCTTCCATACATCCCACTCATTAATCTTCTTCCATCTCCTAGCATCATTGGGTCCCTTCCATCTGAAGTCTCCATCCAATCCCCACCAACATCACCTCCTCATAGTATTATCCAAAGCATATCTAATAAGCCTCATAATTTCACCCTTCTTCCTACCATCACAGCTATAGAATCTTCCATCCTTTCATCCATACCATCTGAAGAGTTCTTCCTTCTTCCAGACATCACAGCTATAGAATCTCCCATCCTTCCATCCACCCCCTCTGAAGAGTCCATCCATACATTCCCCATCACTCTATCCACACAAATCCTATCATGTCAAGATCTTTCCCAAAAGCATGTTGAAATACTCGCAGAAGAAAATCAAGATCCAACCCTTCACTTCCCCCATCACATGTTCTATTGCTTCCATCACCCCCAATCCAAAATCCTATAATCCCAATTGCTCCAATCCAAGATCCTATCATCCTAGTTTCTCCATCTGAAGATTCATTACTATCCCCCAATCCCAGTCAAAATCCCACCATCGTATCCTCTCCTCTTGAGGATCTTCCAAACCAAACTGTCCCACTACCATCATTCTATCCTCTTGGATCACTTACATTTGTCAAAGGCAGTCCACTTGAAGCAGAAGAAATTAGTTTCATATCTTCCATTAGGGAACCAGAAACTGGATGTTTATCGTATTCCCCAAGTCAGAAATATCCTTGTTTGGATAAAATGCTCAAGAAATGGAATTATCAAGGCAAAGGCCTAGGCTCTCATGAATAAGGAAATCTAGAGGCCATTCAAGACAAGAAACATCCAAAATCATGTGGTCTTGGTCACACATCAGAAGAAGGCACTTCCTCCAAAAAGGTTGGTATAGCTAAAGCTAAATTCAAGCATCCTTTCAAACCCACCATCACATCTTCCAAAGCATACAATGCTATTCCTCCTCCTCCATCATTATAGCCTAGGACAACCTATCACATTCCTCCTTCATCCTCCAAATCCATTTTGGGTCCCTATGTCCCAAAATCTACCAGCACATATCCTTCACATGCTAAATCCATTTTGGGACCTTACATCCCAAAATATCATCCCCCATCTTATCCTACTCAGTCCTTCATCCAAAATCCAAGCATCCCTAGTCGGGATCAACAAAGGCACACACCCATATCTCCTATCTGCCAATCTCCTTCCATCTCTCTATCCTGCACGTCTCCTCATATATATTCCAGTGCTCCTTGCAATTTGGATGCCATATCCAATATGCATAAAGGGAAATATCCACAAAAATCCAAAGATTGCCATGTCCAGTCTAAACGACATGGTCAACCAAAGAAAAATCCAATCAAGTAATCTAATGCATCCTAATGGCCGCAAAGGCCCAGCAAAGCACAAGCAAAATCCACTACATGGCCACAAAGGCCCAGCAAAGAAAAAGCAAAATCTGATGCATCCCAATGGCCACAAAGGCCCACCAAAGCTAAAGCAAAAATGATGTGGATCCCAAAGCAAAAAGATGTAATGCATCTAAAAGAAACATCCACAATGGCATCCAAAGTTGCTAATCCCCCGCTACTCAGTCTTCTCCTCCATCTCCTAAATCTATTTTGGGTCCCAAAGATTTGAAATCTCCTAGCGTAAATCCTCCATCACATCCACCTCTATCTTCCACGTCGTATCTGCTTCATCCACCTTCCTCACAACATGTGCCAATGTTGGTCCTGATAGCATCTCCCTATCATAATCACTTTCCATCTTTCCATCCAAACAATTTCTATAGCCATATCTCCCATCTACCCCATCTTATCCATGCCTTTGCATAATCCCTCCATCCCAATAAAGTTGTACCAACATCCTGAGAAATTGAAAAGGCAGCAACAAATTAGAAAATATCAACAACAAATCAAAAGATCAGTGAAGAAAGATAGCAACACATCAGAAATATCAGAAGGTCAGCATCTAGTCAGTAAAAAATTAGAAAATCCATAAAAATTGGAAAAAATCAAGAGAAAAGTATCAAAAAAGAAAAGAGAAAAACATTCGTCCTATGGTGAAAACTTGGCAATTCAAGCACCCTGGACAAGTACCATGATGAAAACCTGGCAAACAGGCGTCATGCGTAGGCCCCCCCCCCAATTCATTTCTATAGTTGGGGGCCATTCCGTTCTATCACCTCTTATCCAACATCTCCTCCATCTCATTTGTCTCTCACCTCCTTCATCCTCCTTTGGATCTTGATGACAAAAACAAAGACTACCAGGTATACATGGTTTTGGGCACTTTCTTGGCATCCATCACACCTTTCAGCTACATATCCTCTATCCAATCCATTCATCCTATCTTCCATCTACCTTCCTCATCCTCTTGTCAGCATATCTTCTATCCAATCATACCCCATCCTACTACCTATGAATGAATGAACTATCCTAAGCAGGGGGCATCTTATTCCTTGGTAACATATTCCTTGGAGACTATCTTTCATCCAAAATCTTCCATCTCCCAAATCCTTAAGCAAATCCACCATCCAATCTCCCCAAGCATTCCTCTATCCAGATCCCTCAGCAGTTCCTCCAGCATTCCATCTTCCAATCCTCAAGCAAATCTGGCATCCAATCTCCCCAAATCCTCCTCTATCCAATCCGCAAGCGTTCTTCCATCCAAATCCAAATCTTCCTCCATCCAAATCTCCTAGCAATTCCATCATCCTCATCCTAAGCATTTCCTCCATCTTTCCATCACCTAGTATCTTCCCTTGTCATTGGTATCTAGCTATAGGCTACCCTCATTGCAATCCAATGCCATTCATCCATATCCAACTATTCCTAGCAGTCTTCTAGCAATCTTCCAATCCTCTCCACATCCTCTAGCTATCCAAAATCCAACATCCAAGATCAAGCCAACCGATCAAATCACATCCTTAGTCTTGTAGCAAGCCTTGATCTCAATCCAATCATCATCGTTGGGATATGTCCTTCCCAAATCCATGTCATTTTAGGACACATCATCCACCGTCAGTCCGTCTTGGCTTTCCAGCCCAACTAGGGCATCGTCTAGCATATCTTTGGAGTTTTCAACTTCATCCCCAGGTTCTTTGTACATCCTAATCTTGAGTCTTGTACCATAGTGTCAGTCGTGTCTCCACCTAAGCTCATTTGTACATATGTGTCTTTAGGTCCCATCCTTTGTGTTAGTTAGCCCTTGTCACTATCTTGTTGTACATATCCTCGTCAGTCCTGCAGTAGTATCTAATCAGAAATCTTGTCCTACCTAGCCTCACACTTCAGCAACATCACTTATTGACTATCCTTAATCATCATGACTATCTTTGAACCGCATCATTTGCCAATTAGCAACACAGCACTCTCCCCATCAACATTGGGTCTGCATAGATGTATGCTTCTATTTTGTCTGACCTAAGCCTAATCACGGGTCCCCTCAGATGTATCTTTCCTGTCAGACCTAATCTTCCACCAAGCACACCAAGTCAGTGTCGATGTATCCTTCCACACATTCAGACCAATCTTCCCGCCATCAATCGAATCAAATCTCTCTCCTTGGCAAAGGTTGTCTTTTGGAGTTATCATTTTGGCCTTGGATTTTGTCCTTTGGGTCTTGTTAATCTTTTACAGCTTCTCGTTGTTCTCTACTCAAAGTCTCCATGATCCTTTATATCATGGTGCGCTGCGAATGAGGATAATCTAGGGCAAGGTCTTTTGATCTTTTGCTTTTGCCTGTGAGTCAGTCATGTGTTTGTGGTTTCTTCAGCATCGTTTCCACCATGCCTCCTCTGGGTTTCATGTGTGATGTTGGGGCAACCCTGCGTGTCTTTTTAGCGTCAATCTTATGCAACGTTGGTGACAAGGCCTTGTGATCCCAGTATCCTTGGCAGGTCTCTCACATTGCTATATTAAACTAGGTTGTGCTCTCCACATTTGCACATGGAGCTTCCCCCAATCCCTTGCATCCTACATCATATAGATTAATCTTGCATCTCTCATGTAGCTGCATCCTCATTTTGCATTCCATCTCATCTTGCATTCACCCATCTTTGCTCTTGGAAGTTTGTTTATTTATCTCCCCTTCTTCCTTGGTCCTTCTTTCTTTGTTTCCTTTCGAGAAAATTCCACAACATTTACTCCTTGCGTTATTTTCTCGAGGGGGCACAATCCCTTATTTCTCTAAATTCTAGCCTTGGACATCTTATTTTCTTGTCTTTGACGCCATGCCACTTGCGGCATCACATCAAAGAGGGGCAAAATGTAGACACCTAAAAATCCTTTAGAAAATAAAGTATTTTTATTTTCTGAAAAATCCCTGATGACATCATCATTTATTAATTAATTAATTAATTAATTTTTATGTCATTAAATCCCTTTATCTTAATTAAAAATATTTAATTAAGGAATCCCTCCCAAAAATGTTTAAATCTTATTTACACATTATCTCCTTATTTATTAATTATTTAATTAATAAATTGACCCAAAAATCCCAAAATAAATAATTTATTTATTTTTTGCCCAAAACTTGGCCAATTTCCTTAAGACCACTAACCTCTTCCAGAATCTTCTAATCCTTTTTAAATTTCGATTAAAGGCTAATCCCATCATTTTCTAACCCTAATCCCAACTCAAAATATTTAATTAAGATTAAATATTTAATCCTCATATTTATTAAATTCATTTTTAATAAATATTCTCAAAACTAAACCATGAAAATAAATAAATCTTTATCTATTTACTAAAATCCATGTTTATCCTAAGGAAGTTCTAGACTCTTCTGGAAAGTCTTATCCTTGTCCCCCTAATCCTAATCCTCCCCCCCTAATCCTGTCACATTCCCTAAACCAAGGTTAGCCAACTCCTAAGCATAACCCAAAGTCAACAAACTTCTAGAAACTTCTCTTACATGCATTAAGTGCATTTAAAGCCTCCTTATCCCTCTTACATGCATTTATGATGCATTTAAGAAGCCCCTCACCCCTTTCTTACACCCTTTGACCTTAGGCACATTTTCCAAATTGTGCACATCCCTCCCATCTTTCAACCCAATGCCCTTGTGAAACTTGTCACAAGGAGGTGGCCCGAAACTAGCATGATCCATGTGCTCCCCTTTGAATGAATCTTGGCCTCTCTTAAAGATTTTGATCTTGGCCACTCATTCTTCCTTCCCAAATCCTATAAATGCTCCTCATTTCCAAGAGCAAAATACCCATTCACCTTTCATTTCAAGCATTGTTATCATGCCCATTTAGCTCTAGACTTAGCATAATCATCTTAATCTAGCTTACTTTCAAGCATTTTAGCTCATCCTAA
This sequence comes from Chamaecyparis obtusa, assembly GCA_027943335.1. NCBI lineage: Eukaryota > Viridiplantae > Streptophyta > Pinopsida > Cupressales > Cupressaceae > Chamaecyparis > Chamaecyparis obtusa. Next base: position 582,926 of record BSBK01001238.1, read on the forward strand.
TTTAATAATAATGGATTAACATAGTTTATTTCCTCATTTTACATAGCATATCATCATTATCACATCTCTATTTGGCTTAAAATCAATCTTAGCATAAACATCATGTCGCTTAATCTTCATTTCAGCATCATTTGATCCTTGAGGCCTTAGGGGCAAATCAGGTGTTCTATACCTGTTTTGTGCCATTTTTGAAATTTTCATGGATCTCAATCCATCCTAAAATGCATAAGGAACATGCTCCAAGTGCTTAGAGAGCACACCCACATCCCCTTAAGCAAGAAAAAATCAAACAGTGCTTGGGTGCACTTGTTTAAGCTCAATCTGAGGTATCCTCAAAAGCCTTGTCCACACAAACAAATTTCTTCTCTAACTTTAGATCTAGTTAGCCTCTTTTTCACTTTCTTCCTCAACAAGTTCTTCTTTGACAGCAGTAGTGGTTTCTTTTACTTTTGATATCTGACTGATGTCATACATTCTTTCTTGTATCTGAAATTTCTCATATATTCTTACATTGTCACTTTCAACCATATTCCTTAATCTCAGATTGAAACATTTGTATGCCTTGATTTTAACAGAGTAACCAAGGAAGATGCATTCATTACTTCTAGCATCAAATTTCCCTATCTCATCATCCCTCTTGATATAACATTTGCTACCAAAAATTTTGAAATATTTTATAGTAGGAGTATGATCAAACCATAGTTCATAGGGAGTCTTACTTGTGCCATCTCTAATTTGAATTCTGCTTAATGTGTACACTGTTGTTCCAACAACCTTTCTCCAATGTACATGAGATACATTTCCCTCAATCAGCATTGTCCTGGTAGCGTCAAGTATAGTCCTATTTCTTCGCTCTGCTATCTCATTCTGTTGTGGAGTCCTAGGAGCAGATGTTTGTCTTTTTATCCCATGCTCTTCACAGTATAAATTGAATAAATCTGATGTAAACTCTACACCTTTGTCTGATCTTAAACAGTTTATTTTCAGTCCTGATTCATTCTCCACTTTTTCTTTAAACAACTTGAATTTATCAAATGCTTCTGATTTTTATCTCAAATAAGTAACCCACAACATTCTAGAAAAGTCATCAACAAAGAGTATAAAATACCTTTCACCATAGTATGACTTTGTTCTTGTAGGCCCACATAGATCTGTATGTACTAGATCCAACTTCCCTTTTGATATAAATGATTTTCTTTTATGACTGCTTTTAGTTTGGTTTCCCATAACACATTCTCTACATACAGTGTTAGAAGGTTTCACAATCTTCAGTAGATCTCTTACTACATTAGCCATACTTTCCTTCACAATGTTATCAAAGTTAACATGAAAAAATCTTCTATGCCATAACCAACTATCATCTACTTTCACAACAAAACAAGAGGCTCTAGATGTGTTTAGTTCAAATACATTACCTCTAGATTTTGAACCGGTAGCAATCTGTTTCCCTTCCGTACTTTTGAAAAAGCATTTACCATTAACAAAACTTAATTGAAAGTCTTTATCCATTAACTGTTCAACACTCAAAAAATTATGTTTTAGTCCTTCAACAAGTAGTACTTTATGTTAATATGATTTAGAACAACAAAGAGGGGGGGGGTGAATCAGTTGTTCTCAGGTCCTGATGTATAAAATAACTTCAAAAACTTTTCCTTAAATCAGACCAAGCAAACAAAACAAACTCGGTCATCACCGATTCAATAATAGAAACATATAACTCATCAGTCCACTACCCAACTGTATCTAACTTGTAAAACATAGAAATGTTCAAACCCAAAAAATATTCACCCAAGTATTGACACCAGGATTTATAGTGGAAACCCAATATGGGAAAAACTACTTTGTAACATGCTACTATTATTTTCACTCTTCTGAAGTGAGCTCGGTTAAAAGCCAACCCTGTCAAAGGTTACAATACACACTGTCAAGTGTGACCCGGTTAAAGGATTTCAATCACCCTGTTAAAAGTGAGCCTAGTCAAAGGACTTACATACACTCCATTAGAATGCAACCTTGTTCAAAGGATTTAACATATGACTGTTAGGTCAACCTTTGTTAAAAGGATTTTTTACTGTTATAATGGTTAGAAAGTAGCAGTAGTATTGATTTGAAAAACATACAACTCAATTTGCAAATATCATATCCAATTCCATACACAAATACTGGTTTACTGACTTTGAAACTTTACCATCTCCATTTTTTATCTGCTCGGAACTTTCCTTCAAGAAATCGCCACACTTTTCCTTTAGCCTTTTCTCTTATACAGTCAATAAAACTTTTATGTTCTTCCAGCATCTACTTCACCCATCTATTTTCATACCTAATGCTTCGGTTCCCTTAATATTTTCCTCTGTTAGGTTAACTTATCTTTTGCCACTTAATCTCCTTCGTAGATCTTAGGGTTAGGTCAAATACATTGAATCTACCCGCTTCATGTTCTTTGTCACCTCTTCTAGAATCATCTCAAATCTCATAAAGATTTACAATAAAATATTTTACAAAGCATTAAATACTTCCATACAATCAATAAATAAAGTCAACACATTTTACATAATCCAAGAATTCAATAATGTCGGCTCCAAATCTGAATTCTCTTCAAATATAAAATTGTTGATGCTCGGTCAATACTGTTATCATCCACTCGGTCTCCATGTAAAACGCTTGATCACTACTAAAACTATATCCTCAGCAAATACTGTCTTCCTTGACAATTTACTGATACTCGGTCGACACTAAATTTTTGCTCGGTATCCACTAACTCGGTTGAATCTTTCATAACTCGGCTTAAACATGATTTCTTCATTTTTGCTCAGTCAAGCCTACCAGTTTAGTCCTCAATCTTTCTAAGATAAACAATACATTGTCTCATCATTATGCAACATAATCAAGTACACTTTGTAGTATCAAGATAACTCAACCTTTCCTTAGGTGTTATTTTTACCAACCTTTCTTTCCCTTCTCACCATAGATATAGTACTTTCCTAAGTAGCAACAGTCTTACCAGTTAAGGTTTGACATCAATGAAAATACAATAATTGTTTCAATTGCAGTTTCCAACATGTTATTTGTATTAGTATTTCCATCCAAAGTAATGGATCCTACTCCTATGATGGATTTTGGGAGATTGTCCCCAAACCTTACAACACCTCCATCATAATTTACTAACTTAACAAACTTGTTCTTATCACCAGTCATGTGATGAGAACATCCACTATCAATTATCCATTCAGTTTTCTTGTCAACATGAGATACTAAGGGATTTTTCTTCATGAACAGGTTCATCTTTAATAGCAACCAATGCAATCTCTTCATTGTCTAAATCATCATCATCAAAGATTCCTTCACTATCATAATAACATTCTTTGTCTCTTCTAATCTTTGCATAGTCAGGTTTGTACTTAGGAACTCTTGTAGGACATCTAGATGCAAAATGACCTATCTTATTGCATGAAAAACATTTCAAGGGTAACTTGCCTTCAAATTTGCCCTTACCTCTTTTTTCTCTTCAAGCAATCAGTGAAAAAAGTTCTTCTATCTTTCTTTATTCTTCCATTATCTTCTCCCATTCCTCAACATACTCACCAAGCTCTTCTTTTAGGTATTCTTTGCTTGTGCTCGGAAGTGTAGATACTTTCTTATGAGTGGATGCCCTAAATGTAGATTCAACTTTAGGTACAGCTTCTCCTAATTCTGCAGCTTCAAAGGTAGTTAACTTTGCAATCAGCATCTCTCCGCTAAAGTTTGGAGTTAGGGGTATAGTTTCTTGAATTGACATTGCCTTGAATTTATAAGCAGGAGTTAGAGATTTGGGAATCTTTGCAATGACTTCATCTTCATCATAAGTACCTCCATAATTTCTGATTCCAACTATAGCTTCTTTAATCCATTGAACATAGGCTCTAATGCTATCCTCTTCATTCATTTGCAACTTCTCCATCTTTGTCTTCCATTTTTGCAACTTCACTTGTTTGGTATACTTGTCTCCTTCATAGAGTGCCTCTAGTCTATTCCAAATTTCATGTGCCAAAACTAGATATTTAATTTCAGTAAACTCACCCTCAGATAGTGCACTGATCAATGCTTCTCTTCCAACCATGTTGCATGAAAATAACTTCTTTTCATCATCATCATTTGTTTCCAAGTCATTCTCAACCTTCATAGATTCCTTCTTCTTCACAATCATCCAGTAGTCTATGCCCATACATAGCAGATGTGTTCGCATCTTGTTTTTTGTTGTCCTCAATTTTAACATCACAAAATTGAGGCAACCCTATGCAATTTTTCTCATGGATTTGTAGGTGTATCCTCTATATTTCAATGCATTAATAAGGTGTCAAGAAAGAAGTTCGTCATTCTTAAATTGCATCTTATGTATCGTTAATTATGTGTTCTTTTTGAAGGTTTTCATCAAGTTAAATCCCCTAAATGCTTGCTAGAATGAGTTTTTCTTCTTTGACTGCAAGCACATGATTTTTGGCAATCTTTGTGTTTATTCTTCATTTTTCCCTTAGGTCAATAGCCTTTAAAATTCCGCTCATTTCGAGCTAACTTAGGCATCAATCAGAGTTCTCTAGCTCAAGTTATAAAGGAAAAGGTGGGGTTTTTTAGGGTGACTACATATTTGATTTAAAAATACCCCAAAAGTGGGTTTTCTATTGTCAAATGCACGAAATAAAATTATTTTTAATATCTAAAATGGATTTGACATCCATTTTTAAATTTCAATTCATTCTGAATTGATTTGACCATAGTTTTTAATGATTTTCTGAAAATTGACATTTTCTAGTCGATTTTCATGTTACTTTATTAAAACTATAGTTATATATTAAATTTAATTAAAATAAATCACTTAAGATCACAAAAGTGGGGTTTTTGTTCTTCATTGCATATCATCAACATGCAAATCACTTTTTAAAAACCCACTTTATGAATTTAAGTCATTTAAGCATTAAATATGTTATTTTTATATGCAACTGCATATGTAAAACATATAAAAGTGGCTTTTTCTAAGCCAAAAGCTTGTTTTATAAAAATATGCAGTTGTCCTCCAAAAAAGTGTATTTAATCCCCTTGTAGTGTGCTTTTCATATGCAATTGCATATACTTGAGTTTAAAATAATGCATTTCAATGTTATATTTTCCACTTAAGTGAAAAGGTGGCTTTTTCAAAACCAATTGCATATGCAATTGATATTTAAAATCTCATTTTATAACTTAAGTGGAAAAGTGGCTTTTTCCAAGCCAAATACATGTCTTTTGAAATATGTACTTGCACTCAAAAAGTGTGTATTTAATCACTTAAGTTGTAGAGTGTTATTTTTATATGCAAATGCATATATAAAACAACATTTTTAAAACCATTAAAGCTAAAATACATGTTATTGACTCCAAAAAGTGTGTTTTTACTCATTTTTGCTTATGTTTTCATTAAAAAGCAAGAAGTGGTGATTTTGGAGAGGAAAACATGTGTTTTTTACTTCAAAAAACCCACTTATATTGGGGTTTTTGAGAAAAATGGGATTTTGAAGCAAAAAATCACAAGATTCATGGTCAAAACTCAATCATTTTTTCTTCCCATAGGGTCATTTTTGTACTAAATCTTCCAAGGATCATTTTCGGCTACTGAAAAATGAAGAGTTGAAAGGATTTTGTTCACAAAACAACCCATTTAGGACACATTTTTGGGCGTTTTTGCTAAAAAATGACCCATTTTTGGCCATTTTTCTTCATCAAATCCATACATTTTTCTTCCAAGGTGAGTTCTTAGGTATTATTTATCATTTGTAGCTTGTCTATCATTTTTTTTAAGTTGCATTTGATGCCCTAGATGTCATTTTTAATTGTCATTACATGTGCATTTGAAATAGTCAATTTTTGTTGCTATTCTCTTCCATTTTGTTTCTCTAACTTCCCACACTTGGAAAGCAATGGATCTTGACTCAAAAATGCATTCATTTTTCAAGGATTGAGTCAAGATTCAAAATTTATTTAACTCTCATTCATGCAATCATTCTAAATCCGAAAATCTCTTCATTTTATTTTCAGATTTTACATAAAAGACTAAATAAACTTCTTCCTTTGCTTTTTGTGGAAAGGAGGTAAAATTTCTTGTGAATTTCATAGGGCAAAGTTGTATATATGTGTTCTTTCATTTTTGTTTGCAAATCTCTTCATTTCATTTTCAGATTTGCATTTGTTTTGTATATAATTTGTACTCCTTCTATCTTCCGTCTAGATTCTCTAAGTTGCATATGCAAGTGCTTCATCTTGCTTGCATATGCAGTCAAGATTAAAAACCCCATTCTTGAATGAAATTATCAAAGAAAGTGAGTTCATTTATCATGTGCTTTTGCATCAAAAAACCCCACTTTCATGCTTACATGCACTCCATCCGCACTTGTTAAATCGTTGCCATGTGACTTAAAAATTCATGATGGTGGTTGCTTGCATATGCTTGCACATTTACTTAGAATGAAAATACAATATCTCATTATAAGTGGATGTCTTTCCATTCAATTCCATACATTTTCCATATAATATCCTTGTTGTCCACATATGCTTTCACATTCCAAAAACCCATTTTTGGGTTTTTCACCATAAAAACACTTGTTTTTTAGCTCAAACATTTGCATTCATTCACTGTCCCACAAATTTCTAGCTATCTCCATATGCTCACAATACCCCATGCTCACTCATTTGCATCAAAAAGCATGTAATGGATCTATTTTATGAAGATGTTCTCACCTTGTGGAATTTTCATGTCACATGCTACATGATTGGAGATTCAAAGAAGGATTTTTTGCTTCAAAAATTTGTGATTGTTTTGTTTCCAGAAATAATGCGAGTTCTACCCAAAAAGAAGAAGGTTCCTCATCAAGAAAATGCAAGCTAAAAGCTCCCCTCCAAGTTGTTAGGAATAAGGTGTCTCAACCCTAGATAACTCCTATTCTTATTATTTGTTTTGTAAAATATTTTTCTTGCAAATAATGTAATTAAGTGTGAGTGCAAATGTCTAGTTGGCATGTTGATGTGTCACTCCACTTGATGTGTCGGCACCTTGAATTGTGTGTAAGGAGATGATGGCTGAAACGGTTATGATGGATTCCTATGACACATAAGAGCTACGTCTGGAAGATTCAATGATAGGTGAAGACATGTGGCAACTGATAAAATTGAGTACTATACACTCTTCCCCAATCATGGAAAAATTTTTGGGTTCCTATTTTCTCAGAGAATGGTAAAACCCTAATATGACTATCTTTGGAAGTCACCCTAAAAAGGAAGTGCATGATATAAGCATTTTTTAGGGTTGCGAAGATAGGAGAAGGAAGTGTATTGTTGAAACATTTTAGGCTACCGTGATTTATCTTCAAGAGTTGGAAAAATCTTCTGAAAGAACTTGCATTGCAAGTGTATTGTAAACTATAATAGTTTTGATTAATACACTGTGTAGGTTTTGGAGTGCTGGGGTTTTTACCGAAAGGTTTCATGAGGGTAAATCATTATGTCATTCTCTATTTTCTGTATGCATGGTATATGTTTGCAATATCATTGTTAAAGTAGTTAACGAATCTGAAATTGTAAGGATTTAAAAGAATTTGCACAATACTTTCCTTTAGAGATTAGTGTAGGAAGTTGTTTCTGCACCTGAGTTTCCTTACACAAGCATTCACATACAATTTTCTTGCTTTCCCAAAAGCTGCAAATGGACCTCTAAACCCCATTTTTGGATGACAAGTGCTCTGCAAAATGGTATGTAATGGGATTTAAAAACCCCATTTACAAGAGAGAAATCATCCCATGCTAAGCGCAAAGAGTTGAAGAATGGAATGATGTGGGCATCAAATGCTTTCAGGAAATGATCATAATGAACACTCAACACAACAATCAATGATGCATATTCATGTTCCTAATCAAGATGATTTCACCAAACCAGAGCATATCAAACATCGGGCATCCTGTAGCAACATGGAGAACAATAAATGATGATGTAATATGGGTTGTATCTTGTCAGGCACTTAGAATATTTTCATCATGTATTTGTAATTTGTACTTGACATATTACACGTAATGTAACAAAAATATGTAATTGCATGTGATCGTATCACGTGTAAAGTTGTTTCATGTAATCAAGTTGTAAGTGCATTAAGCATGCAACTTTGAAAAAGTCAAAATTAGTTAGTTAGTTACAGAATAAGTCAAGGTGGTTAAGGATTTTCCTCTTTTCTCTCCACCTTTCTCTCTCATCTTTTCCTATATAAAGGTGGGAGCTCATTGTAAATAATCATCTTTTGACAAGGCAAGAAAATTTTGCCAATTTGTATTGTGCATTCTAAGACTTTGTGCTTGGATGTAAATCAAATTGCTTTCAATACAGGAGGCAGATTGTTTTGAGACTTTGTGCCAATTCAAACTGTTATGTGACAACATTTTCTTGAGTTGATTGTGAGTTTTTATGCTTTGATTCAAGAGGGATTTGGATTCAATTGTATAGACTTTGAGCTACCTATTGCATTCAAAGCCAATTTGAACTTTTGAAGACTTTGTGCTGTAGAAGGACAAATTGTGATAGATAGTAGTGGCTGCAATTACTTAGAGCTGAAGACTTTGGGCTTCAGTTGTAAGTGTTTTTATTAAATTTGAGAGTATCTAATAAGAGACTTTGTTCTTTACTGGTTATTTTGCGTGAATCCTCACGAGACAAGTGCATGAGACTTTGGGTTCCTGTTTTTGTTTCAAAAAATATAAAAAGAAAGTTGCTGCCCCTAGTATTATTCTTATGTCAATTCCAGGGTCACCAATATTATCGTAGCAATAAGACACTTTTTGTTAAGTTAGAAAGAGTAGTTGAATGCAAATCATTCCTGAAAAAAGAGGAATTGATTAAGAGAACCACCCTTTTTGTAATTTCAGTTAAGTTCCTATTGAAGTCACCTACGGTAAGAAGGGAGCCTCCTCTATTCCTAAGAGGAGAGAGAAATCTCATGAGATGTTGTCTAAAGTTACAATTTTGTAAGGTGTAGTCTTAGCGGCTTACAAAAATTTTAGCCAACATTTTTCCAACTGTCGAAGTTTTCAGGATCAAGCTTAGGACTTTCCTTCCTATAGAATGCCATCTCTGAGATCACTGCAAGTTGTTAAGCTTTCTCTATGAGGACCACAAGCTCTGATACCAATTGTTAGGAATAATAGTCCACAATACAACTGAGAGAGGGGGTGAATCAGTTGTATGATAGAATATTAAACTTTAAAATTTAAGCTCATTAATATCAGATCCAATGAACATAATGAATGACAACACAATAACACAATATTTTGGTTACGGGGAAACCCTGTTAAAGGTAAAAGCCCTAGTAGGAATTAGCACCCACTAATGATGTACTGAGAGTATAGTAGTCCTTGTTAGAAAATATAGCCCTGTTAGGAGCTTATTGAAACATTACAGTACATAGTCCTTGTTAAAGGACAGACCCTTTTAGGAGTCAAGAACAATAGAGGGGCTTATTGTCCAAGGCTCACTATCCAAAGAAGGTTAAATCCACCTTCAGAACTCACTAGTGCACAACAAGTGTATATGAAGAAATATACAATCTTTTGAACTGTTTGTCAGCAACTTGTCTTTGCTTGATCATGAGTTTCAATGAAGTCCACTAGTAATCCTCTATTCTACATGTAGTAGAAACAAGTTCACAACCTTCACAACCTCCTTATATCACACATATCCCATCCATTTCTTTTCCAAAGAAAAGACCTTTCATTTATACCTTATTACATTTTACCAAGATCAAGTCGACCCATAAGACTTTCCTAATTACAAAAAATTACATAAACCCTTGCTAAGATATACACGGTATCTAAAAAAATCATACAATGATTACATTACAACAATTAAGGATAGACATCCTTGATTTATGCTTGCCAAACAAAACACACACTTCATTCCCTGAGTCGACTTCAGAATAAGCCATCACCAGAGCACATGCCACAGATGATATCACCAATCATTCCATACCTTGCATTGACCAAGGAACATCCGTTAGTACCTCTTCCATCATTCTTCAAGTTCGCATACCTTGAATCCAATCCCTTTGAAAGATATATCAAAAACTCAGTGACTAACTCTGTCAATTCTCACTGTCACAGTCTAGTGACCAGTCTTTACCAAAACAGTTGTAACTCTCTTAGTATGCAATACTTAGTGATGCGATCATAGATATAAGATCACAACATCCACCTGAACTCTCATCTAACTTTGTAGTATTTGAAACATCCATACACAATCCGTACACTGTGATTACCAGTCTGGTTCCTTCATAAAAGAATATATTGACATCAGTGACAAAACACAAATGACAACAATATGAGTGCTCATTCAGTAACGTAGTGATTAAACATATTACATGTCTCAATCACCACCCATGCATTAGCAATATCCAACAATGTCAAGCGAATGCAATGGTTATTACCAACCTTGTAATAGTACATCCTTCCAAAAGTTAGGACTTCGGAAGAGAACCCTTCTCCAACATGTGTTGAACAAAATCTTCTTCAAAATGTTTCGGACTTGCAAAATTCATTCATGGAATCTCTCCAATACTGTGCATGTGTCAATGGGGTCATAGGGGATATTTTTATGCCTTCAAAAATTAGAGAAGACATATGGGTGATCAAAGAGATTATAAGATTATAATTACTTGTGAAATAACATCATTTATAGATCATTAAAGAAGGAAAATTTAAAACTACACAAAAACTTGATAACATGCATTAATATTTTTAATTTATAATCTTTATCCTCTGATCATATAGAGAGCTTTGAATATATGGATGATATCTTTGGTAATGTCCATTGGGTCTACAGAGGGTTCATGCTATTTCATTTCCTCCTAATTGTGCATGTTAACAGGGGTTCACCATATGTATGTCTAGTGACTCAACTTGGCAACTGAAGAGATTCATGTCAAATGTCTTACAAAAAATGATAGCAAAAAATCTTTTGAATTTAATTGCAAACAATGATCGGGTGCAAGAAAATATTGGCATTAACTGCTTAATCACCTTTCCTTGAGGTACATAAAGGCTAGAAATACAAGTCACTTACATATGTGAAGATTTTCACTCGATTTGTGTGTAAAAATGTATTCTTATTTTTTTATATTCAGGTGGATAATAGAACTTTGATCTCTTTGAACTCATTGATTCCTATGAACCAAGTGAACCCTGAACTTTTTTACTTTGAAACTTTGTGATGGGTCAATGATTTAATCACAGATTTATACAATCTATCATTGCACCTTGAACCTCTGAACTCAAACCTTTAACTTAGGAATTTTGAACTATACTGATCTGAATTAAAGATCTAGAGTACAATACCTAGTGTGATATATTACCTGTAGTATTGTTAATTGCAAACAAAACAATTTCTAGATAAAAAATTATGCAAGCCAAAAATAGAACTCTCCATTTCATTCAAAACCTCAAGTTTATACAGAGTATGAAGGATATGAAGGGTCACCAAAATACCTTTGAAATGAAATGAACAATCCACAATGTTTATTACAAAATAAAAAATAAAAACCAAAACTTCAAAAACTATTTTGAAAGTTATGCTTACTTGTAGAAGGCATAACTTTCTACACATAGCTTGAAAAAGCACGCCACTTACACCGTTAGAAAGCTAATCAAATTATCTAGAGGAAAATTATGTTCTACACATAGCTTGAAAAAGAACACCGATTACACTGTTGTAAGGCTAATCAAATGATCTAAAGCCCATAAATGCTTCGAAGACCTCTGAAACTGCAAATTACTAAAACCTATCAAATATTGAAAAATGTAATTTTGATATACACATAAAATTTCTGCCACCCTCTTCGGTATCATCATCAATCCTTTTTTTGATCATGTACCTTTGAACCATACATTTGAACCACTTATTTTGGTTCATTAGTTCAACAACTCCTTCAAATGTTGCATTTTTAAAAATGGACCATTTTCATAAAATGGTTATGAACAAAATCATGAGGAAGACTAAAAATTTCACTTTTTATCATCATCAATAAGTTTAGGACTTAGCTTCTAAAAATTTAAACTGGGGGACCAAAGTGGGCCAACAATAGGAAAGTGGTATGACAAAGTGACATTAGACAAAGGCAGAACTAGAAAAAATTGATATGTCAGGCAAAAGAGAAAAAAGATTGAGAGGAGATCATGGAATGATTGATATGTTTAAACTCTTTCAGAACTAGCACAAAAATTGCTCCAAGTATGTCAAACTACATGCAAAAGGCGGTGGTTGGTATTGGGATAAAAAAGGCCTAATTTATTGCACATGTAAAACCAAGCCTCTCGCTCACCATCTATTAAATCGAAATGGTGATACACTATCCTTTTTAGAAGCCACCTCAACTATATTAAAGTATCCACATAAAACCCAAGTGGATGGAGGTAATGAATCAACTTTCCACTGCCAAAGGTAAGCTCTTTCCATTGCATCATTGGGAGCATAAAAATTAATTATGCCAAAAGCATGACTGCTAATTTGCATAAGGACCCAAACCAATTTGTGCTTGGGGTCATCTCCATAACTAAAAAAAGCATCTTTCCAACATGGAAAAAGAAGGATAACCATCCCTCCATGACCAACTTCATGGTTGGAAGCAAAAACTAGACTATTTGGCCAGATTACACATCATGCTTCAATGAGCAAAAATGTAGTTATCTTGACATTTTCGAGACAAAAAAACATCAGTCTGAGGAAACTTAGGAAAAAATATCTTAATAAATATTTGTGTGAGAGGTTTGTGAGACCTCAAACATTCCAAGATAAAATTCATTCTAAACCATTATTCATGGCATCCTCATCCCCAGGAGAGGAGAAACTATTATGTAAAAACACAGAATTCATGTAGAAAATAGGATAAATGTCTCTCGAGATCAGCTATAATTTTCCAAGACCTCTATCTTCAAATTCATCCCTCCCAAGATGGTTGCAAGAATGATGAAAATCAAATGGTTTTGATTATATATGTTCTATTAATCTAAATCTTTGGCTCGGTGTTTGTGATCCAGGCTACTACTATAAGTATGGAACCTCCACCCTCTCTAGGTCCAAATACAGAAGATGACCTACACCATAATTAATGACCATATTTTGGTATATAGAGGAGAGTAAAGAGAATAGAAAAATTATGGTAAACCTATACATAGATAAGGCATAGTGAAATCTTTGTTTTGGAACTGCCTTGATGTTGGGACTTAGAAACAAAGTTGTATTAATGGATTGCTTCATTTCTATTGAAGATTTTTCTATGTTCTAGCGGGCCAAGATATGAATATTGAACTATTTCTACAATATGTTTTGAATTCTAATATATAAATTATCATACATTAAAATATGGAGACTTGTGAAAAAGGTTTCCATTCTTTAAGAAACTGGGTAACCTTATGATTAAATAAAGTATTTGTACTCTACTGAATTAAGTTTCATCATATGCTATCTTATTGATTGAAGTTTCTAAGGTCAACTTGTTTGGCTCTTTAATTCTATAAAGGGATGTTATTTTAATTTTCAAATAGATTTTCACACAATTTTTATTTAAAAATAGAAATATTTAGAAATTATTTTTTAATTTACATATAAAGAAGCATGTTATAAAAATATAAATTACAATAATTTATCATTAAAACATAATATATTAATATTTTCATTTTCAAATATGTGAAATTGTTTTATAAGTGGGAAGACTTAATGTTTTAAGTTATATATGTTGAATAGATAGAAAAATCCTCCTACTCTATCATGAATATTATTGATAGATTTATTTAAATATATAATTTATAAAGGGATTGCTTTAAAATATTTTATTGTTTTACAAGTTATGAATGTGCTATTACTTCGTCAGTGAAGTAGTACATAGTAATGTTATTTTTAGCGAATTCATTTCATTTAGTGAAATAGTTAATATAAGTATTTATCTATATCATTATCAACTATTACATATTATCTTTGGGTGAAATTATATTTTATTCCAATATCAGACATTTAATAATTGAAGAGGTTTGATGAATTTATAAAAAATAAATGATTATTCACAAAACCATCAAGAATTATTATCAAAAGCATGAGTTATAAATTTCTAATTCGTATAATTTTCTATTAAACAGTATAATTATTGCTAAATAATATATATCAATTTTAAAACAATATTCTTTAAAGGAGCAAATTTGAAGAATAGAATCAATCCAACTTAAGAGAAGGAAAAAAAATGTCTAAGATAAATTTAAAAATCTAATTGCATTCTTTATGTATTCCAATAAAATTAAATTTGGGAAATTACACAAATTATAAAATGATGCAAGAAAAATGTGTTGGATCTTGAAATTCTAAAAATTAACTAATAGAATTATTAAAATAAATGAATCTATTATGACATTGAATAATATTTTTAAAGAATCATTTCTTTATTTTTTTAATGAATATGAGTTTATTTTTCTCTTCTACTTGAAAAGATGAATAAAAATATATTGGACATATTTTTTATATTTATATGATAAAAAACATATTTAGTAAGAGCCCAAACAATATGAAATGACTAGAAAATATTCTTTCTTCTTGAGAACAAGAAGATTTACCTTATAAATAAAGAAATATTTGACTCAATTAATTTGAATTCATAAAAATTGAGATATAATCATCTTTCTACCACTACATTGACACTTACCATAATCCTAAATATAACCTTAACCCTAAATTTGACTAAATGAGAGAGGTATATATAATTCTAAACCTAATCATAATTCTCACCATCAATTTAAACCTTAACACTAAAACTAACCCTCACTCTAACCTTATCCCTAGCCATGTACTCTAATATGAGCCCAAAATAAATTATGATTTAAATACTTACCCTAATCCTAACCATAATTTTAACTCTAACCTAAATCATAATTCTAAACCAAAACCCTAATTATAATTACAATTATAGTCCAAAACTGAACACTTATCCTAATACGAATCCTATATCAAACCCTAATCCTAATATTAATCAAAATTATTACTGAAAACTTAATCATAACATAAATATAATTACTAATCTAACCCTTATCTAAACCCTAAATAAAACCTAATATAAATACTAACCTTAATCATAATTAGAACTCTAACCCTAAAATTTATATCAATCGTAACACTAATGATCATTCTAACCATAAGCCTAACTATAATCCTAACTCTAACTAAAACCATAAACTAAAACTTAACCCTAACCCTAATTTTAATAATTTCTCTAACTTGAGAGTGATGCTAAACCTAACTATATCACTAACCTAAAACCTAACCCAAAACCTAACCATGATGTAAATGCTAACCTTAGCTATAAACCCTAATCCTAATCCTAACACAAACCCTAGCCATACCCCAAACCATAAAACTAAATGTACTATTAACCCAAAACTTATCTGTAACCCCAACCAAGATGCAAACCTTAACCTCAAAACTAAAGCCTGACTATAAACTTTATCCTAACCCTCACCCTAACCTTAACCTTAACCAAACCCTAATTCAAACCCTAACTAAAACATAATATAAACACTAACCTTAATCATAGTTATAACCCTAAACTTAACCCTAGAAACTTCTAACCTAAACCCTAATCCTAACTATATCAAAACCCCTAACCCTAGCCCCAACCTTGATGTAAACCCTAACCTTAATTATAATCTCAACTAATGCAAAACCTTAACTAGATAATCCTAATCCAAAACCTAACCCTAAACTAAACCCTTATCTGGAAACCCTTTAACCCTAACTATAATCTCAAAAGTAATCCAAAACCTTAACTAGATAACCTTGATCAAAAACCTAACCCTAAAATAAACCCTTATCTAAATCTTTTAACCCTAACCCCAAATATTATGTAAACCCTAATAATGACCATAATTCTATCCATTACCCTAAACCCTAACCCAAAACATAATTTTATCTCTAAACCCTAATTCTAACCCTAAAACCAAGTCTAAACCTATTCCTAATTATTTCTCTAACCTAAGAATGATGCTAAACCTAGCTATATAATTAACCTATACCCTAACCATTATGTAAATTGTAACCTCAACCCTAAACTATAACCCTAATCCTAATGCTCACTTTAGCCATACCCTAAACCCTAAGCCTAACCATTATGTAAATCCTAACTATAACTATAACCTCAATCCTACTTCTAAGCCTAACAATATTCCTAACTAAAACTATAATTTTAATCCTAACCTTAATCTAAATCCTAATGCAAACCCTAACCCGAATCCTGAATATCATACAAATTCTAACACTCACCATAATTCTAACCATACCCTAAACCCTAACCTTATCCCTAACTATAACTATATCTCTAACCTAAGAATGACCCTAAATCTAACTATATCATCAACTGAAAACCTAATCCTAACTCTAATCATGAAACAAACCCTAACCTCAACTTTAATATTTATCCTAACCCTCACTCTAACCTTAACCCTAATTAAAACCTAATCCAAACACTAACCCGAACCCTAACCCTATACATTATATAAACCCTACTACTAAACCTAACCCTAGCTATAATCCTAACTCTAACCATAACCACAACCTAAACTCTAACTCTAACCATAACTCAAATATATCTTAGGATTACTAATCGACGAGTAATACAATTAGGGTTAGAAAAAGTAATTATATTATAATTATCTATTAATTTATTCAATGCACTACGTGCACTGCAGATGCTACTAGCTAATATATACTCTATATTTAAATACGCCGAGATATATCGAGGCGTTTAATTTTTTCATAATTCACCTTAAATAAAAATTTAAATTGAAAAAATTCAACGCCTCGATACATCTCGGCATATTTAAATATAGAGTATATATTGGCTAGTTCTATAACATTATAATTATTGCTAAATAATATATATCAATTTTAAACAATATTCTTTAAAGGATGCAAATTTGAAGAATATCATCAATCCAACTTAAGAGAAGGAAAAAAAATGTCTAAGATAAATTAAAAATTTAATTGCATTCTTTATGTATTCCAA